>JABWTJ010000224.1:1394189-1736689 GCA_016801875.1 Solanum sitiens | reverse complement strand
CATTCATTCGTGAAGGTACTCCTAATGGGTTAAAGACCATATCAACGGATCTTCTATCTTGTAAATAAGGCATATCTTGTCTAGGAAAAATTTTGGAAATAATACCTTTATTTCCGTGTCTTCCAGCTACTTTGATTTCACATTTCTGTGAAATATATACACGAATCGTTTTAGGATTATAACTAGAACCACCCCTTTTCCGGATCCACCTCACATCAATAACCCGACCCCTACCACCTATAGGTAATTTTAGACAAGTTTCTTTTGAAGTAGATACCTGAATACCAAGTATAGCTCGTAACAATCTATCTTCCGGGGCATACGAAGATTCTTTCACGACTTGGGGTGTTAATTTACCTACTAAAATATCACCCGTCTCTACCCAAGATCCCAGCATAACAATTCCTTTTTTGTCTAAATTGCGGAGTAAATGGGCTTCTAAATGTGGTATTTCATTAGTTACTTTTTCAGGGCCTTGACTTGTCACATGAGTATGAATTTCATATTTCCGTATGTGAAAAGAAGTATAAATATCTTCATATACCAAACGCTCGCTAATAAGTACTGCATCTTCAGAATTGTAACCCTCCCACGGCATATAAGCTACTAATACGTTTTTCCCCAAAGCAAGTTCGCCACCAACCGTAGCAGCACCATCCGCTAAAATTTGTCCCTTTTTAATGCATTTACCCCGAGGAACCCGGAATTTTTGATGCATACAAGTATTTTTATTGGAACGTTGATATATAACTAATGGAATGCTTAGAATATCTCCATTACCTGCTAAAAGAATCTTGTGAGTATTGGTATAAACGATCCTTCCCTCGCGTTCGGCTATAGCAAGAGCCCCCGAATCTAGAGCTGCTTGTCGTTCCAACCCAGTTCCAACAATGCATTTCTCGGAGCGAGAAAGAGGAACTGCTTGACGTTGCATATTAGAACTCATTAAAGCTCGATTCGCATCATTATGTTCGATAAAAGGAATGAGGGAAGCTCCAATAGAAAAATATTGAAAAGGAAAAATACTTCGAAGATGAACCTGTTCCCATGCAATAGTCAAGAATTCTTGACGGTATCTAGCTGGAACAACCTGTTCTTCCTGAATATCCCGATTTAAGGCTAAAGAATTTCCTGCCGCTACCATATAGTATTCATCGCTACCTGGTGATAAATAAAGCATCCGTACCCCGGTTGACCTCTCAGAAATTTCATAAAAAGGGCTTTCTAGAGATCCCCAATGACCAATCCTCGCATGAATTGATAAGGATCCAATAAGTCCAACATTGATTCCTTCAGATGTGTCAATTGGGCAAATACGTCCATAGTGACTAGGATGGATATCTCGTATCCGAAAACTAGCAGTGCGGCCTGTCAGTCCTCCAGGGCCCAAATAACTTAATTTTCTCCCATGAACTATTTGGGTCAATGGATTAGTTCGATCCAAAACTTGAGATAATGGGTGTAAACCGAAAAAGGATTCATAAGTAGTTGTTAATGGAGGTGAGGTTACCAAATTTTGAGGTGTCGGTATCAATTTATGCCGAATTGCTCCACATATAGTCCCCCGAACCATATTTTCTAAATGAACCAGAGCCAATCCGAATTGATCTTGTAAAAGATCTTCTACAGAACGAATACGTTTATTTTTCAAATGATTCATATCGTCAAGTGCACCCATTCCAAATTTCAGTCCCATCAAATGATCGGCGGCTGCCAATATATCTCGTGGTAACAAAAATGTATTGTTCTGGGGTATATCAAGGTTCAGTTTTTGGTTCATATTTCGTCGACCAATCCTTCCTAATTCACATCTTTGTTGAAAGAATTTCTTTTGTAATTCCTTACATAAGGATTCAGAAAATACCGGATCGCCACCTACACAAGCAAATTGTTGATAAAACTCCAAAATGGAATTTTCTTTTGACCCAATTTTTTTTCTCTCCTTATCATTCAGAAAAGACAAAGAAATTTCAGGATAGCAAACATTTTCTAGAATTTCTCTTAGATTCAAACCCATAGCTGATGATAGAACTAGAATAGATATTTTTTGTTTCCTACTTACACGAGCCCATATCCTTGCTTAATGGGGGTCCGTCAATGGACACTTAGAGACTTTTTTTTATTTTTTAAAAGCAAAGTTTCTGTTAAGGACGACGAAAGTGCAGGACGGACCGTCGATCACCACCGTGGGTAGACACTTAGAAAAAATTCAAGACCCCCTTAGTAAATAAGGTTCTGTTACCATCGACGGACCTGCAGGATAGTCCGTCGATCAGTCAACGGCCCGTCGACTACAGCCGTTGTTCAAGAGTTAGACAAGTTTGGGTAGTGGCTGACGACGGACACCATCGACGGTCCGTCAATTGACCGATGGTTCGTCGATCGGGGTCTCGTACTGCAAGTCAGATTCAACCTATGGAAGCCATTGTTTCCCCCCAGAGAACAATTGTTTTAGCAAAACTATACACAACAAGATCATGTAGCATGGGACACACTATTTCGTCATTCCTAGGGCTTCGGTTAGCACAATTTTAAACATAGATTCTCAAATACCCAACAAGCCCTAAGTCGGAAACCTATTAAACTAAAATCACAGTAGACACGAACACCCCCAACCCAGTCACTTTCCATCATTCTACGGGACACAATTTTCATAGATTAAGCATTCAATTTCGTCCCTAAGTCAAGACCCACTTACTAATTCAGTCAAATTTTCATGCTAACAATCAAGTCACCAAACAAAGAACATAGAATCAAAGTCAAAAGAGAGATACATACCTGTAGACTGTAGTGGTGGGAAGGAGGGGATGAATTCTTGTAATTAAGCACACCAAAGAGCGACCTCGAACACCGACCGGAAAGAAGACAAGTTGGGGAGAGAAATGCTTTGGGAAATGATGGAGATGTGGGGGAGATGGGAAATCATATTGAAGGGAGTGGGAGTTAATGGGTGAATGAGTGGGGAAAGTGAAGGGAAATGGGGAGGGAAACGGTTTGGGGAGGGTATTTGAAATGGTGGTAACTGAAGAGTATAAATTTTTAATATATAGCGGGTCGGGTCGGGTCGGGTCAGGTCGGGTTAGTGGGTCGGAGGAACCGACAATTACCCGTCGATGGACCGTAAGTAAGTCAACGGTCCGTCGACTGCTCCGTCGACTGTGCCCTAACTTAGAAAAATTAAAGTAACAAACCTAGGATCTACGGACCCTACCGACGGTCCATCGATCAGTACACCAGACCAACTTTCTATAGATTTCTGGGGATTTGGTCCTTGCACATTGAACACCCAATAAGCTAATCTTTTTGTATTTTCTGGACACTTTTTAGACATGGACCTTAGTTTGCTCTCTAGCCAACATTTCAAAAAAAAAAAAAATCATACGTGACATTAAGTGAGAAAAACATAAATAATGCAACTACGCTTATAAAATCACAAAAAACCTATTGTTGGCTAGAGGATACATATTGGGTTGCCTCCCAATCAGCGCTTGATTTAACGTCGCGGCATGATGCAGGACTCTTGATTACTCAGACTTTATCAAGATGGTATGCCTCGATCACTTCATTCGCCTTTTCAGCATGCCCAAGGTAGATTTTTATTTGTTGCCCGTTCACCTTGAACCTTACACCCTCCTTATTCTCCAACTCAACCGCTCCATGAGGGAAAACTTGGATGATCAAGAATGGACCAGCCCATTTGGACTTGAGTTTGCCTGTAAAGAATCACAACCTAGAGTTGAACAAAAGGACCAAATCCCCAACCACAAAATCGCGCTTCTCAATTTTTTGGTCATGGTACTTCTTCATCTTTTCTTTGTAGAGGGCTGAACTTTCATATGCCTTTAAGTGAAATTCATCAAGCTCATTCAACCCCTTTAAACTTTGTTCCACAGCCTCATTCCAATCCATTTTCAGTTTCTTCATTGCTCACAAGGCCTTTTGCTCTAACTCAACCGGTAAGTGACAAGCTGTCCCATATACAAGTTGGTATGGGGATATACCTATGGGAGTCTTGTATGTTGTCCGGTAGGCCCAAAGAGCATCATCACGCCTCTTTGACCAATCTGTTCTATTTACATTCATCGTTTTTTCCAGAATCCGCTTGATTTCTCTGTTTGACACCTCAACTTGCCCACTAATCTGAGGGTGGTATGGCGTGCCCACATTGTGGCGAACCCCATATTTCTACAACAATCCTTTGAACAACTTGTTGCAAAAGTGGGATCCCCTATCACTAATAATGGCCCTTGGGGTGCCAAATCTGGAAAATATGTTCTTTTTCAAGAACGCGGTGACACTCTTCCCTTCATTATTCGCAAGTGCTATGGCTTCCACCCATTTCGACACATAATCAACCGCCACAAGAACGTACTTCATCCCATGAAAACACACAAAAGGGACCATAAAGTCAATGCCCCACACATCAAACAATTCGATCACAAGAATGGGATTTAAAGGGAGCTCTTGCCTTCTAGAAATACCGTCATCTCTTTGGCACCTATCACATGCCTTGGCGAACTCATGTGCATCTTGGTGGATGGTTGGCCAATAGTAGCCACATTGCAAGATTTTATGGGCTGTCTGGATACCACTATGATGCCCACCCACAGGCGAGGAGTGGCATACCTCCAAAACACTCAACATCTCAACTTCCGGTACACAACGCCGAATAAGCCCATCGGCACAACTTCTATATAGATATGGCTCATCCCAAAAGAACTTTTTCACATCATGCATGAACTTTTTCCTTTGATGAAAGGACAAGTCCGATGGGAATATATCACTAGCCAAGTAATTCGCAAAATCTGCGAACCATGGAATCAAGTCTTCAGAAGCAGCCAATACATGCTCATCAGGGAAAGTATCATCAATTTCAGCTTTTTCACCTAATTCTCGCATTGCTTCATCTTCTAATCGGGACAAGTGATCGGCCACTTGATTATCGGTCCCTTTTCTATCTTTCACTTCAAAGTCAAATTCTTGCAATAGTAAAACCCAACGAATCAACCTCATTTTTGCATCCTTCTTTGCCATCAAATATCTCAAGTCAGAATGATCAGTATGCACTATAACTCTAGTGCCAAGCAAATAGGAGCAAAATTTCTCAAAAGCTAAGACCAATGCAAGGAGCTCTTATTCAGTCACGGTGTATTTCTTTTGGGCTTCATTAAGGGCTTTACTAGCATAGTAGATGGGGTGAAGGATTTTATCCCTTGTTTGTCCCAATACCACACCAAGCGCAACCCCACTAGCATCACACATCACCTCAAATGGCTTGCTCCAATCCGGAGAAATAATGATAGGTGCAGATACCAATTTCTCTTTCTACTCTCCCAATGCCTTCAAACAGGATTCATCAAAATAAAATTTACACTCTTTCTCAAGAAGCTTGCACAGAGGATGTGCAATTTTTGAGAAATCTTTGATACACCTCCGGTAGAAACCCGCATACCCAAGGAAACTCCTCATACCTTTTACAGAGATGGGTGGAGGTAGTCTCTCTATAACCTCGACTTTAGCTCGATCAACCTCTATACCCTTCTCTGAGATATGGTGGCCCAATACAATATCCTCTTTCACCATAAAGTGACATTTTTCCTAGTTTAGCACAAGGTTGCACTCTTCACATCTTTTGAGAACTTTAGACAAGTGACTCAAACAATGATCAAACGACTCACCAACAATAGAAAAATAATCCATAAATACCTCAATGGTGTCCTCCACCATATCAGAAAATATGGACATCATACATCTCTGAAAAGTAGCCGGTACATTACACAACCCAAAAGGCATCCGCTTGAACGCGAAAGTTCCATAAAGGCAAGTATAAGTGTTTTTCTCTTAATCTTCCAGTGAAATAGAGATTTGATTGTAACCCGAATAGCCATCAAGAAAATAGTACCACCCTTTACCTACAAGTCCATCCAACATTTGATCCATGAAGGACATAGGAAAATGGTCTTTCTCAGTCCATGCATTTAGTTTCCGGTAATCCATACACAATCTCCATCCGGTCACCGGCCTCATCAGAACAAGCTCATTTTTCTCATTGGGGACCACAGTCATTCCCCCTTTTTTGGGAATACACTGAACAGGGCATACCTAACTACTATCAGCGATCGGATATATGACTCCGGCATCCAACCACTTAATAATTTGCTTCTGCACCACCTCTTGCATAGGTGGATTTAGGCGTCTCTGGTGCTTAATATTTGGCTTATGATCGGGCATGAGTTGGATTTTATGTGAACAAATACCGGGAGGGATCCCAATAATATCCGCAATAGTCCAACCAATAGCTCTCTTGAACCTTTTCAACATGTCAACTAAACACTCTACTTGGTGTACATTCGACTCTGATGCAATAATTACCGGCAAAGTATCATCTTTCCCCAAAAATACATACCTCAGATGAGGTGGTAGAGCCTTAAGCTCTAATTTTGGAGCCTCCTCAATAGATGTTTTCGCGTGTGGAGACTCGCGATGCATCATATCTAACTCCAATTTCTTGGGTTTGAACCGAACATCACCTCGATCAAGTGCCGCAACCAATGACCCATACTCTGCAATACAATCACTCTCAAAGTTCATAATCACTGCTGCTAGTGCCTCAACACCAATACGTTCTTCTATTTGTACCTCTGACGAACTCTCAACTCTGTAGGATATCACACATACCGATTGGAGCTCACCACTCTGCCTCATGGATCTACAAATATTGAAAGTCACTTCTTCATTATTTAATTGAAACTTCATTTGCCCTTTTTCCATGTCAACCAATGCGCGATCGGTAGCAAGAAATGGCCTCCCAAGAATAATAGGCACCTCAAAATCCACCTCAAAGTCAAGAATCACAAAATCGGCCGGAAATATGAATGACTCCACCTTCACTAACACATCGTGGAGTATCCCAATAGGCCACTTCACTATTCGATCGTCCATCAGTAGCAACATCGCAGTGGGCGTTGGATCACCCAAACCCAGCTTTTTGTAAATAGATAGAGCCATGAGATTTATGCTTGCCCCAAGATCACAAAATGCTTTGGCGAAGTGTAACAGCCCGATTGTACATGGAATAGTGAAATCACCCGGATCTTCTTTCTTTTACACTAGAGACCTTGTAGCAATAGCACTGCAGTGTTGCATCCTCTAATCATCTTCAAAACTAACCGATCTCTTCTTAATGACCATATCTTTCATGAACTTGGCGTAACCGAGCATTTGTTCAAGAGCTTATATCAAAGAAACATTGATGGAATGTTGTTTCAACATATTAATAAAATGTCAGTATTTACCATCCTCGGTCTTTTCACCAACCTTTGCGGGAATGGTGGTGGTGGTCTTGGAATAGGAGTCACCTTTTGGGGCTTCTCTACTTCTTTTACCGCTTCATCTACCAACTCACCACTAGCTTCTACTACCTCATCTTCTCTTCTCATCTTATTTTCTACTCCAGACGGCATAGGTGGATCTATGGTTTGCTTACCACCTCCAGTAGTGACTGTCATACAATGTCCACTATGCTTCGGATTTTGAACAGTGTTGCTAGGAAGAGTGCCCGGTTGACGAGGGTTCACAGTAGACGACAATTGGGCCATTTGCATCTCAAAATACTTGATTGAGACTGCATGTGCATCCACTTTTTACCCAATGTTAGCCAAATCACCTCTCAATTCCTTGGCGTGCTCAGCACTTGCATCAAACCTCCTCATCATCTTTTGCAACATGTCTTCAAATCGCGCCATACTACCTCCACCATCCCTAGGAGCAACTTCCCAATTTTGTGGTGGAACATATGGACCACTTCGATCATTTCTATTTCCATAGTTACTCCGGTTGAAATTGTTGTCGCGGTTGTAGTTTCCTTCACGAACATAGTGACCCTCTCGATTGTAATTCCCATACTTTCAACCTTGATTTCCTTGACCTTGGCGCCAATTCTCCTGATTGGAGCCTTGGGAATTCAGTCGGAAACCCCCCATCTGCTCATTCACTGCATACGAATCCTTCTCATAGTAAAACTCATCTATTGGCGGTGGTGGCTTAGTCAAATAATTCACCGTATAAACTTTCTTTGCACCCCTAGTGACATGTTTCAACACTAACCCAAGCTCAGTTCTCATTTGAGCCATCTCTTTATGAATCTCATCTGCGGCTGGGTTGTGTGTAAATTGAACTGCAAAAGTGTTTCTCCCTGTATCCGACTTCCTAGTGCTCCAAGATTTATCATTTCGTGAGATTTTCTCTAACTTCTTAGCGATCTCTGCATAAGTACACTCCTCATAGGAACCACCCGCAATAGTATCAAGCATCGCCTTATTGTTATCATCTTGCCCCTGATAGAAGTACTCTTTCAGCGACTCATTATCAATGTGGTGGTTTGGGACACTTATCAAGAATGAGGTGAACCTATCCCAAGAACTGCTTACTGATTCCCCTGGTAATTCCAAAAAGTTGTTCACCCTATCTTTGTGGCTGAGCTTTTTAGAAACCAGGTAATACCTTGCTAGGAACACATCCTTCAACTGCTCCCAAGTATATATTGAATTTTAAGGCAACTCAGTAAACCAAATAGCATCCTCTCTCGTCAGTGAGAGAGGGAACACTCTTAGCCTGATGACGTCCATGTCCAAATCAGGCCTCCCTACACAACTCTTACACACCGACCTCAATTTGGCGATGTGTGCATGTGGGTCCTCAGATGGTAGCCCCGAGAACAGACCTCTAGAGGTGAGCATCTGCATCAAGCTACTAATTACCACGAAAGTATGACCATATGGTAAATGAGGTAGGACAAGTGGCCCATCAGAGTCAGTGATGTTAACATTTCCCCTATAGTACTCTTGATGGCGTGGGGCAGGAGGTTGCCTCCTCGGATTAACTTCACCAGGGTTATCAACCATCACTTGATTATGATAATCAAGTGGCGGGGGAGGTTGAGGATTGATCTCATCCTCGATATAAGCAGGATTGTTTTGAATGTTCATTTTCCGAAGTGTACGGTTTAGTTCAGGATCAAGTGGAAGTATTGGATCTCCTCGACTCCGTGTACCTAGCATACACTAAAGCTAGACCTGCGAGAGAAAAAAAAAACAAAAAGAAAAAGTAAAATCAGGAAATTATTGACTAAAATTCGGTAATGTGCTTAAAGTTAATCTAAAAGCCACTATCCCCGGCAGCGGCGCCAAAATTTGATACACTCAAATTACACTTACCTAAAGAAGTATAAGCGGTCGTATCAATTAAAGAACCCAAACGTTAGGTTGGGGTCGATCCCACGAGGAAAATGGTTTAGACTTAACTTTAATCTACTATTACTTTTATTTAGTCAAGTTCTTTCCGAAAACAAACAATTAAAGGGAGGTTTTGTGTAACAAAAGTATTTAATTAATTCTAAGTAAACAAGTAGCAAGTTCAAATATTTTACGTTTATCAAGTGATGAGAGAAACTAGGGTGTAAGTGTTCCCCATAGGTTCATAACGCAGTAACCCTAGCTATAACAACTCTTTCCTAGTATTTTGCATGCAAAGTGGTATTCCTTGGTCCGGCAACTAGGAAATTTCTCTCCGCAGCTTGGTCCGGCTACGTGTGTATACTTTACTAAACCTTACCTTTTACCTCATATTAAGCATCATATTCAATGTATGGCTAAGTTACTACTTCGCACCAATTGAAACTAGCCTATTTGATAGTGTATACTAAATCTACGTTGATAATTCTTTTCTTATTATCTACCTCCTTGGTCCGGCAAGTAGCAAAAAGGCGAGTTCTAACGTTGGCCACCGTTAAAAAGACTTCGAAAAGAAAGAATTATCAATACATTCAAGAAACTACTCTAGAATTGTTATTTTAGCTAGTTTTACTTTGTTAATTACCCATGGTTCCCACAACCCTAGTTTTGAATTTAGTTACCCATGCTAAGTATTACATAATTCATATTTATTAACCAAGAAATCATATACTTACTTTAACAAGTTGAATAAAACCCAGAAAATACCACTTGAATTATTGAATATCTGGTAAGAAAAGATTCTGGAAAGTATAAGTATTTTCCAAAACCCAAAGTTCAACTTCCAATAACACAAGTTTCAAAAATAATAAAGAGTCTAACCTCAAAAATGAGGTTTTTAGTCCTATTTATAATAATAAAATCCTAAAAATAAAAGGAGTCCAAAATGCGTCTGCCGTCGACGACCTCACCGACGGACCGTCGAGGGAACGACGAACCGTCGATGCCTCCGTCGGTCCATACTTCAACTATTTTTTCAGCTGCTATCTTCTCCGTCACATTGACGGACCCAAACGATAGTCCGTCAATGGACCTACGTTCCGTCGATGGCCTTCTTTGCTCCATACTTAGAATCTTTTCAAAATCAGGTACTGGGGCTACATTCTGTTAACACCAACGGTTTGCCAGAACGGTCCATCGATGAGAAGACGAACCGTCATCCCTTCTGTTGCCCCATACTTAGTCAGAATTCCTCGATATTTCTTTAGCAGCATAAATCTTCATACGACGGTTGCCACCTGTGGACCGTCGATGCCTCCGTAGGTCATCACTTCTGCAACTTGCAGAACAGTCTTCAGCGTTTTTGTTCTGGACAGTTTTCCTGCAAACACAGCAAAAATACATTAAACTACTACAAAAAGGCCTTAGACACACACTAAACTTAAGGAAAAAGCATTGGAAGTACCATAAAACCACGGTACATCAAGCTCAAGAACATCTTGGTTGATGAATCCATGGATTCTTCATCATGTTTTCGTGGTATTTCATATAATGAGGTATGGTGATCCTTTCTCCTTACTTATCCATTCATATAGGGAGTTCCTTCAAAGGTTTTCAATGAGATTCATGATCAAACTCTCTATATTTCAATCTTGCCATGGGTTCCTTGTCAAACTCATTTCAAAAGCATCATTATGATAAATTAATGATTATCTACTTTTAATGTGAATTTCAATTCGATTTCATAAAGAATCCATGATCCTCCCAATTTGTCAATGTAAGATCCACGAAAATGACATAGGTGAACTAGAGCCTAACATTGTGTTCAAAGTGGTCTAAGGTCCTAAATAGGTCTATTAAATGGTATTGAGGCAGTGTCTAAAGTATTACGTACATTGGAAGTCAAACGTCAAGGGACAACCAAGATGTTCGACGACTGAGTCACCTAAGTGCCTCATATGTGGTTCTATGTGTTTATGTGTGATTCATGAGGTTGTAAGGTCCTTAAATGATTTAATATGGTATATATATAGGCTGTGTGTCCATTTTTGAGAATTTTGGAGGTCAAACGTCCAAGAACGTCCATGACATTTGAAATGTGTGCCTTGAAATGACCTTGTATGTCTAGGCATGTTTCATTGAGTTTTACGTGTTAGTTTTTGATGAAACTCATCTGGTAGGTCCTAAAATCGTATACGGTCATTATTGGGTTGGAAACGTTAGGGAAAACATCCCCAAGGACCATCGAAGGGTCCTTGAGGAAGGACCCAAAACTTGGTGTCAAGATTGTCCATGGCAGCCCCAAACGACGGAGGCATCGACAGCTCATGGGCCAATCGACGCCCCGTCGATCAGTGCCATTGGTTGGGACTTAGGATGGTGAAATAAGGGAACCATTTTAAGCCTCTGAACTCAACAACTGAAGGATAGGACGGTCCGTTTGTGGACAAATAGTCCGTCGACTGCCCAGCCGTTGATGGTGCTGTCTCCTGCGCAGTTCACTGCCAATTCCAAGGGTGAACTTGTAATTTCACCCCACTTCTAAATAGAAGGTTTGGAGGTTCATAAGGAGTATATTGGGTATTTTAAAGGTGTTTATAAGTCTTTAACACTTAGAAGATTTCATTCTTCAAAATCAAAACCCCAAAATCCCTTAGATATTACTTAAGACTCCATTAAAGTCCAAAGTCAAAGAAGAGCTTGGTGTGACGAATTAAGTAGAGATTCTTCATCAAAGTGAAGAATTAGCTTCATTGAGGTATGGTTTTTGATCCTTGAAATTCGTTTCATCAAGGAGCCCAACTTTCAAAGATGTTTTCTAAAGTTTTTTAAAGTTGAATTGACCTATTTCATGATCTACCATGGGTTCTTGCATTAATGGTTTCTAATCATTGTTTAGTGATTGAATTGTGGTTATTAAGGTGATTTTAACTCAATTAACCTATTAACCCATGTAATTGATGAACCCTAGTTTTTGACTAATTTATGGGTTACTTGATATTAATCTAATGTTTATGAATTAATATGTAATTTCTTATGGGCTTTCTAATGATATAAGAATTGTATTCAATTGATGTCCAATTGTTCTTAGATTGTTGAATCTATATATAATTGTCTTAGATTTCATTGAGTATTAAAGTTTATGTATTGAAATGGTGTTCATGGCCATAGGTAAGGGCTTTATGATATTGAATTGGATGATTTGGCATTGGCTTGAAGTGTTGATGATGAAGTGGTGGTACGCTGCCCTACTTTACTTTATTTCATGTTATTTAGACTTCAATTATGTTGTTATTGTTTTGGTCCACTTATGGTGGCGGTGTTATGTGAATTGATGTGTCCTTGTCGGAGTTATTTTAAGTATTATGATGATCATGGC
The DNA here is from genome assembly GCA_016801875.1 of Solanum sitiens. NCBI lineage: Eukaryota > Viridiplantae > Streptophyta > Magnoliopsida > Solanales > Solanaceae > Solanum > Solanum sitiens. The sequence goes on along the minus strand of JABWTJ010000224.1, from coordinate 1,724,080 downwards.
CTTGTCGGCAACTACTTGAATTAATATGTTGATTTATGTAGTTGATTATGTGAAGTATGATCATATCTACCTATATGTGAAAGTATGTTTTAGCCTATTGATGCTATATAGGAAATCATGTTATGTTATGATTATGTGTTAAGTGTGTAGTCTTAGAGTTGATATATGGTTGTTCCTAACTTGGCTATATGAGTCTATAATGGTTATGTAGATGATGTTAAGATCATTAATAGTTTGACTAAATGATGTTAAGGATCATTATTAAGTTTCTAAAGAATGTATGTTATATGTGCTAAAGTGAAGTATATGGTGTCTTGGTTAGGTAGACTTGTGTCCCTTACTTTATGCTTGTTTGTATAATGCGAATATGTGATATCTTGACTTAGGAAGCTAAAGTGTCTTAGTCTTGAATGAATGAATGTTAGGTGAGACCTTGAATGATGATAAGAGGGTCATTTATGTGAAACCTTGAACCTAGTGGTAAGGTTATGAAACTTGAATTCAAAAGCCGTAATGGTATCCTTCATTTAATAAATGATGGACTTAAGGTTGATTGGCTGGAACGACATCATATCAATCCTAAGGAAAGTCATGATGATCTTCTTGTCGCTATAGTGAGATAGCCCTAGTGGACCTTGCTTTGGTAAGGTAAATGTAATTGGTTTATTAACTTGATATGGAACCTTTTTGTATGAACCTTAGTGTTATTTAATCTATGAGAACGAAGGCTAGCACCGATTGAGTATGGTAAGGGAAGTAGTTCTAGTTAAAGAATTAGACTAGATTACAAAGCATGCCCTTCATATTTCCTTAACCATGTGCCTATATGGGATGTGTCTAAGTTCTACCATTGTCAAGTAGAACAACCTCATCAGAGTAGGATAGAACTCCGGATTCCATGTTTTTCTACCATGGTCTATGTTGGTTATTGCCTATTCTAATCATATGGGATACATATTAGCATTAGAGAAATTCTATGAGGTTTAGGTGGTGGTATGAGACGCTATCTAGACATATTACCATTACTTGAATGTCCTTTATGTGATGTATGAGTCTCTTAATGAACTAATGAACTAATGACTTAATGATATGAAGTATGTAAATGAATAAGTACCTAATCTATAGTGACTTAAGGATTCCTTAGTTAAAGTCTGAAGAGGGCATAAAGGATGATCTCTTCATGTCTTATCTATGGAAGTCTTGAGAATGACTCTAGTTAGGGAAGTTGCTTGTTATGTTTGACATGATCTAAACTTAGTAAGTCTTATGGATTATTTAGGTAGCCTTGAAGAGGGTGTATGGGCGTTCTCTTATAGGAATACCTAAGTAGGTCTTTTGATAGCATTGGTAGGGGAGATTGTCATATCTTGTATGTTGGTGTATTGTAGGTGTGTATGTGTCTCATTATAAGTAATCTTAAGGATTGTTTAGGAACATCTAGAGAGGGTGTATGGGCGGTCTCACTTTGTGTGACTTAAGTGAATCTTAGGATAGCTTTAGTTAGAATACTACATGCTAGAAGATCCTTAGTACGAAATTAGAAGAATTCATTGTAACAGTGAGGTACTGATTCACTGTAAAATTAGTTCTAAAATGTGTTAATTGGTTTTAAATGTTTTCTTATTTGATTCTAAGTTGATAAATGTTGTGCTTATGATGATATTATGATATTTCAATGAAAAGATGCATATTTCCAATAAATGTCCGTTTTCATGATTTTTATGTATAAGACATACTTAGTACATGTGTTTGTACTAATTTCATGCTTTTATCTATCTATATATTTCTTGGTAGGTGAAGAGATTTTTGGAAGAAGACTTGTATTTAGAAGATCGTTCAAGAGAAGGTTAAGTATGTCCTCACTTGACTCGAGGTCATATACGTCTTTTATGTTTCGTATTGAAATATTGTAATATACATAGTAGTACTATATATTCTAATTCGTATGGGCCGTGTCCCAAATACTCTTGTGTATTAAGATGATGAGATTGAGACTTAGTATTTCCTATTACTTCTATATGAAAAGCTATTAAAGACTATGATATTGTTTTATGAAAAGTTTTAATTCCGCATTACTTTTCATTATGTATATGCGATGAATGATATGAAAGACTTGTATGAGACCTCCGAGAGGTTGAGTACGCCAGTCGCAAATCCGAGATTGTGCCCTAGCTTCTAGGGTATTATCTCGGGCTGTGACAAAGCTTGGTATCAGAGCATAGGTTGGTGAAAGTAGTCTTAGGAATCAAAAAGTCTCATCAAGTCACGTCTAGTAGAGTCTTGACCATCGGTGTGAGTCGCGACACATCTATGGGCGAGAGGATATGGGACGATAGAGTGTCCCTTCTTTTCTACTCTTATGTCGTGCGATAGAGTAAATATTATAAGTATCCTTCTAAATGTGTTTCCTTGTGTTTCTAGGAGATGAATACTAGAAGAATGGCCGCTAGAAGGTTGGAAGAGGAGAGGTTGAATGAGGAGATTCCTCCTCAAGTTGAGAAAGTTGAGAAAGTTCTTCAAGATGGGAAAGGTGTCCAAGGTTCTCAAGGTGCTCAAGTGCCTCCCCAAGGTGATCATGCCCCTAATGTGGAAGTAGGTAATGAGGTTCTGGAGATGTTTAATAGGGAGATTAGAGATGCTTTGCTTGCTATCGCCCAAGCCGTAACTACTAAAGCTAATCTGAGTATGTTGCCTAGGGTTGTGGAGAGCACTATGACCTCTAGGTTGAGAGACTTTGTGAAGTTGAATCATCCAATCTTTCTTGTGTCTAAGGTAGATGAGGATCCCCAAGAGTTTCTTGATGGTGTGTACAAGGTATTGAGTGCTATGGGGTTTACATCTAGGGAGAAGGCGGAGTTGGTTTCATATCAATTGATAGATGTGTCTCAAATTTGGTACACTCAATGGAAGTATAATAGGCCGGTGGAGTCATATCCTATTGAGTGGGAAGAATTCAAAGAAGCTTTTCTAGGCAAGTACTTTCCCCGTGAGAGGAGAGAGGTAAAAGTAGAGGAGTTTATCAATCTCAAGAAAGGCAATATTAGTGTTGAGGAGTACTCTTTGAAGTTCTCAACTTTTTCTAGATATGCACCATCCCTAGTATCTAATCCAAGGGATGAAATGAGTCGCTTTATGACGGGCGTTGCCGATCTAGTGAGGGAAGAATATCGTACGGCTATGCTACATGATGATATGACTTTGTCTAGAGTCATGGTGTATGCACAATCAATTGAATAGTCTAAACTTAGGAGGATGTCAAGGAATTTTAAAAGGAGTGTTACTATTGATAAAGTGCAACCTAGGTTCGAAAGGAGGGCTCAAACTCAAGAAGAATCTAGGGGTGCTAAGTTCAAGGTTGAGAAAGGAGGTAGTTCTAAAGATGGCAAACCTACACGTGCCACTTGTGGTAAGAAACATTATGGTGAGTGTCTAGTGGGTACCGGGATTGGCTTTGGATGTGGAAAAGATGGACACAAAGTTAGAGATTGTCCTAACATTGCTTCTAGAGGAAAAGAGGGTAAGAAAGTTGATCCTAGTATTCCAAAGGAAGATGCTCCAACAAAGAGGCATTTCTATGCACTCCGGACTAGAGATGAGAAGCCGGATGAGAGTGATGATGATGTGTGTAAGTTCTTGTCTTTCTCTTATTGTGATATGGATTCCTTCTATGTGGGGGAGAATGGCTAGATAGGTGTGCTAGTTTGTTGCATGTGCATGATGTTTAGGAGTTTGGTTGAAATTGAATTTTATTAACTTCTTGCATTGTGAGTTTTATGAAGATTTGATCAAGTTGTAAAAGATGTTTATATGATGTTACCTTGCATATTAGCATGTCTATATCATGAATTGCTTAAAATTTCATTTTTGGAAAATTGGCCTAAATCACTGTAGCACTGGAACTGTTCACTATGAATTTTTTCAAAATGTGACTAATTGATTCTTTGGTCTAAAATTGTTGCAATATGGTTAGAACTGATTTGTATAAGTATAATATTGAATATAAAATGAGTCTTTACTATTCGTAATGAAAGATGTGAGTTTTGTAGCATGATGAGTTATAGAAGTGTATTCTAGTTCTTGTTGTGTTGCGAATCTCTTGACTATGTGAAATTGATGTTTTCTCCTTGATTGAGAGTTATATGGTTTTGTTATGTGCTTCTAGTTGATTCTATATTCTTGGAAGTGTTCGGAGAGTGGCAAGTGTCATTCGAGGACGAATGTTGTCCAAGTGGGGGAGAATGTAAGATCCCAAAAATGACATAGGTGACTAGAGTCTAACATTGTGGTCAAGGTGGTCTAAGGTCCTAAATAGTTCTATTAAATGGTATTGTGGCAGTGCCTAAAGTATTAGGTGCATTGGAAGTCAAACGTCAAGGGACGACCAAGACGTTCGACGACTAAGTTACCTAAGTGCCTCACATGTGGTTCTATGTCTTTATGTGTGAGGTTTTAAGGTCCTTAAATGAGTTATTATGGTATATATAGACAGTGTGTCAAGTTTTGAGAAGTTTGGAGGTCATACGTCCGAGAACGTCCATAACGTTCCAAAGATGTGTCATGAAATAACCTTGTGTGTCTAGGCATGTTTCGTTGAGTTTTACGTGTTTTTTCAGATGAAACTCATGTGGTAGCTCCTAAACTAGTATACGGTCATGTTTGGGTTGGAAACGTCCAGGCAAACATCCCCAAGGACCATCCAAGGGTCCTTGAGGATGGACCCAAAACTTGGTGTCAAGACTGTCCAAGGCAGCCCCTAACGACGGAGGCATCGACAGCTCGTGGGCCAATCGACGCCCCGTCGATGGGTGCCGTTTGTAGGGACTTAGGCTGGGTAAAGAAGGGAACCATTTTGAGTCTCTGAACTCAACGAAGGAAGGACAGGACGGTCCGTTTGTGGACAAATGGGCCGTCGACTGCCCAAACATCGATGGTGCTGTATCCTGCGCAGTTCACTGCCAAGTCAAGGGGTGAACTTGTAATTCACCCCACTTCCAAATAGAAGGTTTTGCGGTTCCTAAGGGGTATATTGGGTATTTTAAAGGTGTTTATAAGTCTTTAACACTTAGAAGATTTCATTCTTCTAAATCAAAACCCAAAAATCCCTTATAAATTCCTTAAGACTCCATTGAAGTCCAAAGTGAAGGAAGAGCTTGCTGTGACGAATTGAGTGGAGATTATTCATCAAAGTGAAGACTTAGCTTCATTGAGGTATGGTTTTTGATCCTTGAAACTCATTTCATCAAGGAGCCCAACTTTTAAAGATGTTTTCTAATGTTTTCTAAACTTGAATTGACCTATTTCATGATCTACCATGTGTTCTTGGATTAATGCTTACTAAACATTGTTTAGTGATTGAATTGTGGTTATTAAGGTGATTTTAACTCAATTAACCTATGAACCCATGTAATTGATGAACCCTGGTTTTTAACTAATTTATGGGTTACTTGATATTGGTCTAATGTTTATGAATTAATTTGTAGTTTCTTATGGGCTTTCTAATGATATAAGAATTTTATTCAATTGATGTCTAATTTGTCTTCGATTATATAATCTATATTGAATTGGCTTAGATTTCATTGAGTATTATAGTTTATGTATTGAATTGGTGTTCATGACAATGGGTAAAGGCTTTATGATATTGAATTGGATGATTTGGCATTGGCTTGAAGTGTTGATGATGAAGTGGTGGTACACTGCCCGTACTTAACTTTATTTAATGTTATTTAGACTTCAATTATGTTGTGATTGGTTTGGTCCACTTATGGTGGCGGTGTTATGTTAATTGATGTGGCCTTGTCGGTGTTATTATAAGTATTATGATGATCATGGCCTTGTCGGAAACTACTTGAATTAATATGTTGATTTGTGTAGTTGATTATGTGAAGTATGATCATATCTACCTATATGTGAAAGTATGTGTTAGCCTATTGATTCTATATAGGAAATCATGTTATGGTATGACTATGTGTTAAGTTTGTAGTCTTAGAGTTGATATATGGTTGTTCCTAACTTGGCTATATGAGTCTATACTGGTTATGTAGATGATGTTAAGGTAATTAATAGGTTGACTAATTGATGTTAAGGGTCATTATTAAGTGTTTAAAGAATGTATGTTATATGTGCTAAAGTGAAGTATGTGGTGTCTTGTTTAGGTAGACTTGTGTCCCTTACTTGATACTTGTTTGTATAGTGCGAATATGTGATATCTTGACTTAGGAAGATAAAGTGTCTGAGTCTTGAATGAAATAATGTTAGGTGAGACCTTGAATGATGATAAGAGGGTCCTTCATGTGAAACCTTGAACATAGTGGTAAGGTTATGAAACTTGAAGCCGAAAGCCGTAATGGTATCCTTCATGTAATGAATGATGGACTTAAGGTTGATTGGCTGGAACGACATCATATCAATCCTTAGGAAATTCATGATGAGCTTCTTTTCGGCAAGGTGAGATAGCCCTACTTGACCTTTGTTTGGTAGGGTAAATGTAATTGGGTTATGAACTTGATATGGAACCCTTTTGTATGAACCTTAGTGTTATTTAATCTATGAGAACGAAGGCTAGCACCGAGTGAGTATGGTAAGGGAAGTAGTTCTAGTTAAAGAATGAGACTAGATTACAAGGCATGCCCTTCATATTTCCTTAACCATGTGCCTATATGGGATGTGTCTAAGTTCTACCATTGACAAGTAGAACAACCTCATCGGAGTAGGATAGAACTCCGGATTCCATGTTTTGCTACCATGGTGTAACGCCCTAAAACAAATTAAGGTGAACTAGACCTTCGTAAGTGTTGCTTGAGTGAATTTTGTGTTAAAGTGAGTTAGTTTAGTATCCCTAAGCTGTGTGTGAAGTTTGGAGATCAATCGACCAAAAACGTCCATGGCGTTCGGAAGGTGTGCCCTAGAATGTACTAGTGTGTCTTGATGTGTTTGAATGAGTTTTACGTGTTTGTTTTGTTTGAAACTTGTGTGAGATATCCTAAGACCTGGATGACCATGTGTAGGGGTTTAACGTTCGGGCAAGAACCCACCTAGGACCCACAAGGGAGCTCCACGAAAGGTCCTATGCCTTGGACCAAACTGCTAGGGCAGTGTCCAAACAACGGACCAAGGGACTGTTTGTAGGTACACCTACGGTCCATCGATCATGGACCGTCGATGGCCCTTGCCAAGGCAGTAAGTCCAAGCCCCTAAAGTGTCTATGTCTCAACTAACGAGACCTAGAATACGGACCATCGACTGGCCAATGGCCCGTCGATGCTGTCCGTCGATGGAGGCTTAAGGCCTGCAACTTTGGGAGGCTGCAGCCCCTCGAGACCTCAACCACAGTCCGTCGATGGACACATGGACCGTCGGTTGGTCCGTCGATGGTGCAGTCCCAAAAGCTGCAATGAGACTGGTCAAGTCTTGGGGTGTTTTGGGAAATTCACCCCAAGTCTTTTGGGACCCTAGGCTGATATTTTTAGGGTTCTTAAGTTATATTAGGTTATGTTTTAAGCCCTAGACCTAGACAAGACTCTCATTTCAAAATCAACTCTCTCTCTCTCTAAAAACAAACTCTCTCAAGACTCCATTCAAGTTAGAGGTCAAGAAGGCTAGGAGGGGCTGGTTTGACGTGATTTCTTCACCAAACTTCTTGGGTTTGCTTGCTTATTAGGGTATGGTATCCATTCTTGAATACCCTTTCATTCAAGAAGCCATTTCCAATGAATTTTGAAAAGGGGTTTTCAATTTTAACTTCTATTATCTTCAACCCAATATGGGTCTTGCATGAAAATGTTTCTATTGACAAATTAATGATGTTATTAATGTTAGTTGGTGATTCAAATGCTAAAACCTTAATGAAATCATGTTAATGTTTCCTTTCAAATTGTGGTATAAGAAATGAGTAAAATGAGCATGTTTATGTATAAATGAACTTTGGTTTTATTGTGTTGTAATGTTGGTTTAGCTACTGCCCTAAGGTCCTTATTATGATCAATTAATGATAAAATGCTTATAGGTTGTTATGGCTTGTTAAATTGAAGAGTTGCTTATATTGTATTATTCTTATGATAAATTGATCTTGAGTGGTATGGTCCACCTTCTAGGTGTCGGTGCTTGTTTGATTAATTTGTGATATTTGTTATGTATTGAGAATATGATCTTGAAGGCCTAAATTGTAAAATGAATAGAAACTGTAAATGGGTCTTGTTTTGTGATTGTGAAGCTTGAATTGTATGTTTGACTTAGTTTTTGGTCTAATTGAAGAATATGACTAAGTTGAGTATGTAAAGTGTGTAAGTTGATGAATGAAAGTCTAAAGCATGATTAGAAGTAATGTATATGAAATGATGTCTATATGCAAGGTGTGCTCACATGTACACACACACTTTAAGTGAGTGAATGAAGCTAAGTTTAGTAGGAAGGGGAGTCTTGGGGTGGACACTCTTCGTGAGTTGAGATGAAGTGTCTAGTAGCAACCTCACTATTCCTAATAAGCTTTGCAAAGATAGGTCGGAGGATGAATACACTTCGTGAGTTGAGATGTGGTATACGCTAGTTATCCTTAACCTATAGTCTATAATGTGAGAATCCGTGGGGAGTTATGCCTAGCACCGAGAGGATAGGAAGAAAAGGTGGAATACACTTCGTGAGTTGAGATGTCGTATTCCATTATACCTCTTGAGATGAGTACTCCTCGTTAGTAGAGAATGAGTTACTTAGTAGCAATCTCCCTATCCCTTAACTATGTGCCCACATAGGTATAGCTATTGGGAAAGCCATGTAAAAGCTAAGAAGTATGACCTTAATCTAGGCAAGTGCGGATACCTCATCCGATAGGGGTTAATATCGGGATTCTATGCCTAGCTCTCATGGTCTTTGTTGGTTAAGCTAACCCCCCACAAAAGTAATGAAAATGATAAGTTGTCTAATTAATGTAATACCTATGTGATTTGATTGAACCAAGTCTTCTAAAGGAACATGCTACTTAGGGTAGGTGGTGGTATAGGACGCTACTTATCCATTGCACTAAGTAGGACCTTCGGAAAGGGAAGACTTGGTGCCAAACCTTCTAAAAGAATGTACTACTTAGGGTAGGTGGTGGTATGAGATGCCATCCTACTCATTGCACTAAGTAGGCATTCCGAAAGGGAAGTCTTTGGTATTTTGTTGGGTTTTCTTCTAAGGTCTTGTCTTTGAGTGGTGACTCATTCTCCCGAGGTGAGTAAGACGAATGGGGTAGTCTTGAGGATCGCTTGGGTGTGCGTTGAAGGAAGTGTTTAGACGTTTCGTTCATTTATTACCTTAGAGAATCTTGGGATTATCCTTAGGTAGGGAAACTCCTATGGAAATGGGCTCACTTTCTCAATTGCAATACTTTGGAAGTTGACCATTGTTGGAGTCTTTACTTCAATGTAAAGATTTTAAACTTACTATAATGTCTTAAAGTGGTTCACTGTAATGTCCAATTGGGTTTATTGTAATGTTGGTTATGTTGTTGTAACGTGCTCAAATCCTTGGGAGTCCATTAGGAGCGCTAGTGGGAGTGGTAGTATGGGATGCTACTCTCACATTGCACTTAGTGTGACCTAAGAGTCCTATTGGAGGAGAGTACTTATGTGAAATTGTATGCTCGAGTCGGTTCACTGTGAAGTTGAGTGTCTTTACTGTTAAGTGTGCCTTTAAGTCAAAATTATGGAAATTCTTTAAGTGTTAAATGATGCTTCTTATGTTGTTTTGTTTATAAGTTCATGAATGTTTTATTAAATTGGCATGGAAGCTTATTTTGTTAAAAATGTCCCATTTTACATGTTTTTGCATATGCCATACTTAGTACATTGTTGTACTACCCCCATACTTTTATATACCTTATAAGTATAGGTTGGAAGCTTTTGGAGGATCGAAGTTGAAGCTTGGGAATTTCTATCTCTCAAGATTTGGTATGTCCTCGTATATTCTAGGACATAGTTTATGTTTCTTAGTTTTATTATTAAGACTTAATTTGTATTTTCGTTTATTGTAAAGGTCCGTGTCCCTAAGATTCTAAGTTGTGTTTTTAAGTTGGCTTGTGACAATAAGATTTCCTAGTATTTATGAAAGACTTCTTTTATTTAATTATCTTGAAAAGTTTTAATTTCCGCACTACTTTTCATGTCTTTATGTAATGAGTAAGAGTTGAAGGGCTTGTACGAGACCCCAAAGGGTCAAGTACGCCGGCCACGATTCAAGGGTTAACCCTAACTTCTAGGGGGTACTTTCGGATCGTGACACATGGTCTATGTCGGTTACTGCTTATTCTCATCATATGGGATACATATTAGCATTAGAGAAGTTTTATGAGGTTTAGGTGGTGGTATGGGACGCTATCTAGACATTCCACAATAGGCTTTGAAGATGTTAGTAAGAGTCCCTAGGTCTTGTCCAAGATCATTACTTGAATGTCCTTTACGTGATGTATGAGTCTCTTAATGAACGAATGAACTAATCACTTAATGATATGAAGTATGTAAATGAATAAGTACCTAATCTAAAGTGACTTAAGGATTCGTTAGTTAAAGTGTGAAGAGGGCATAAAGGATGATCTCTTCATGTCTTATCTATGGAAGTCTTGAGAATGACTCTAGTGAGGGAAGTTGCTTGTTATGTTTGACATGATCTAAACTTAGGAAGTCTTAAGGATTATTTATGTAGCCTTGAAGAGGGTGTATGGGCGTTCTCTTCTAGGAATACATAAGTAGGTCTTTTGATAGTCTTGGTAGGGGAGATTATCATATTATGTCTTGTATGTTGGTGTATTGTAGGTGTGTTTGTGTCTAATTATGAGTAATCTTAAGGATCGTTTAGGCACATCTAGAGAGGGTGTATGGGCGGTCTCTCTTTGTGTGACTTAAGTGAATCTTAGGATAGCTTTAGTGAGAAGACTACATGCTAGAAGATGCTTAGTACGAAATTAGAAGAATTCACTGTAACAGTGAGGTACTTCTCTGTACAGTGAATTGAGTTCACTGTAAAGTGAGTTCTAAAATGTGTTAATTGGTTTTAAATATTTTCTTATGTGATTCTAAGTTGATAAATGTTGTTCTTATGATGATATTATGATATTTAAATGAAAAAATGCATATTTCCAATAAATGTCCGTTTTCATGATTTTTATGCATAAGTCATACTTAGTACATGTGGTTGTACTAATTCCATGCTTTTATCTATCTTTATAGTTCTTGGTAGGTGAAGAGAATTTTGGAAGAAGACTTGGATTTAGAAGATCTTCAAGAGAAGTTGAAGTATGTCCTCACTTGAGTCGAGGGCATATATGTCTTTTATGTTTCGTATTGAAGTATTGTAATACTTAGTAGTACTATATTTTTTAATTCGTATGGGCCGTGTCCCAAGTACTCTTGTGTCTTAATATGATGACATTGAGACTTAGTATTTCCTATTACTTCTATATGAAAGAGTTTTTAAAGACTATGATATTGTTTTATGAAAAGTTTTAATCCACATTACTTTTCATTATGTATATGCGATGAATGATATCAAAGACTTGTATGAGACCTCTGAGAGGTCGAGTACGCCGGTCGCAGTTCCGAGATTGTGCCCTAGCTTCTAGGGTGTGGTCTCGGGCTGTGATAGTCAATTTAGCCTATAATGTGGGCATTGTGATCTAGATTCTGTGTTGATTGAATTATGATTCTATAATGTTGAATTGCTCTTAGCTACTGTTTTCTATGAGAGTTGATGGTGAATTATTTGTAATTGATCAATGATGATCAACGTTTGAAGAATTGGTAAGATTGACCTATATTCCTCTATTTTCTATAGGATTGATGATGTAGTGTACATTTTGTGGTATAGTCCACTTATGGTAGCAATATTTACTTTCTTGTCAATGTATATATGTGTTAATCATGGCCTCGAAGGCATGTTTATCAATTATGAAGTGTGGTTATGATGATCACACAATGTGAAGTCATAATTCTAGCCTTCTTGTCTTGTATTATGTTCTAGGTGTATTGTGATGTCTACTACATTTGAATGAAGATGTTACGGTTAGGTATGGTCTATGTGCTTGTCATGGATGAAGTGCTAATGATGAATGACCCCTACCTATGTACCCCAATATGAATGTGCGATCTTAATCAATGTTAGGAGTCTTAGATTCAAATATTGAAGACGTGTTGTGTCCTATGCTATAATGTGGTGTGTGGTCTATGCATGAATGTGTACTGTTATCCTTGTAGGGTGGATGCCTCAATGATATGTTAAGTTCCATTATGTGATCATGTTGTCCAATGTACACACACCTCATGCATGTCTATGAGTAGTATAGGTTCATGGTGTCTAATGAAAGGATAATTCTCATATGAACTAATGTCTACAACTATGCATGTAAAGTATATGTCCATGAAAGTATGGAAATGTATCTTAACTAGGATGACTTGATAGGTGTACTAGTGTAGGCAAGGGTATGGGACTTTGCCTATATATTGCACATGTCTACCTTGATAGGATAGTTCTTACGGTAATTACTCTATGTACATGAATATGAATGCATGACTAATCTTCCTACCTCCAACGACACATAGTTATGGAGCGGGAATTTTCATGCATGATAACTCTAGTCAAGGTGCTGAAGAAGGAAGGACACGCCCACTTATCGGCCATACAGATTGTGAAGGGCCTAAAGAAAGGGGAACCGACGTTTCTGGCTCCAACTGCAATTTGGGAGAAGGCAATGGTACTATGGATTCCTTGACACCGCTCATAAAGAAGGTCCTTAAACAGAACAAGGACGTGATGCCAGACGAGCTTCCGAAGACTCTACCTCCAAGGCGCGAGGTAGATCACAAGATAGAGTTGGAGAATGGATCCAAGCCACCCGATCATGGACCTTACCGCATGGCTCCACCCGAATTAGAGGAGCTAGGGAAACAGTTGAGGGAACTTCTCAAAGCCGGTCACATCCGTCCATCCAAGGCACCTTATCGCGCGCCAGTACTATTCCAGAAAAAGAAAAATGGGTCGTTGCGTTTATGCATCGACTATCATGCTCTCAATAAGGTCATAATTAAAAACAAATATCTTATCCCGCTAATTGTAGATTTGTTTGATAGACTTGGGCAAGCCAAGTACTTCACCAAGATGGATCTCCAAAAAGGCTACTACCAAGTGCGCATCGCGGAAGGGGATGAGCCAAAGACAGTGTGAGTGACTAGATACGGAGTATACGAGTGGTTGGTTATGCCTTTTGGCTTAACCAACGTACTCGCCATCTTTTGCACACTGATGAACAAAATCTTTCACCCCTACTTGGACCAGTTCGTGGTGGTGTACTTAGATGACATAGTCATCTATAGCAACACCTTGAAGGAGCATGTGAAGCACTTAAGAAAAGTCTTCCAAGTCTTATGGGAGAACCAGCTCTATGTCAAGCAGGAGAAGTCCGAGTTCGCCCAGCACGAGGTGTACTTCTTAGGCCATGTTATCAGCCAAAGCGAACTACGGATGGACGATACGAAGATTAGGGCGATGTAGGTGTGAGAGGCGCCCACGAAGGTGACCTAGCTACGATCCTTCCTTGGACTTGCGAACTACTATCGCAGGTCTATCAGTGGCTACTCCGCTAAAGCCGCTCCACTGACCAAGTTATTAAAGCATAATAAGTTGTGGGTTTGGAGCGATCAGTGCCAAAGAGCGTTCGAAGGTCTCAAGGCCACAGTAATGGAAGAACCGGTCTTGACGCTGCCCGACTTCTCTAAGACCTTCAAAGTACATACGGATGCATCAGACTTTGCCATTAGGGGAGTTTTAATGCAGGATAGACACCCAATAGCATTCGAAAGCCGCAAGCTAAATAAGACCAAACGGCGTTACACGGTGCAGGAGAAAGAGATGATGGTCATTGTACATGTAACAACCCAAAAATGACTATGCTAAGTAATGCCCAAACGTAGCAAGAATGCATGGATTAGACCGGGTTCACACGGCTTGTTGCGCGTAGAACCAGAACTCGAAACCTATGCACTAGCCAAGCCAACCAACTTGGTGAGTTAGTTGAGCTAGGCAAGGTGACAACCAACCATGTAGGGCACCCGAATTGAAGAGATTCACCCGGATGAGTCTTACCGGACTTAAAAGGGGTAATCTTAGGTTTGGAGGGTCTAGGGGTAAAATGGTCTTTTCCAGGCTAAGGGTAGTATTGTAATTATCCTAAATATTAATTAATAAATTAATTAATATGATTAAGGGGCAATTCGGGTAGGGGTTGACCGAATTTGACCCTAATGCAAATTTAAGCTTTACCCAGGTTCGAACCTGGGTGGAAGCAACAAATTAAATGAATTAATTGGTATTTAGTGAATTAGTTGAATTAATTAATATTTAATTTTTTTATTTAAGTAAAGGAAAATCAGATTTTTAATAATTAAATTAATAAATAATGAGGAGTCCTAGTTTGACTAAGTCTCCACCTAATCTCCTAATCCTAAGCTAACTCATACACACGTCTCTCTCTACTCTCACCTTATTTACACGCTTAACTTTCTGTAAAACAAAAGAACAGAACAAAAAGAAAATATAAGGTTCATCAAGAACTTGAACGCTCAAACTCAAAAAGCAAAACAAGCTTCAAAATGAAAAGCAAAAACCAAGTTCTCAACGGATTGTGCTTGTGATTTCGGTGGTGAGATGTTGGCTTAGTGGGGGGATTTTGGCAGCACGTAAGAACACTTTGAACGACTTCAAGTATGGGTTTTCTTCCCTCTTGGTCCCTTTACCAAGAGACCCCTATGGTTCAGACTATTCACAATCAAAAACTAAGGTTGTCCCCGTTGCATGCCCTTGTCATTAGATCCTTTGAAAGATTCAAGTATGCGTCTGGTAGATGATTTTAGGGCTGGTTGTGATTACGTGTTTGAATGTGTATTCGGAATTATGTAGAAATGAAAGAAGTGTTTCCAAAAATGTGTGATATGTTAACTTGTGGGTGCACGTGTGTACTGTGATTTTGGTCTCGGCTTGAAGCATGAATTTTGACATGTTAAATTGTTGTATTTTACGTGTATGAATATGTTAAAAACGTGATGTTCACATAAGTTCAAAGTTGCTGAATTAAATGAAAATTCTTGATTGAAAGTAACCTTGAAGATGCACCTAAAGATCTCCCTAAAAACTACTCGAATTATCTTTATGTTTAACGTGAAAGAGGGTGAGAAAATGGACTGCAAAAAGGTGATCAAATTTCTGAAAGTAACCATGAAAACTCACCTAAAGATGCGTTAGATTCTACACGAAAATTGTCCTAAATCTAACATTTAAAAGTTGAGAAAAAGGGCTGCAAAAAGGGTGAACAAATTTCCTGCATTCTGGAAGTTTGTGTTCGGCAGCTTACTGTTAAAAATGTTACTTTAAAAAAATATTTTTAAAATGCATGAGGTCAGTGGGGATTGAACCCAAGACCTCACCATATACAAGTTATAAAAAAATTAAATAATAAAGTGAGGTAAGGGGGATTCGAAATGGGGTAAAGCTCAAGTGAAAAGTTAGGAGAAAAATGAAAGAAAATGAGGTGAGGCGTGTGGGGTTCGAACCCACAACCTCTTGGACGGATGAAGGAGAGAGGAGAAAAATGAAATAAAGAAATAATAAAATGAGGTATGTGGGGATCGAACCCACAACCTCTCAGCCGAATGAGAAAGTAAGGAGAAAATCAAATAAAAGAAAAATGAGATTGTGGGGGATCGATCCCACATCCTTTTGGTCAAAAACAGAAAAGTCAAGGAGAGAAAAGAAAGAAAAAGAAATGTAGGTGTTGGGATTTGAACTTGGGTCCCCAAGCTGAAATTTTAAATCAAAATTTAATATAAGACTAAGTGTTGCTCAAGGGATTTGAAATCGGGTTCCCTTGCCCAATTCCGTATTGATACAAAAGTCGTACGTGAATAAATGATTAAACGAATGCTGCCTTTAAGGATCAAAACTAAGATCTTGGTATACTTACAAGATGCATAAGTCTTGTACTACATAACCTTGGGTAAGTATGAATCACTTAGACGAAATACGAATGAAGCCTCATGGCTTGTATGTATGGATCCATAAGTCCAGCATACGTTTAAAAGTAAGTGAACCGAAGATGTTATGTAATGAATGATGTAACCCTAGAAGGGTTAAGTAAGAGTGTGAAACACACTAAAAGGCCAAGTGCATTGGCATACGACGAAATGAACATTCACGTAATAAGGTGACTAATTATGTTATACTATGATGCTAGTGAAAATAGTGACAACATGATAAGAGACTAGTGCAAGTGAGACAAGCTGCATCTACGCCTAAAAATCAATGTCACTAAATGAAATTTCTAAGAGAGTATATTTATGCTAAATGATGAATAAATCAAGAAAGAGTGGCTATATGAGGATAGGCTAGTACAAGTGAGACAAGTTGTATCTACGCCTAGAATCAATCTCCCTCAATGTAAATTCCAAGAGAGCATATGTATGTTATACGATGAACAAATAATGAAAGGTGAGTAAAGATGAAATGAAAAGATGTTAAGAAAGAACAGGGTGGCATCACAATATGAGGCTAGTGCAAGTGAGACAAGCTGTACCTACGCCAATATAAGGTCACCAAAAAGTACTCACCTAAGAGTGTGTTGAATATTAAGAGACAAGTCTCAATCACACTCTATATGTAAGTGTAAAGAAAATTCACACTTAATACATAAAGATGAGATGATAAATCATCTAATGAGCTATGACTACCTCATGCTAGAAGCAAGCTTCGACGATGTATGAGTTGAATGTAAATACGAACTTTAAACTGAGCACCGATAGACTAGCTATGAGTGGTGATGCCTTCTTTCGAGAAGGGCGGAGGTTCACGTAATTCTCATGAGATGAGACTGTCCACCAAGGTGGGTATGGGTCTCCCCAAATCTCCTAGTCTTTGAACTATGCTGCCAACATAGGGAACTAGCCAGTGGTTTTCCACCTAAGCGAGCTAGGGATGTTTTGGTTTCACCTTGGCCAGTGACTCCACCTCTTTTCAGTGTGGGTAAGACACCGGATTTCATGATGCTCACATGATCTATGTTGGTTAAAGTTGAAGTTCCTCAAAGTATTTTAGATAATGAAATGAATGATACCAAAGGTGTTTGGATAGGATAATCAAGAGGTGAACTAGACTCAAGTAATGACACTAGGTCATTCTTAGTCATTGCACAGTGAACCCAATGAGAGTCTTAAACTACATCCTAGGTATAGCTGGTGTTTACACTAGCCTATTAATGAAATAAAATGAAGTACGTATGAATCAATGACGCAGACTGTGTGTTTGATAATGAAGGCTCCCTAGTTGAGGTCCCATATGTTGAGCTCTCATTTTGGGAAGTCCTAATGTTAAGTCCATGATTCCAGGGTCTCATGGCATATGAACGAATGAAATGAAATATGATATGTGCTATATGCAATATGTTATGTGCTATATGTAATATGTTATGTGTTGTGTGCAATATGATATGTTTGATGATGCATGTTACTCTCATGGCATGACTTTCCTAATCCGATTTTGTCAACTCCACTGACTTGACTTTCCATAACTCATATCGTTAGGAGAGAGATATTCTAAATCATGCATGTCCGTAGTGTGTGCTTGCATATACCCATACTTAGTACAAGTGTGTACTAATTCCATACATTTATCTACTTTTAGGTGCAGGTGCAGCTGGACGTTAGAGCTTACGAGTCAACGCAAAAGTTATTTGGACGTTGAGCTTTCATCCGGATTTGGTAGACCCTCATGCTTTCGAGGATGCTTACTGATTTATTCTAGCGTAGACGTAGGCATGAGCTAGTAGAGTATGTTCCACTAGCGTTTCTTTCGTATTTACTTTCAGACGCTGTATTGGTGCCATTTTGGCAACTTTATATTTATGACTATATCTTTCATTTGATTATCTTGATTTAGATGGTTATTGTGAAGGCTTATCAGTTTACGTAGATAGTATTATGCGAGATCAATGTTTTCCAATATAAAGTTTAAGGTAACAAAAGTTCAAATTTTCCGCTAAAATTATCATAGATGAAGTAACGATGACGTATGTAGGCTTGTCTGCGACCTCTGAGAGATCAACGACGCCGGTCTCGTCTGGGGTCTAGATTCCGGTTGTGATAGTACATTGCCTACACACATGGAGACACTACTTACTGGGCCACTAGCTATTTCCAGTAACAAAAGAAGATCACCCCGAAGCAAGCTAGATGGCAACACTTTCTGGCTGAGTTCGACTACGTCTTGGAGTACAAGCCAAGAAAAGGCAACGTCATGGTTGACGCCCTGAGTAGGAAAGCCGAGCTTTCTTCCATCACTACAGCTCACTAAGACATTCAAGATGCAAACAAGGATGGCATGCAACACGATCCAGAGGCCAAGAAGCTGATGAAATCGGCTGCTCAAGGCATAACCAGGCGCTTTTGGGTAGAAGATGGTTTCTTGCTCACTACCGGTCGGAAGGTCTATGTACCCAAGTTTGGGACTATCATGCGGCGCATCCCTAAGGAAAGCCACGACACCCCGTGGGATGGGTATCCGGTTCAGCGAAGAACAAGGGTGCTGATTGAGGCTATTTACTTCTGGCCACGCATGCGGGACAATATCGAGTGCTATGTCAAACTTGTCTTATGTGCCAGAAATACAAGGTGGAGCGAAGCAAACCAGGAGGATTACTAGAGCCACTACCCGTAGCAGAACGCCCGTGGGAGAGCGTGACCACGGACTTCATCAGTTCCTTGCCGAAGTCCAACGGGTTTGGTACTATCATGGTCGTGGTGGACAGGTTTTCAAAGTATGCTACCTTCATGCCCGCCATAGCCAATTGCACCTCAAAAGAGGCTGCTCGATTGCTCTTTAAGAATGTGGTGAAATATTGGGGGCTGCCGAGACATATCATTAGTGACCGAGACCCCCGCTTTACAGGGAAATTTTGGAGAGAGTTGTTCGAGATACTTGGCACAGAGCTTCACTTCTCCACAAGTTTCCACCCGCAGATAGACGGCCAGACCGAATGCGTCAACGCCCTATTGGAGTGCTATCTAAGGCACTATGTTAGTGTGTATCAGAAGGATTGGACCAGACTCCTTGATATGGTGCAGTTTTCATATAATTTGCAGAGGAGTGAATCCACCAAGCGCACACCATTTGAGTTGGCGATAGGCTAACAACACCAAACTCCGCATTCGTTGCCGACTAATTTTGAGGGAAAGAGTTTGGGTGCCTACCATCTGTACAAGTGATGGGAGGAGCAGTTTGACACTGCAAAGTCCTACTTGGACAATGCATCCAAAAGTATGAAGAAGTTTGCCGACCGCAAGCGTCGTCCCACAGACTATAAAGAAGGTGACCTGGTCTTTGTAAGATTCAACCCAAGATAGTTCAAGGCACTAAGAGGCGTCCATCAAAACTTAGTGCACAAATATGAGGGTCCGTTCAAGATCGTTTCCAAGGTGGGCAAGATTTCATACAAGTTGGAGTTACCTCCACACTTCAAGATCCATCTGGTGTTTCATGCGAGCAACCTCAAGTCGTACCATGAGGACAAGGAGGATCCTAGTCGGAACCGATCACAACAGGCACCTATTACTATCACCGACTCCCACGACATGGATATTGAGTCTATCATTGACTACCAAGCCAAACGGAAGCGAGGACAGTAAGCCAGCGCCATATTCCTTGTGCATTGGAAGGGAAAGGCCACATGGGAGAAATATGAAGACTTGTGGCAATTAAAAGACGAAGTCCAGAAGTTTTTGCAGCAATGCGCCGCGGTCGTCGCATCATCAGGTGGGGGAGCGTGTGAAGTCCCGCCACGATTCCAGTCAGATATTTCATCTGGATAGGCGTAGAAGACTCCAGAGTTAAGAGGAGGCTTGTGGAGGATTCTAGAGGACTTTAGATATTTCAAGAATGTGTAGAATTCTCTAGAAAAGGGGACCAAAGTGTAAATATTTTAGGGACTTGTAAAGTAAATATTACTTGCATTTTAGCCCCTAGGAGGTAGTATAAATAGAGGTGCCCCTCATTTTCAAAGGCACCAAGCAAGTTCTAAAGCAATCTTCCAAAGCAATACAAAAGCCTTCTTCAAAGCTCTTTTTCCTTTTCTCTCTAAGTCTTTCAAAGCATTCTCTTAGCGTTCCAAGTATTAAAGGATTCCTTGAACTTACAAGATCTTGAAAGATTAGTGAGTAAGTCGTCGAGGGACGCACAGAGTCTTAGCAGATACTCCAAGTCAATGACAATAGCCTCCTAACATACATCATTACATTCCTAGGTTAAAAATGCAGAAAATTTAAAAAACAATTATTACTTCTACATTGAGGTTTACATGGACCTCTACATACACAAAATATATCAATATCGAGTATATAGTCTTCTACTTTTATTGCACATACATAGTATAAGATATTGTCATAAGAAGTCTATAATATTGTCTCATATTAAACCATCTAGATAAGAGTATCACAATTAGGGCATAGCCCTTACATCAATAATTATAGCCACATATAGGCTTTACAATTATAGTACTAAAATGAAAGAGAATGAACAAAGTGTTTTTAAGACTAAACAACATCGGATAGGTAGATAATGGCATCATCCTCGGAAAGTGAGAACCTAACGAACTTGGAAGATAAGAATCCAAGTAGTCTTCAAAGCCTTCTCTAATATCAACGGTCGGATCCTACATTTGTAGTGAACATCAAACATGGATTAGTACACATTTGTACTAACTATGGATATATGAACATAAAACAAGTGAAATCATGCTAAAGAGGACATTTGATCAAAACCATGCTAAAGTACTTTGAAAAACCTTATGCACAATTAAGAACCCATATAAGCAAATACTCACATAAGCAATAAGTCAAACTTATGTTCAACACAAGATCAACATCAACAAGTAATAGTCAAGTCAACATATACAAGAGTTCACAACATCATAATACAAGCAAGACCCTTACTCATAACCCACCATCTAGCCTACAAGTGCAATGACCAAGAAAAGCCCCATAACCTTACTCAATCAAGTAAACTAAACAAAGGATCACAAATAATGCCTAACCTAACATAACATAGCATCAATAATAACCATCATCATATTTAGCAATATAGACCAATAGTATGTTCATAAATGAAACTAACATCATATAGGATCATCAACATGTAAAGTCAACATCTTCATAGCATATACATTATAAGAACACAAGAACAACTTCCTAAGGATTCCCTCAAGGCAAACTAGTGCAAGGCATAGGTAGAGTCTCATACCCCTACCTAGGCTAAGTCAAATCTATCAAGTCACCCTAGTTAGTGTATAGTCCATTACTTCATTTTACTTTCGGGAACACTTACCCTAACCGACATAGACCACAAGAGCTAAGTGTGGAATCCGGTGTTGTAAAACCTTACACCGATGGAAGGCGGACTACCGGCCAAAGTAGTACCAAACATGAACATAGCATCTAGGTAGATCCACTAGCTAGTATTCCTATGGTGCAAACATAGTTTATAGAGCTTGGGGACTGTCATGGAAACATCACTCTATGCCTTTTTTGGACGATGAGGCTATCCACCCCGTGAAGACTATGGTGAACCCTACCTTCCCTCCTTGGGAAGGCACCACCCCTCATCTAAAAGTTTACTCGGTGCTAAGCTAGAGTACCTTCTTTAAATGTCTTTCTTTATTAGTCATCACTTAGTTTAGGTCATAGGGTTTATCCCTTGTAAATCATAGTCATTTAGCTCAATAGGTATTGCATGAGTATATCCTTTCAATACAACCCTCATATGCGAGATGAGCACATTAACATCTTCATATCATAATAAGGTACATAGGTACTTCATAACCAACCTTATATCATTTCATCTTAAGCATAATCTCACAGTAACATAGTCAAGACAATTCAACATCATACCAACACATATGTAGTCTATTCACAAGGTATACTTCAATTGAACTACATCATCAATCGCAAGTCATCATACTTGAAGTAAAGGTTAGGATCATGAAGACTTACCAAATCTCCTTCAAAGGCCATCAACCAACCACTTACATCCAATAATAGGTGTAGTAACATCAATCAATAGTAATGAATACAAGAACTAGGTCAATTGCATCATCACTATCTCAATTAACATTAATTAATAACCTAGGGTTAGGGGAATTAGGTTCATCATGAATTCATAAAGAAATAGATCCAATCCAACAATACATTATCCTAGTCAATCAATACATGAATTAGAATAGATAAAAAAAGTCTAATAATCTAATCATTCTTTGATCCACTAGCTAGTATTCCTACGGGGGCAACATAGTTCAAGAACTAGGAGACACATTAGAGACCCTTTTTAAGCCATTAGCATTGTAATCTCTATCTCATGAGAACATATTGAAACTACCTTCCCACATTGGGAAGGGACACAGCTCACATCTAATTCACTTGGTGCTAAGCTAAAGTCCCTTTTTGAAATGTCTTTAAGCCTTTATTAATTATCATATCTTAGTATAGGCCATAGGAGACTAACCACTTGTATATCATAATCATTAGCTCATTAGGTATTGCATGAGAATGTCCTTTCATTACACCCCTTCATATGTGAGATTAACACATCATTATCATCATATCAACATAAGGCACATAAGTGATCAACAATCAACCTTATATCATCATACCTTTATCTTATCTCACAATTCATATGGTCAAGACATTTCAATTACATTCATCATACTATCACCTACTTTATGTAATCACATGCAATACTTTAATTGAACACCATCATTAAGTATAAGCTATTACAATTGAAGTAAGGATTCAAGATCACAAAGTCTTACCAATTCACCTTCAAAAGGCTTCATCAATGGTATTACCATCAAAACAACCATATTCATCCATCAATAGGTGTAATAAAATCATATAATAGTAATCAACACAAGAACTAAGTCAATTCTGTCATCACTAACCAATTCAACATCAATTCATATCCTAGGGTTAGGGGAAAAGGGTTCATCATGAATTCCTCAAGAAATAGATCCAATCCCAACAATACATGACCCTAGGCAGTCCGTGAATGAATTAGAATAGTTAAAACAAGTCTAACAATCAATACATTCATCAATTTCCATTAATTTATAAGCAAGATCCAAGATTTGGGGAAATTGGGGAAAGGTCATGATCTATACGAAATTCCCATCAATTAACATCAATTACTCAACAATCTATACTCAATTATCCATGGGTAATCACAATTTGTCATAATCAATCATCAATTTCAAGTCTAGAATAAACCTCATTTGTAAAGAAAAACCCTAAGGATTGGGTGATTTAGAAATCAACTTTGAAGGAACCTATTGAGAAAAGGATCCCAAGAGTAAAGAACACATACCTTTATGAATCTTTATCCACAAAATTTGAGTAGTAACCTTGGAGACTTTGTCTTCTTCTTCAAGTTTCCTTGTTCTTCAATGGAGGATGAATAGAGAGAGAAGTTAGAGAGAGGTGGCAGGAATTTGGGTTTCAATTTGTGTTTGAGTTTTGGAGTGGGAAATGAATTATATTTGACCTAAAATCAATATATAGTCCACCCACAAAATACCCAAACTACCCCTAATTAAGTTGGACTTCCAAAAGTGAAGTCCAACTTGACTTCAATCTGTGATCCCCGTCCATCTTCACGCCCCACTTCACGGTCCGTGAAGTGCTTGATGGACTGTGGTGGTGGTCGTGGAAGGTGAAGCAGTAGCTCCCTTAACGAGCCACCTCCATTTTTTTTCTATAAGGCAAGACCACGACCACTTTCTCCCTTCCGTGAAGATGCACCACGGCCCGTTAACTGTCTCGTGGGGGTCTTAGGCAGTAGCTCACCAAGCTCCACCCCTTGTTCACCCAAATGGCTAAGGCATCTTAACGGCAGCCTCCTTCCTTCCGTCAAGTGCACCAGGAGTCGTGAAGTGGATTGTGGTGTCTTGGACAATGGATAGCCCTTCATACCACCTTCCCCTATAGCCAAGTCATCTTTAAGAGCTCCCCACTTGGCCGTGGTCATTCTCGTAAAGAGTGAGGCAGTAACCTATTTTCTTGGGCAGCCTTGGCCTCTTGGCTTTGGCTTTCCCTTGAAGGTTGGCACTCCTACCTTGGCCTGGATTCCCTATACCCCTTCTTAGGCACCTATGTCCACTCTCATCACCTATACATGATTAATTCTTTAGACACATCTTTAAAACTATCATGGCACTACACTAGTCCAATTTACAAGTTCACCAGACGTCGTGGACGCTTGTTGACGTTTTGATTCTAATACATCCTAATTAGTCTTAATACATTAATTTAGGCTGAGAAACATTGTTTCGAGTCTTAGTTCAATATGTGAGGCTCTAGACTAAGTCATGAATTTCCGGAGTGTTACAGAATCCTAAACCCAATCCCACACATTCAGCTTGAGAGAGTGAATGGATAAGGTGTAGGCTACTCTTATTTTTCATGCTTGTTGAAGCTCGAGAGAAATAACTTGATTTGTGGTAAATTGTTTGAGATAAAATTTACTTCCATTATAGCCTAGCCTACTCACTAATGTCTAGTTATATACTAATAGTTGCAATCACCCATTTTTTCTATATAAGCCTATAATCGATCATATCCCAAGAATCGTTTCATTATTGTTAATGATGTCTTTATTCAAATAATTTTATTCCTATGACTTATTTGACCATGTTCGTTGATGATTCCAGGATTTAGACTAATTTAGGTTTATGTTTTTATAGACTTAGTGTCCTCAAATGCATAATTTTCTCAATAACTAATGAAAAACCTTGAGTTTCAGGTATTTTGACTTGGAGACAAAGCAGAACTAAGTAAAAAGAAACAAGGTAGATGAAAGAACGAAGAAATAAAGGCTTGAAGACCGCCTAATCTGTTAGGTGAGTTGCCAAATGGCCTTAATCTCTCCTAATGTTCCAGAGTGCTGAGCACTAATGGAAAGGATCAAGTCGGCGGTGAAAAAGA
Source organism: Solanum sitiens (assembly GCA_016801875.1). Taxonomy (NCBI): domain Eukaryota; kingdom Viridiplantae; phylum Streptophyta; class Magnoliopsida; order Solanales; family Solanaceae; genus Solanum; species Solanum sitiens. The sequence continues at coordinate 1,699,049 of JABWTJ010000224.1, read as the reverse complement.
ACAGTCGACATATCGCCAAACAGTTTTGTGAAGCAGTACTATATCATCCAATGTTACAGAATGTGAAGATGTTGAAGGAAACAACAAGTCAACGATGAAATATACAAAAGAGCGGATCGCCGAGTTGACTGGCGATCTCGACTAACTGCGCCGAGTGACTTTTCGCAGCACACTTTTTGACACGTATAAATACTTATTTAAATTTTTTTTTTAGTATGAAGCTTTTACATTAGCTTTCATAATTTATACTTGGTTTTGAGATATTTTCTAATTTTAGAATTTTGGGAAACTCTGTTCTTGAGCCTTGAAGATATGAAGGTTTCCAATTCCAAGAAATTGGAAGTGGGTCTTGAAGAATCTTCGTCTTTGATGTGTGTAAACACATTTTCTATCGTACCAAATTGATGGAAGCACTTTTTGGTATTGATTACTATTTCTTTACTATGTCAAGACAAAACCCCAATTCTTAGGGAGTGATTATGTGAATATGAGTTGAATTTACTGATGCGTCTTGCTAAATAATAGTTAATTTTCTATTTAAATGTGATTTTGTTCAGTAGTTGTGTATGTACTTAATGGGATTGTAGTTGCAAATATGATTTCATCTTCTTGTCTTGGGCTTGCTCAAGAGAGAGGTCTTAATACCAAAACTACTTAGTCGATAGTCGGTGGTTATTGGTTTAACGTGGGTTTAGCTCAACAGAGTGAATCCTAAACCTTCTCCCACACTTTCAGCTCGAGAGAGTGAGTGGGATAAGGCAATGGTTGGGCATAATATCGGCTTGTCGATGTTCGAGAGAAATTGATTTTATTCAGGGTAAGTTGCTCGAGAGAGAATTTACCCCCACTTAAGTCTAGCTTAGTCACAAATTTACAGCGATTTACTACTAATAGCATGTACCCATTGTTTATTTTAGCTCATATTTCTAGCACATCCCAAGAATCCCGTCTGCATATTTATTTTTTTTATTTTTGTTGTTTAGTTTATAATTTCTTACAAACCCTCTTTGATAATTGATATTTGTGTCACCCCTTTTATTTATTATGTTTTACTCGTTAATATCTTGTAGTTATAACTACCAAGAACTAATTTTTACTTGGATGTTAATTCTCGGAAACCTCTCCCTTAGGACTCGACCACAACCCTTGGTTGGCTTATTATACTAACTAGCAATCGTTGACACTTATAATTGGAAGAAGTGTTTTTTAAACATTAAATCAAAATGGCTCCGCTGCCGAGGAGTGGTGTTACTTGAGAATTTTTGGTTAAGTCAAATTTTGCTTTTGTAAGTTATAGTTTTACTTACTTAATTTGTAGTTGTGTTTTGCTTTTTTGTTCTTTAAAGCAGAGGAGGTGAATATATCGAGCAGTACTTGTGAGATAATGGAGTTTCCTCCATTATAAGTGATGATGTTCCAGGATGGCATCCTAAGTGTAAAGCAATTGGAAGGTGAACAGATCCATGAGTCACGGGAAAGATTTAAAGAATTGATAAGTCAATGTAAAACTTATGACATTCCCGACATTGTCCTCCTTGACTATTTCTATAGAAGTCTTGGTCCCGGAAACAAGGTGTTGGCCGACCAACTCATTTTGGGAGGTATTTCAAAACAGCCATATGTGATATCAACCCAACTACTTGCTCACATGGACGAAACAAACCAAGAAGTAGAAAAGTGTTTCATGTTGGCCGCACAATGACTCAGTTGGATGAGTTGGAAAAAAATATAGTAGAGTTCAAAGTCCAATGCAAAAGGAAGGATAAATACATACCTCTTCATGTGCAAAGAAGGCCTAAGGACTATGAGGGAAAACGGGTGGAATGAATGCTCTGAATCATTCTCCAAAAGGTAAGTGAGTATGATAGAGTGCTGGACGAGATGAAGGAAAACATCAAAGTGATGAATCAGATGATTGGTTCACATTCAAGATCTATCCAGCTGCTCGAGAACCTCATGGGTGATGCGCTGCTTTATCTCTACTCGCAGTAAAGTAGGGGGTTGCCTAGTGACACTATGGTCAACCCCTACAATGAGGTTTGAAGGTGGACTTGCATCATGCCGCAACGTTAACTAAGACACTGTTTTGGAGGAAACCCAAAACCCTCAAATGCTTTATTTATCCATTTTGTTTTAAAAATAATGGTGCATTGATTATGCAGGATAAAGTGTGGGAAATGTTTGGAAAGTGTAGATTGATAACTTAAAGTTCAGTTGGCCAATCGCATAACAAGTTGTTGATCATGATCTTGTCTTCTCTTTGGACGTCTACATCAACTAAAGGTCTTGTGAAACTTGGTGATGTAAATAACTTATTGTTGTGTCGCCGAGTGAGTCGGTGATCAAGACTAACATCACCGAATGGACAAAACTGGACGGTTTGTTTAAAATTCAATAGTTTAAACTTTTAATTCTTTCATTTTCCCTTGCTTTTTAACCTCTCAAACTCTAATCCGTCTATTATTCTCCAAATTTCTTGCATTATCTTAATACTTTAGTCATCAAAGTTGTTTACAAACTGGATTGCATTACACTCTAGCATTTCAGTGTTATGTGTTCGGCATAAATGGTTAGTTTTCCGAACCCCAAAAATATTTTTACGAATTCTGAACTCATTTTCAAATGATCATATCGTATTGTCGTGAGATAATTCTCTCTTATTTAATTAAAATATTTGATAACCGGTTGTATCTTTCAAACTTTTCATAATGCATTCGATGTGTGAACCCCCTCATTGTCGTGTTTTAAATTCGATTAGATTTTGTGGGGTTGTGATTGCTTGTCGTGTAGCTTAGTAGGGTTTAGTCTACAAAGTCTGTATTTGTAACAATTTATGTGATTTTCCCAATGGTAGAAAGGATGATATCATTTTAAAGGGTAAAAATAAAAAATTGGCCAATTTTGACAAAAATCGAGAGAACTCTAAGTATTCTGGGGTATTGGTGTTATGGGTATGGTGTGAATTTGACTAGTATATGGCTTGATTTTGTTTTGGGGGTTGCGCGATTGAATTCCAAAAGATAAGTTAAAAATAAGCACGTTGATCATATGGCGAGCTGGGCCAAGCTCACCAAACCACTCGGAGGCTCGCCTTATGCCCTTATCTCCCATTTAATTTCATGTTGTATGTCTTATTGGTATCTAACTTTCTGCGAGAAACCTAGTGTTGCCAAAGGCACTCGGAGACTCACCGAAAGTCTTTTTGATCGCCCTTTGTTTGCACCCCTAAACCATTTTTGCACTGTAGTTTTCGGTGATTTGCAAAATATACCTTCACTTTGCCTACTTTCCATAACATTCGAGCCAACATTGGATTTTTCTTAGTGTTTTCAAATATGGATAGTTCTAAGGTCGCATGTAGAAACATACCACTACGAGGCAAAACAAAAGGGATCACAATCAATGAGGATGCAGATGCATCCAAGGTTAAAACAACAAAACTTCCAACATCTAGTCGAAAAGGGAAAGGCATGTCAAAGGCACCTGCATCACCAGATCACAACTCCAACAATGATGTCATCTACGCTACAAACCTTACCACTTCTGAGAGTAGGGGTGATCAACAAGAGCCTCGAGTTTCAGCTTCCGATGATGATGACTTTGTCCCAGCAAGAAGGGCAGATTTACGTTCCAAATATATGAATGATGCTTCCAGGATCATAACTCCACAAACAACCACCTCTACACCTCCAGTTTCAGAACAAGTTGTGGTGCTCGCATCACAGGTTTATGCTGCCCCTCTTAAGTCAATGAACAAATTAAATACTGAGCTATTGAGGACAATCCTTGAGGAGAAATGTATATCCATAGATGGTTTTATCATTAGGTACCCAGATATAATGGATTGCCTAAGCTATCACAAGTTCCAAATCTTATTCCAAACTGGGTTATAGAATTCGCCAGTGTATACATGGCACTGATACCCCAGAGAAAGCAACAAGCAATAACTTTCAAAGCATTTGACTATGTGGTTGTCATTGGTTGGAAGGTAAATTGTGATAGTTCTACTATCAAAACACTCTTAGGCATGTCCACACTTAATAAAGATCACTCCCAACACCTGTTCAGAACAAAGAAGCTAGAAAATTTGAAGAAATGGTTAGCCCCACTGATCTTAGATGATACTCTGAAATGATAAGTAGAAGGGGCTCCAATTTAAAAGAAAGATCTAAACGTAGCCGTAAGATTATATTTTGGCTTTATTAGCAGCACAATTATGCCATCCCAGAATGAGCCAATCATTCGCCTTGATAAGAAAGCATGTCTGGGTTGCATCATAGAGGAGATTAGGATAAATCTGGGGCTAACTATAGCACAAGAAATACTCATGTGGGCAAGGAAGAAACAAACTTCACTTACCTTCCTGGTATTGATCACTGATCCATGCAGACAGGCTCGGGTACCTAGAGATTCCAAGAAGGATAAGGAAGTAATATGCCCATATCCTCCACTAATATTCAGAAGATCGAATCTGAAAATCTCAAGGACCAGGCAGAGAAGACGCAAAAGGAATCCCTTGTGGAGTCCTTTCCTACATATGGTTCCTAAATTCTCAAATTTTACAAGTTAAATTCTCCAATATAGGTTAGAATTTTATTCAAAATTCGTTAATTGAACTAAATACATGTTTTTGAGTTGAATTCACATAAACCTATTTATGATCAATGATTTTAACACTATGATCATATGATGAAGCTTATGAACTATAAATAAGAATTTATGACGATATGCATGTTTCTTTATGAAATTGAGATAGCTAATTTAAGTTTTCTTTGAGAGTAAAACATCAATGTTGGTGTTGTTGTTGTGAAAGGATTTATCACATTCTACTCAAAACATTATTGTGAGGGCTTCCTCACAAATAGGATTCATAAGGTTGAAAGGTTTTCTCACCCAACTTGAATCCAGATTAATGAGCTATTTTAAATGAACTTTATCTTGGATTGGTTTCTTAACTATTCATTTCCATGGATGATCAAATGAATTATGACTAATGACTATTCCGTGCGATTTATACTTAGATACAAGAGAATATTGAGATGGAAGCTCTCCCATTAGTTGAGGTCGGATTTCAAGTAGCAATCTTCATATCCCATAACTATATATCTCCAAAGTTTTATCTTAGATAGACAATATCTAGTGGATCCACTTTAGCTCAAGTTTATGGTTCTTACCTTGGCAAGTACGGACATCTCCTTTTGGTGTGGGATAGACAGTGGAATCCATGTTATAACTCACATGGTCTATGCCATTTAAAGTAAACTTCCCATAATAATGAACTAAGGTTACTTTCTAAAGTATCTCAAAAGTGTGTTATGAGATGTTTGGCTTGCATTTACCATGATTATGACTTATTATTCCTAGCATGTTAGTTTATGATTTAGCTTGATCATTGCATGTCATATAAATTCCTTTTAGCATGATTTCATAACTTTTATGCATCGCTATCATGCTTGGTATATTCCATGTACTAATGCAGACTTGTGTCTACATTGTATCACTAATGTAGGGTCCGATGCTTCTATACTGCATACTCATGATAGTTGATTTTTTGGTCTTTTGAAGATTGGTGAGTTGTCATGATCCGATGGCCAAGATTATTTTATTACTTTCATGTAGGGGTGGCAAAATGGGTAAACTAATACGGGTATCCATTCATATTACCCATATTAAATGAATTGGGTATCCAACTCATATAAAAATGGGTAAAACCGAGTAATACCCATATTACCCATTTAAAATGGGTAGTTAAATGGATAAAATGGGTAAAAGCAAACAACAAAAGTGATAAAGGGTTGGGTAGTAAGAAAGTTTTTTTTCTTTTAAAAAAAATCTATAAAAAAACATGAAACTTTTTTTTACATTTAATTTGGGATAGGGAGTGGTAGGTCTATGGTGGGGGGCTGGTAGGGGGTAAGAGGGTGGGGGGCTAGTAGGGGGTAAGGAGGTGGGGGGGTTATAGGGGTGGGGTGATAAAAAAAATTCAAAAAAAATTAAAACAGTTGTTAATTTTGGGGATGGGGTATTGAAGGGGGGCTGGTAGGGGTAGGGTCTGAAGGGTAGGGGTGTGTGTGTAATTTTTTTTAAAAATTAATGAAATTATTTTTTAAAAATTTAATGATTTTTTGGAGGGGGGGGGGGGGGGGGGGGGGGGGCTTGTAGGCGGTAGTGGTTGTGGGGGGGGGCTGGTAGTGGGTGTGGGGGGGCAAGTGGGTGAGGTGTTAATTTTTTTAAAAACATAAAAAAAAATATTGATTATTTTTAAAAAATATTTTTTTTCGTTTTAAAGCATTTAACAAGATCTCTATTATAATATGGGTAATATGGTTATCCATATTATCCATAGGGTAAACTCGTTTTACCCATTTAAAATATGAGTCGAGTCGGGTAACTTACCCATTTTTATTTAACTCATTTTTTCATCTACTCATATTGAACTCGACTCGCTCGTTTGTCACTCTTACTTTCATGTCATTTCTGTTTTCATACTTTGTATGTGATATATGGGTTACGTCTCAATCACTTTCCTTATGATATAATATATGGATTTGTTACGTATGTTTAGACTTTCTCTTTGTCAAACACTTTTGTATGGAATGCTCTCTTTTCAACTCTTTACTTCTATTATCTTGTATGATGTATGCTAAGTGGCTTGTTTAGGCCCTCTCGGGGTTCTATACGACATGTTATGCCTAGGGACTAGTTTGGGTCATGAAACTTTATTTGATGTTGGTGAAGTTTAAGTAACCTAGTGTTGATCCAATTGTATGATCTTGCCCGATGATAGACAGAGTAATGACTTTATTAAGGGGAGATCATCAATTTCAGCAATACTTTGGAAAATCTCGGGAGGGGGGGGGGGTAGTCTAAGTACCCATGGGTAGATAAACATATAAATGGGTGGTAATGATGTTTGGGAACTAGTTTTTGTTGCGTATGTTGGGTTTAGCTATAAATTTAGGCATTAGGCAGAAAATCTCTTCTTCATCAGGCTTGTCTTACCTCGTCAAGGAGGTTAGGCGAATCATCGAGTAAGCCCCAGCTCGCCTTCTTTAATGAATATGTAATCTTATGTATTGTTCCATTTGATGGGCTTGTCTTAGTTTGCCAAACCCACTTGGACAGTCATCAAATAGGAGTGGACATCACCCTTAAGGCGGATTTCTTTTCATTTTGCATTGTCAGTTTCAGTGAAATTGTCTTAGCCCATCGAAACCAACTCAGCGAATCGCCTAGTTAGAATTGAATCCACCCTTTGTGCCTAATTCCAATCATGATTACCACTATCTGATTCGGCAAGATCATAGGAGCTCGTCTATCATATTAGGCTATCCGCTTTCTCGTTGGTGATCCTGAGGGTAACTTTTGAACTGTGATTCCAAATGAGTTTCATTTCAACTAAGCTTCACCTTTTGTATGTTTGAATGTGTGTATTTTGCAGGTTATTGCTAGAAGAAATGGAAAACAGGTGGTGACATCAGACATCGAGTCCGACAGAGACTTTTCTCCTCATCCTCCTTATAAAATGTATAGACGCATATCTATTAATGAGCATTCAGTGGCTCCTCGTTCCCAACAAGCCACTCCAGATGCTCCTACTAGTGGGGGTAAGAAACCCCAGAAACACATTGCCACGAAGAAGGTGAATGTTCGCTCCAAGCTAGTATCGTCTCCTCTGGGTCCTACACATGCTTCTCATGTTCTCCTGATCATAGCTCCATAGGCCTTAAATAGGCTCAAGGTAGAACGAGAGATAACTTATTGAGGAGCATAGTGTCATGTCCTTCCACTTCAAAGTTCAAATTTGGTATCTGGATAAGGGAGAAGAATCCAGAGTGGTGGGAAGGTTAGTAGAATACTCTAGAAGTCCCTACATATTTTCAAGAAGGCTTGAGAATTCCCTAAAACTTGTAAAGAATTCTAGATTAGGATTAAATTGTAAATACCGTTGGGACTTGTAAAGTAATTTTACACTTAGGCCACTAGGGAGTAGTATGAATAGAGGGCCTACCATTTGCAAACTCATCCAACAAAGTTGTAAGCAATCTTCCATAAAGCAATACAAAGCCTTCTTCCAAAGCTTTCCAAGTCTTTATAAGTCTTTCTTGCATTCTCTTAGCGATCCTAGACTCAAAGGGATTACTTAAGCTTACAAGATCTTGATATGTTAAAGAGTAAGTTGTCAAGTTTTGCACTGAGCTTTAATGATACTTAAGTCCGTATCAACGTAGTATTAGAGAAAAGGTATGTTACTAAGGGAATGGCTAACGAAAAAGACTTTAACATTTCTAGCACCACCAACGTCCAATTGGATGGTGGAAAGAAGATTCGCAAGAGAAAGAAGCATGATAAAAGTAGTGAGGAAATATTGCTCGACCCCACCATAAGTGAAGCGCTAACATTTCACCTACATTCAACCATTGAAGGAAGTGACGATGAATGTGGTGAGGAATCCATTGACTTCACAGCCCAGAACGGAGTGGATTGCAAGGGTTTAGACGACAAGTCAATGTCGTCGACATACTAGGAAGGCGTTTGAATGAGGTCAATGGCAAGTTCAAAACTCTAGAAGAATTCACCCTTGAGGAGAATGACAACATCCATAAGGAGTTGGAAGGCCGACAAACACGCCGAGTTTGCAATGAAAGAGGCCATCACTTCCTTAGTGTGTCGGCTCATGGATGCACTAAGTACAATTGAAGCCATGAGAGATGAGATAAAGATACTCAATAAAGGGTTTATGGTTGGAGGATATACATCATTCGACTAAAATAGGGAGGCCAGGTTCAAGGATCCCAAGTTGTCTGTGTTCAAAGGCATCAGCGATGCCTAAGAGGTGGAGAACTTCTTGTGAAATTTGGAAAATTACTTGAAGTGTAGTCAGGTCAGGATCGATGAAAACAAGATCCACATTGTCGTGTTGTATATTTTGGAGATTTCCAATCTATTGTGGAGGTGCAAAGAGTCCGATATGGGGATGGGTTTTGCACCATGAACACTTTGGAGAAATTCCGAGAAGAATTCAAGAGAGACTTCTTTCCTAACAACATCATCTATGAGGTTAAATACATGTTTAGGGAATTGAAGAAAACGGGTAGCATTCGGGTGTGCGTAAAGGATTTCACCACCCGCACCCTCAAATTCCCAACCTCACAGACCAATACATGTTGTTTCAATTCATGGATGGATTGCAAAACTGATCCAAGACAGAGTTGGATCAGCGACAATTCAAGACCATCGATGCGGCTATCAAAAGAGCCAAAGCTTTGACCGACTTCAAGCATGATAGTGTCACAACTAGAAAGCACCCCCTAGAAGTAACAGGGCGTACTTGACCTCTCAAAGGTCTTGTACAAGCCCATAGACATCATTCATCGCTTTTTCATAGAAAATTTAGCAGAAAATCTAAATTTTTTTTATAGCACACCATATGCTAGAACATCACTTCATATATATATAAAATATCATAAGTACATAATTAGACTCCAACTCTCTATTGCCTTCTTAAGACACAACTCAATAGAGTAGAATAGGGACACGACTCTTAACCAATATAAAATAATAATCTAAGTTATTACATAAGTTTGAATAAGAACTTGACATAGGGAAATCCTTGAATCATAAGGACCCATTTCTTTGAACTTGGGATATCTATCCAACCTCATAACTTAGGAGACATCCTCTATCCATCACCCCCTACCCTTTATATAAAACGATAAAGACGAATGGTATTAGTACAAGAATGCACTAAGTATGGCAACCATGCAAAAATATGCATTTAAAGAGGACATTTAGTTAGAAATCATGCATCATGTATTTTTAGTAAAACTTCATGAACATTTATACAATAAGTGTAATATAGTTCACATACTTCATATAGGCATGTAAACTATTCATAATAGCACATAGAGCCACTTATCACATTTTTTAGGTATAGTCAATACATACAACATATTACCTCTCTTTTATCATAACTTTTTTCCTTAAGTAACCCTCAAGTGGTACTTAGTACAATGTATCACCTTAAGGTCACCCAAGATGGTCTTTCATAAATATGCTTCATCAACACAACCACCTATACTCATAAAATCATAAGCACATCATAAGACATAAGCTTCACATAATAACCATCACCTGAGACAACCCCCAAGTCACACTAGTGCAATGTGTGGGTAGCCTCCCATAATACTACTTACACCAAGTGTGCCTAAGAAGACACCCTAGACTAGGCATATCATATTCAACAAGTCATAACACCTTCATTTACCACTAGACATAAGACCACATACTTCATAGCAACATATAAGGACTCATTCATTTACTACACTTTAGTCATAACTAATTTAGTTCATATCATAGGTAAACCACCTTCACGACCCCTTCACAAGCTTACTTGTTTAATGTATACATGGAGTCCCATACCTCTTCATATACTAAGTAAACTCATTTAGAAGTCATAAGTGCAATTAACATGCATAGTCATAATTCATGTCTTGACATAGAAAATTAACTTTAACATGCATTCATACAATTCTGTCACGATCGGAGAGCACTCCCTAGAAGTAACACGGCATACTTGACCTCTCGGAGGTCTTATACAAGCCCTTAGACATCTTTCATTGCATAAACATATAAATTTAGCGAAAAACTTAAAACTATTCATAGCACATCATAGATAGAATCATCACTTCATATATACATGTAAAATATCATAATACATAATTAGACTCTAAGTCTCGTTTGACAACTTAAGACACAACTCAATAGAATAGGATAGGGACACGGCCCTTAACAACATAAAATATAATGTAGCTATAACATAAACTTAAAGAACATCTTTGACATAAGCAATCCTTGAATCATAAGGATCCCTTTACTTGAACTTGGGAGATCTATCCAAACTCTTCACTTAGGAGACATTTTCTAGCCATCAACACCTACACTTTGTGTAAAACGATGAAGAAGAATGGAATTAGTACAATTATGCACTAAGTATGGCAACCATGCAAAAATATGCATTTAAAGAGGACATTTCATTTTAAATCATGAAACATGTCTTTTTAGTAAACTTCATGAACATTGGCATAATAACCACAATATAGTTCACATACATCAAGTAGACATGGATACTACTCATAATAGCACATAAATCCATTTTTCATACTTTGAGTCATATTCAATATATGCAATACATTACTTCTTTTTTATCTTACTTCTTTCCTTAAGCCACTCTTAAGTGTACTTAGTACAATGTATCACCTTCAGGTCACCTTACAATAGTATTTCATAGATATGTTTCATAAACACAACCACATAAATTCACAAGTCATAAGCACATCATAGTCATCGACTTCAGATAAGGATCATCACCTAAGACAACCCCCAAGTCACACTAGTGCAATATGTAGGTAGCATCCCATAATACTACTTCCACCAAGTGTACCTAAGAAGTCACCCTAGACTAGTCATATCATACCTAACAAGTCATAACAGTTTCATTTATAACTACACATAAGGCACATACTTCATAGCATCATATAAGGACACTTTCCTTTACTACAACCTTAGTCTTAACTCATTTAGTTCATATCATAAGAAAACCACCCTCACAACTTCTTCACGCGCGTACTTGTGCAATGTACACATGGAGTCTCATACCCCCACATATACTAAGTAAACCAATTTAGAAGTCATAAGTGGAATTCACATACATTAACATAATTCATGTCTTGACATAGCAAGGTCACCTAACATGCATTCATACAATTCAGACGTACCACAACATAAGTCTTACTTTCATACAAGTACTAATCTTATCCTTCTTGGAGTTCACTAGTGCAATTCATGGGTAGGGTCCATAGTCCTACCTATACTAAGTAATCTCCTTAAGGAGTTATGATTAGAGTCTATAATCTTATCTGAGTTCATTTTCTTAATTTGGGAGACTTATCCATAAACGACATAGAAAATGTGAGCTACAGGGAACCCGGTGTTCTCCTCCCACACCGAAAAGAGAGGGTTAACACTTGCCTAAGGTGTAACCAATTATACATATCTATCTTGGAGTAATCTACAAGCTATAACCTACGGGGGCACGTAGTTATGGAACATGGAGATTGCTTCTAGAAACCTTGACTTACTAGCGTTGAGTTTTCTATCTCATGAGACAACATCTATGTTGGGAACCCAGACTTGCTAAACGTGAAGATTCACTTGTGGGAAGCCAAACTTTCTAAACGTGAATCTGCCACTCTCATTTGTCATGTTCACTCAGTGCTAGGTTCTAACTCCCTTTTTAAATATATTTAAGTCTTTAATGCATTAGTTCAAAATGAAGGCTTTAGGATCTTGCTCCTTCATACATCATATTGCTCAGATGTTTCTAAGATGAGAATGTCCTTTCATCATAGACCCTTCTCCATGTGAGAATATCCTTTCACATATTCATACAATCATACAATCATGTGTATGTGAGATCTACCTTCACATAAACACCTCTAATCACACATGTTCATAACTTCACTAATCCTATACTTACATGCATAGAAATAGGTAATGATGTATAGGAAAACTATCCTTTCCATAATCATCATGAATCTATCTTATTCATAGACATGCATGAAGTGTGTGTGTACATTGGTCCACATGATCACATAATGTCTATAACATAACATTGAGGTAGCCACCCTCTAAATATCACAACACATGCACAACATTTTTCAAGTCTCAAGTCATACACACATATACAGTATTAAGGACTATAGACTACACACACTCACATTATATCATAGGACACAATAACATATTCAACATTAGAATAGAAGGCTCCTAGCATACTTTGATCACACATTCATATAAGGTTCATATAGGTAGGGGTCATGCTACAAGGGTATTCTTCATCATTAGCCATATAGACCATACCTAACCCTAACATGAACATCACATAAACACAACATCATCCATACACCTAGAGCATGCAACTAGTGTGGAAGACTATTCATATACTTAACATAACATCAATTCACTTAGAACATGATACTAAAATCAAGGCTACATCCTTCAACTTCCTAAACAAGGAAATCATAATTTCGATTCATCTTGCATCCTATGCCTTCAAGGACATGATCATAACACAAGCATGTACAAGAATGTAAACAGTGCCACCATAAGTAGACCATACCAATCATCACAATTCAATGTACATTCTAAGTTATTTAGAAGAAATAGGTCAACTTACCAAATCTCCAAGATATGATCATCTTGATCAATTCTCCTCAATTCAAAATCAATTGATATATATAAGACTAGGATTACTCAATATATTATAATCTAATAACGATTGAACCATAATCTAATCAAGATCACAAGAGCCATAACATATCATAATTTGATAGGATAAAGAGATCGTGGGTTCTTCATTGAATTGGATTGAAAATCATGTTAAAACCATAGATTAATTACATATTCAACTTTAGAATGTTTTTAAAATCACTTTAACTATGAACCCATGTCTAGATTGAAAATTTGGAATTTTTGTCATTGAATCACTTTTGATAATCATTGATTGAACTCCTAAGATGGAAAAATAATTAAGGATCAACGATTACCATACCTTATTGATTGAAGACCCATGAAAAATTGGAGAATAAACCATAGAAATCCAACCCCTAGCTTGAACTTGAGTTTTTGTCTCTAATGCAGGTTTGAGAGAATTTGGAAGAGAAGAAGGTTTTGGGATTTTTTTATTTCTTATTGACTGTTGGGGGTTTTCCTTGGGAAAGGGCTTAAATAGGTCTTGGAGAATTTCCTTTCGTCATACATACATCATTATCATTGTAACATCATTTATAGGCTAACATAAACATCATAGAGTAATCACGACTTTAGAAGTCTTACCTCTTGCTTCCAAGTACCTTATTGAAGAACTTACGTTCAATTTACAATAATCATAACAACAACATAGTGAAATAATCAATAGCATAATCAATACTAACTATTCAACTCACAAACAAGACTAATTCGTTAAGTATAATAAGGGAAAGGGTCATTAAAGAGTTTATTCAAGTCTTAGTTCCAATCCCAAAGTTTACATGTAACCAAGTAGTAGATACAACCCATTTGAAACCATCAATTTGATAAGTACATGTTTCACACGAAAATCTAACATTTATAAGACAAAAATTCGACTATATATACTTAACATACCATAGAATACCATTATTTTTCATCGATAGTCATAAATCTAGAGTTAGGAAGAAAACCCATTTTGTAAAGTAAAAACCCTTGAAGTTTGAATTCTTGAAAACTATCTTTGAAAGGAAATATTGGGGAAAGGAATCCCAAGAGTGAAAAACCCATACCTTGTTGATGAACAATCTACGAATTTTGGAAGAAAATCTCAAAGTCTTCGTCTTCTTCGTTAAGCTCTTCTTGTTCTTCAATGGAGTTTGGAAAAGAGAGTGTTCTTGAGAGAGATAAGAGAAAATTCGTTTGATTTGATTTGGATCGTGTAAAAGTGGTCTAAAACTGACCTATTATCCATATATAGTCGTCCTATAACATACCCAAAAGACTCTCCACTTAAATGGGTCTTTTTGTGAAGTTAAATTACCAAAAATACGACTTTAACGAATCTGTGAAGTGGCTGCGCATCGCGGGGCCAATTCCCATTATTTTTCTGAATTTTTGGATCGAGGCAGTGACCTTGTGTCAGCCTCGCGTCGCGATTCTGCCTCCCAAATCCAGAGGCAGTGAGCCTCGTGTGGGCTGCACGTCGCGCAGCTGCCCCTTGGTTCTTGCTCGCGCAGGCTGCTTTGGCAGTCTGCCTACCCATGTTGGGGTCCTCCCTAAGGACCCTTCTTGTGGTCCTTGGGGTGTCGTTACGTAAAGTTTGGACCCTTTGTATTACATACTACCTATCCAAATTTTTTTTACACTTTTTGGACTTCATTTGACACTTTGAAACCTTCACCAAACATAGGGACGTCAACTAGTTAAAATTAGCTAGTTTCCAGACGTCAAGGTCTTTCTTTGTCGTTTTGGCTCTAACTTTTTATAAATTATCTTATTACATTAATATAGGTCTAGAAACATCATTTTGAACATTATTTAATAGATTAAGCTCTAGTCTAAGTCATGGCATTTTCGGAGTGTTACATTATCCCCCCTTAGGAACATCGTCCCCGAATGACACTAAAATCTTTTGGAGGGTAAGCATAGACTCAATACTATCATCCCACCCAATCAACAATATAAAACCATAATGAGACACAACTCATAGGAGTACTTCACAACTCCTCTCAACACATACCATAACATTACACAAGCACACAATTCATGATGCACAAACATATAAGAGCTCAATACTTCATAACACCTAGTGAGGAATTTCCTTCTCAACCTTATCATGAGCTCAAATTGCATCAAGAAGTTACCATGCTATCATTCTTCTAAAGCCAACAACAAAGTAGCAAAAACTCAAGAAGACAACATGCATACATATTTCATATAAGTGCAAGAATAGAGTATGAAAGCTTTTTCTTAAAACTCTAGTTGGTACAACTTTTACCAAAACATGCACCTATTTAAAAAACAAGTCAATTTCATATTATTCATTACTTTCTTTACTAAGAGGAATGTTTAACCTCGAAGAGTAAAAAGATGAGGGTAGCTTTACTTTATGTCGGCTTCGGCCTCCCATGTTGCACCCTCAACAAGATAGTTCCTCCATAGAACTTTTACAGAGGCAACCTCCTTGTTTCTCAACTTCTTGACTTGGCGATCTAGAATCTCAACCGGAACCTCTTCATAGGAGAGGTTCTCATCCACCCCTAAACCTTTCATAGGCAGAATAGACAGCGGGTCGCCTATGCATTTCTTGATCATAGAAACATGAATCACCGGATGAAGTGAAGCTAGTTCACTATGTAGTTTCAACTCATAGGCAACCTTTCCAACCCGTTGTCAAACCTCATAAGGACCAACATACCGGGGACTTAACTTTCCCTTTCTACCAAATCTCATCACCCCTTTCATAGGTGAAATCTTCAAGTAGACATGATCACCTATTTCAAATTCAAGATCTCTTCTCCTATTGTCGTCATAAGACTTTTTCCGACTATAGGTTGTCTTCAGTCTATCCCTTATGACTCAAACTTTCTCTATAGCCTTATAGATAATATCTAGACCAAGGAGTGAGGACTCACCAACCTCAAACCATCCAATCGGAGATCTACACCTTCTACCATAAAGAGCTTGAAAAGGTACCATGGAGATGCTCGAATGATAGCTATTGATGTAAGAGAACTCAATCAAAGGTAGATGATTATCCCAGTTTCTTTTGAAATCAATAAGACAGGCTCTTAACATGTCTTCAAGGGTCTGATATGGTACGTTCTGCATGACCATCTGTCTGAGGATGAAAAGTGGTACTAAGTTTCACTTGAGTACCTAAACCTTTTTGAAAAGCCTTCCAAAAACGAGAAGTGAATTGGGCACCTCTATCCGAAATTATGGACAAAGGATCCCATGAAGACTCACAATATCATTAATGTAGATTCTTGCATAATCTTCGGCAGTATAAGTAGACTTAACAGAAATAAAATGGGCAGATTTTGTCAACCTATCCACAATGACCTATATTGAATCATTTTTCCTCCGGGTTCGAGGCAACCCAACAACAAAATCCATATTGATGGCTTCCCACTTCCATGTAGGAACATCCATGATTTGGGTTAAGCCACCTGGTTTAAGATGCTCAGCTTTAACCTGTTGGCAATTTGGATTCTTAGCAACAAACTCTGCTATGTCCCTTTTTCAACCATCGCACCAATAAACTTCCCTAAAATCAGATACATTTTGGTGGCACCTGGATGTATATAATATCAAGAACCATGGGTTTCTTCTAAAATTTGATTTCTCAAATCCTCAACATCCGGTACACATAATCTCCTTCAACTCCATCAATAGAGGATCAAGATGCTGCTTAGATTTCACCTCCACCACTAATGACGAGTAGGCGTTATGATGGACCATGAAACCACCATTTGAAGAATCTTCTAATCGCACACCTAAACGATCCAACCTACAAACATCTTTCACAAGTTCATTCTTTTCTTCTACCACATGAGACACACTACCCATAGTCATGCGACTCAAATCATAAGCAACCACATTGGTCTTTCCAGGGTAGTAAAGGACACTCATGTCGTAATCCTTCAACAATTTTAACCATCTTCTCTGTCGGAGATTCAACTCTATTTGTGTAAACACATATTGAAGACTTTTATTGTCAGTAAACACATCAACACGCACACCATACAAGTAATGTCTCCATATTTTCAAGGCAAAAACTACAGTAGCTAACTCAAGGTCATGAGTCG
The DNA here is from genome assembly GCA_016801875.1 of Solanum sitiens. Taxonomy (NCBI): domain Eukaryota; kingdom Viridiplantae; phylum Streptophyta; class Magnoliopsida; order Solanales; family Solanaceae; genus Solanum; species Solanum sitiens. Next base: position 1,681,668 of record JABWTJ010000224.1, on the reverse strand, counting down.
GATAGTTCTTCTCATGAACTTTGAGTTGCCTAGAAGCATGAGCAATCACCTTGCCCTATTGCATGACTACACATACCAATCCCACTCGGGAAGCGTCACAATATACTACAAAGCCTTCATTACCCTCCGGTTAGTTCAACACCGGAGCGGAGGTAAGCTTATCTTTCAACTCTTTAAAACCGTTCTCACAAGCTTATGACCACTCAAACTTCACCTTCTTTTGGGTCAAAGCTGTCAAAGAAGAAGCAATAGACAAAAATCCATCAACAAACCTTCTATAATACCCAGCTAGACCCAAGAAACTTCTTATGCCTGTGGGAGTCAAAGGTCTAGGCCAATTTCTGACCGCATCCGGCTTCTTCGGATCAACCTCTACACCCTCTCCAGAGATAATACGGCCAATTAAAGCAACTGACCTCAACCAAAATTCACACTTACTAAATTTGGCATAAAGTTGGTGTTCTTTGAGGACTTGCAAGGCCAACCTCAAGTGACTCTCATGCTCATTTTCATTCTTGGAGTATATCAAAATATCATAAATGAACACAATCACAAATGATTCAAGGTAATATCGGAAAACTCTATTCATTAGGTCCATAATCGCCGCCGAGGCATTTGTTATCCCAAAAGACATAATTAGAAATTCATAGTGACCATATCTAGTTTGGAAAACTGTCTTGGGAACATCTTCACCTCTCACTCTAAGTTGGTGATATCCCGACCTTAAGTCAATCTTGGAAAAGTAGCTAGCACCTTGGATTTGATCAAAGAGATCATCAATCCAAAGGAGAGGATACTTGTTCTTTATGGTGACCTTATTAAGTTGGCGATAATCAATGCACATTCTAAGGGACCCATCCTTTTTCTTCACAAATAAGACCGGAGCACCCCATGGAGAAATACTAGGTTGAATAAAACCCTTGTCTAATAAATCTTTGAGTTGGAGCTTCAAATCTTTCAATTCTTCCAGAGCCATCCTATAAGGAGGAATTGAGATGGGATTGTATCCGGTAACAAATCAATGCCAAAGTCAATTTCCCGTTCGGGAGGAACTCCTGGAAGGTCATTAGGAAAAACCTTTGGGAATTCTCTCACTACAGGGACTGACTCGATAGAAGGAGTTTCACATTCTAGATCTTTAACTCTCACCACATGATATAGAAAACCCTTGGATATCATCCTACAAGCCTTCAAACAAGAAACGATTTGACCCCTTGGCATATAATTTCCCCCATTCAACTCTAGAATGGGTTCATTTGGGAATTGAAACTTTACTACCCTCGTTCTACAATTTACGGAAGCAAAACAATCATGAAGCCAATCCATTCCCAAAATGATATCAAAGGCAAACATGTCAAGTTCTACCAAATCAACAAGAGTGACTTAATTGGCCAGCATTACAGGACATTTCCTATAGACTCTTTTTGCAACTACAGAGTCACCATTGGAGTACAAACCAAAAAAGGTTCAATCAAAACATCGGGAAGTACATCAAACTTCCTAGCTACCAAAGGTGTAACAAAAGAAAGGGTAGCACCTGGATCAAGCAAAGCATAAACATTAACAGAGAAAACTTGTAACATACCCATCACAACGTCGGAACAGTTCTCTTGTTCGCCCCTAGCCTTGAGTGCATAGAAACGGTTCCTTTTTGGAGCTTCAGAACTAGGACATCTTGGTTGAATTTGGTCATTACCCTTACCTTGGCTTCTCACATTAGGACAGTCTTTCACCATATGGCCATATTTTGCCACAACCACAGCAACTATTTATTCCAACAAGGCATTCACCCACATATTTCTTACCACACTTACCACAAGTTGGTCTTTATTTTGGTGGATCAACATTTCTCCCATTTTGAGTTTTAGGATTAGAACCTCTATAATTGTGATTCTTGGAGAAATTTGAAGGGACTTGGTTTGAAAACCTCTTCTTGAACTTAGGCTTGTCTTGAACATCAAGCCTACTCTTAGAAGAATCACTTTGAAAAGACTTTGCATTCTTAGCTTCCCTATTCCTCTTCCTTAGACGACTCTCCTCAACCTATTGAGCATGAACCATCAACCTAGAAATATCCATATTGTCATGAATCTTGGCTTCATGACATTCTTCTTCAAGATCTTCGAATACGACCGTTACATAACGGCTCATTTCATCCCTATCATTAGAAACCAAAAAAGAAGCATATTTGGACAGCTTAATGAACTTTAAGGAGTATTCCTTAACACTCATACCTCCTTGACAAAGGTTGATGAACTCCTCTACCTTAGCTTCTATTTGATCCCTTGGGAAGAATTTGTCATGGAAGGCCTTTTTGAAGATCTCCAAGTCACGGAACCACCTCCTAAAGCCCTACTATCTTTCCACTGATTGTACCATGTCTGAGCCACGTCCTTGAGTTGATAGGCAGCAAGCTCAGCCTTTTCAATAGTACTCACCCCATAGCAAACAAAATCTTGTAGACCTCATCAAGAAAATCTTGGGGGTCTTCATCCACTTTTGATCCAAAGAACATGGGAGGATTCATCCTCGTAAAATCTCTCGACGGATAGCCATAGTACTAGCATGTTGGTTCTTTCGAGGTACACCCTCCCTGTTAGCTTGTGTCGTAATAGCATGAGCTTGGGTGGTGATGTCTTGGTCTATTTGGAACACCACTGAACTCACCTCACCATCCATCATGGCCGGAGGATTTATCGAAACTTGATCATTCGCAGCAGCTTGTACTTGAGGAGGAACTTGATTGCCTTCGGGGACTAGCTCCCGTATTTGCAATCTCTTCTCCTACTCTTCTAGCATTTGTCCTTCTTGTGTTTGTCTCCTATAACCACAAGAAAAGGATTAGATGCCAGAAGACACATACTGTCAAAACTCTAAAGGCACGACATAGTATTACCAACAAAAGAGAATTTTCCTAATCATCACATAGCCTCTCATCCACAATTGTGGCGCGCTTCACAACCATGAAAAATACACTAGTAATGTGGTTTAGTGACACATTGATCATAAGGATATTTAACCTCATGCTCTAATACCAAGTTTGTCACACCCGAAAAGTACACCCTAGATGCGACCGGCATCGTCGTCCTCTCAGAAAACTCAGACAAGTCCTTAGCATTCGTCATAACATGTCATCAGTCAAAATTGCGGAATAATTAAAAACTTTTAATACTATATGAAGTACACTTAGACTTCATACATACCAATCATGAAAACATACATAATGATACTCTAAAAGCTATCTGATATAAAATCCATCTAAAGAGTATGAATATGGACTTAGACAATAAATAGTCAATATGCCATATAGGCCTTGATACAAAAGAATCCAAAGAACATAAATGGAAATACGAGTATTCTTAAAATCTACTAAAGTCTTCGTAAGGTAGAATAATGAAAAGATAGAATCCCCGAACATGAGGACCTACTAACACTTGCAGAAAAAGTTCCAAGCCTCTTCAATCGACCTTCTTAATCGTCAATGGCTGGCAGTTGTAGTAATATAAAGTAATGGGGTTAGTATGTGATATACCGTGGTTTCACGGTACTTTCAATGTCTTTTCCTTAAGATTGGTGTGTGTCTAGAGCATTTTTGTAGTAGTTTTAACATATTTTTATCTTTGTTTTGCAGGAAAGGTTTCCAAACCCAAAACGCAGAAGACAGCTGAGATTTAGTGCAGAGGTGACCCACGAAGGCCATCGATGGTCCGTCGCTCCATTGACGGATCGTAGATGGTGACCATCGACTGATAGTTCTGGCATCTGCAGAAACTCGGGGAAATATGACCAAGTGTGGGGCTACAGAAGGATCAACGGTCCTTCGATTGATCGACAGACCATCCTGTTGAATCGTCGTTAAGTTTAGAGATAGTCCTAATACCCGAAGTTGAATAAAGTCTAAGTATGGAACGACGGAAGGCATCGACTAACCGTAGATGCATCGACGGCCCGTGTTGTTGGTCCGTCGATTGATTCAAAGAAGATGTCAGCTAAAGGATGAAAAAGATGCTAAGTATGGACTAACGGAGGCAGTCGACGGTCCGTCTTTGGGGGTCATCGATTACGGCCGCGTTTTTGGACAACTTTCCTGATTTTAATTCCTTTAATATAGGACAATGGTTTCTATAAATAGGGTGTAAAATCTCATTTTTGGGGTTGGATTCTATTACTATTGTTCTTAGTTTGTTTTTGGAGATTGGATTTTGCAACTTTAGCATTAATTCAAATTTCTGGATGTAGTTTTCAAGTGATTTCTTTTTGTTTCAAGTTGAATTTCTGGATTTTCTTCGAATTGTCAAAGTAAGTTCTTGATTTATTGTTTATTACTATAAATTGTGTTCTTCTATGCATGGGTAACTAAATCCACAACTAGGGTTGTGGGAACCATGGGTGATTAACAAAGTAAACCTAGCTTAATAACAATTCTCAAATAGGTTATTGCATGCATTGATAATTCTTTCGCTTAGAAGTCTTTTTAATGAGTGCACGCATTAGAAATCACCTTGTTGCTACTTGCCGGACCAAGGAGGTAGTTAATAGGAAAAGAATTATCAACATAGATTTAGTGGGATACTATCTAATAGGCTAGTCTCGATTGGTGCAAAGTAATAACTAATTCATACATCGAATATGATGCTTAATATGAAGTAAAGGTAAAGGTTAGTAGCTTAGACACACGTAGCCGGACCAAGGTACGAGGTGAAATTATCTAAATATCGGACCAAGGATTTAGAGATACCTAGCTTATCACTTTTCATGCATAACACTAGGGAAGAATTGTTATAGCTAGGAATATGGCATTATGAACCTATGGGGACTCTTACACCCTAGTTTCTTTCACAACTTGATAAACACCAAAGATTAACTCGTATTACTTGTTTTACTTAGAGATATTAAAAGACTTTTGTTTCACTGAACCCCCCACCCCCCTTTAATTACTTTTTTTCGTAAAGAACTTGACTAAATAGAATTAATCATACACTGAAGTTAAGTCTAAACCATTTTCCTTGTGGGATAGACCCCAACCTAATAGTTGGGTTCTTTACTTGAAACGACCACTTATAATTCTTTAGGGATGTGTAATTTGAGTGTATCAGTACGCCACATGTACTAAGTATGGGTATATGCACATAACATTTAAGGACATGCATGGAAAAGGATCATTTATCATTTCTTTGGAAAGCATGCTAAGTCATATGAATGTCTTCAATGCACATACCATTGAACATGTACAAGTTAAGCATTCCATCAACATAAAGCATGATCATAATCAAAGACATATTATCATAGAGTCATGCTAACATTTCATATTCAAAAGATCATATACACATAACATACAAAACACTTCCCATCCCCAACCTACGAGTGCAATGGTCATGTGAATCCCCATAACCCCACACAACCAAGTAGATAAGATAGGAGACCATAAGTAAAGTTTTTCATCATATAACCTGTAACATAAGTAGTCATCATCTTATAAAGAAATATAGACCAATAACATGTTCATCAACATAACCAACTTCATATAAGAGTAACAACATGTATCATAAGCATCATACCTTTCATCTTATCATATTACATAAGAACAATCTCCTAGGACTTCCCTTAGAGTCAACTTGTGCAATGTATAGGTGGAGTCCCATATCCCTACCTATACTAAGTAGACTCTTCGAGTCACCCTAGTCAACATCCATTTGCTTATCTTTCATTTTACATGAGAGAACATTCGCCTTTACAGACATTAGACCATGTGAGCTAAACATGGAATCCGGTGTGTTAAAACCCCACACCGAAAGAAAGTGGTCTACCGGCCAAAGTAGAACCAAACATGACATAGCTTTCTAGGTGGATCTACTAGCTAGTATCATATGTTGGCAGCATTGTTCAAGAACTAGGAGATGTATTAGAGACCCATAGTTCCACATTACATGGCAGCCTCTATCTAATGAGAGTCATTGTGAACCTACCTTCCAACTAGGGAAGGGACACCTCTTATATCTAGTCCATCGGTGCTAAGCTTAAGTACCTTGTTGAATAATCTTTAAATCATCATTTATTCATAATTCTTATAATAAGTCATAGGAGATTAACTCCTTGTATAAACATGATCATGAGCTCTTTAGGTTTAGATGAGAATTTCCTTTCATCACAACCCTTCATTTGTGAGATTAACATATCATAATCATCTTGTGTAAAGCATACAAGAGAATATCATAAACTTGCATTATCGTATTATTATCATGATCTCACAAATTAACATATTCATAGCCCAACGTATATGCATCGCATTATCGTACGTACTTCATTAGCATAGTAACATCATTTATAGGCTAACATAAATATCATAGAGTAATCACGACTTTAGAAGACTTACCTCTTGCTTCCAAGTACCTTATTCAAGAACTTACGTTCAACTTAATACAATCATAACAACAACATAGTGAAATACTCAATAGCATAATCAATAGTAACTCTTCAACTCATAAACAAGAATTTGTAATGTAGAATAAGGGGGAAAGGGTCATTAAAGAGTTCATTCAAGTCTTAGTTCCAATCCCAACGTTTACATGTAACCAAGTAGTAGATACAACCCATTCAAAACAATCAATCTGATAAAGACATGTTGAACATGAAAATCTAACATTTACAAGCCAAACCTTAGACTATATATACTTAATCAACCATAGAAAACTATTATTTTTCATCGATAGTCATAAATCTAGAGCTAGGAAGAAAACCCATATTTTATAGTAAAAATTCTAGAAGTTTGAATTCTTGAAAACCATCTTTGAAAGGACCTCTTGGGGAAAGAAATCCCAAGAGTGAAAAACACATACCTTATTGACAAACAATCCACAAATTTTGGAAGAAAATCTCGAAGTCTTCGTCTTCTTCCTTAAGCTCTTCTTGTTCTTCAATGGAGTTTGGAAAAGAGAGCGTTCTTGAGAGAGATGAGAGAAAATTCTTTTGATTTGACTTGGAGCGTGTAAATTGGTCTAAACTGACCTATAATTCATATATAGTCGCCCTATAAAATACCTTAAAGACCCTCCACTTAAATGGGTCTTTTTTGTGAAATTAAATTACCAAAACTACAACTTTAACGAATCTGGGAAGTGGCTGCGCATCGCGGGGAAAATTCCCATTATTTTTCTGAATATTTGGGTCGAGGCAGTGATCCTCGTGTGGGCTGCGCATCGTGCAACAGCCCCTTGGTTCTTGCTCGCGCAAGATGCTTTTGCAGCCTGCCTACCCATGTTGGGGTCCTCAGCAAGGACCCTTCGGGTGGTCCTTGGGATGTCGTTACCGGACGTTTGGACCTTTTGTATTACATAATACCTATACAAAGTCTTTTTACACATTTTGACTTCATTTGACACTTTGAAACCTTCACCAAACATAGGGACGTCAACTAGTTCAAATTAGCTTATTTCTGGACGTCAAGGTCTTTCTTTGTCGTTTTGGCTCTAACCTTTTCTAAATGAACTTATTACATTAATATATCTCTGGAAACCTCATTTATAACATTATTTAATAGATTAAGCTCTAGTCTAAGTCATGTAATTTCCAAAGTGTTACAAGGGGATCCACTAAGCTAATACCTACGGGGGTTCGTAGTTATGGAACTTGGAGAGTACTACTAGAAATATTGACTTTCTAGGCGTAGAGGTTTCCATCTCATGAGACAACATCTATGTTGGGAACCTAGACTTTCTAAACATGAAGGTTCTCTTGTGGGAAGCTGGACTTACTAAATGTGAAGCCCACACTCTCATTTTCATGTTCACTCGGTGCTAAGCTCAAACTCCCTTTTTAAAAATATTTAAGCCTCTAGTTACATTAGTTCATAAATTAGTCTCTAGGATATTGCTCCTTCATACATTATATAGCTCAAAGGTTTGTAAGATGAGAATGTCCTTTCATCATAGAACCTATAGTATGTGAGAATGTACTTTCAGATAATCCTACCATTCATACCATCATGTGTGTGCACATATATATGTTAGAGTGACACGACCGGGGAGCACCCCCTAGAAGTAACATGGAGTACTTGATCTCTTGGACGTCTTGTACAAGCCCATAGACATCATTCATCACGTTATCATGGGTAAATTTTGTGGAAAATTTAAAATTTTCATAGCACATTATATGCTAGAATCAAGACTTCATATATATAAAATATAGTCATAATACATAGTTAGACTTTAAGTCTCTTTTTCCATCTTAGACTCAACATCAATAGAGGAGAATGGGGACACGGCCCTTATCAACATATAATAATAACTAAACTATTACATAACTTTAAATAAGAACTTTGACATAGGCAATCCTTGAATTTTAAGGACTCGTTTTTCTTGAGCTTGGGAAACATCTATCAAGCCATTCACTTTATATAACGCCCCAAAATGAACTAAGGTGAACTAGAGCCTCATGGTTGTTTCTTGAGTTAATTTTAAGTTAAATGGAGTTAGTTTGGTGTCCTTAGGCAGTGTGCAAAGTTTGGTTAATTTTGGAGTTCAATCGACCAAAAACGTCCATGACGTTCGGATGGTATGCCTTAGAATGTACTTGTATGTCTTGGCGAGTTTGGATGAGTTTTATGTGTTCGTTTTACTTGAAACATGCGTCGGATGCTCCTTAGACCTAGACGACTTAGTTTAGGGGTTTGACGTCCGGGCACGACCTCACCTAGGACCCCAAGGACTCTAGATGAAGGGCCCAGGACTTGGGCAAGTCTGCCCATTTATAGCTCACGACGGCCATGGCGACGGTCCGTCGTACTCAGGACGGTCCGTCGAGCCAGGGCGTCGCGGGTGATAGAGAGTGAAATTGGGACAGGCTCCATTTAGAAGCCAAGTGTTCCTCAACGGAACCCCGTGACGGTCCATGGTGGACGTGACGGTCCGTCGAGGAGGTCTCGTCGACGAAGCCTGCCAGTGCACGATTTAAAGGCTGCCAGCTTAGGGTGTTTTATGTAAATACACCCCAAGCCTTATAAGACTCTCTTACACCCTAAACCTAGAGAAGAGCCCCCTTTTGTCTTCAAGATCCAACTCTCTCTTTCTCTCAAGAAAACTCTCTCAACTCTCTTGGAAGCTACAAGTCAAGGAAGGATAGGAGGATGGATTGGGACTTGTTTCTTCATCAAATTCGTAGGTTTCCTTCTCATAAAGGTACGGTATCCATTCTTGAATACCTTTCCATTCAAGAAGCCAACTTCCAAAATGGTTTTCAAAAAGGGGTTTTTAACTCAACTTCTTCTAAACTTTGATTTCTATTATGGGTCTTCTTGTAACTAAGTTCTAATGGTTTAAATGTATTTATCTTGGTTTAAATAGATGGTTTTGATGTTAAAACTCCATGAAACTCTTGTTTATGCATACTTCAATTTTTGACTTGAAAATGGGTTATGTGAGCATGATTTGAGTAGGGTATGAACTTGGGTCTTCTTGTATTTGTCATGTTGGTGTAGCTACTGCCCTAAGGGCCTTAATATGGTGAAATATTGATAAATTGCTTATGGGTAATGATGGTTTGATTTGTTGATGAGTTGTTCTCATTGTATAATTCTTATTATGAATTGCTATTTGAGTGGTATGGTCCACCTTATGGGTGGCGATGCTAATTGATGAACTTGATGTTACTTAGTATGGTTTGAGTATGTGATTTTGAAGGTCTAATATTTGAAATGAAGATATATATTGGAAATGGGTCTTGTGTTGGGTTTGATGTAGCTTGAATTGCATGTTTGACCTAGTTTATGTCTAAATGAAGTATATGATTATGAGAAGTATGTAGAGTGTGTAGCTTGATGAATCAAGGCTAAAGTATGAGTAGAACTTGATGATAATGAAATGATGCTTATATGCAAGGTGTGCATATGTACACACACACACTCTTTTAAGATTTGTATTATGTCAAGTTGAGCAAAAAGGGGAAATCTTGAGGTGGACACACCTCGTGAGTTGAGAGGTAGTGTCTAGTAACAACCTCTCCATTTCCTAGTGAGCTTTCTAAGATAGACTATTATGTTGAGAAATCCGTGTGGAGTTATGCCTAGCACCGAGAGGATATGAAGGGGAGATGGATTGCACTTCGTTAGTTGAGATGTTGTAATCCAAAGTACCTCTTGAGATGAGTACTCCTCGTTAGTAGAGAGTGAGTTACTTAGTAGCAATCTCCTTATCCCTTAACTATGTGCCCGCATAGGTGTAGCTATTGGAAAAGCCATGTAAACGCTAAGAAGCATGACCTTACTCTAGGCAAGTAAGGATCCCTCATCCGATAGGGGTTAATATCGGGATTCCATGTCTAGCTCTCATGGTCTTTGTCGGTTAAGCTAACTCCCACAAAAGAATTGTTTTGAAACTAATTATCTTGTGTATTATTGAAATTGTGTATGTATGTCGTGAAGTGCTCGATCCACATTAGTTACCAATGTAGGAGCATTGAGTGGGAGTAGTAGTATGGGATGCTATTCTCACATTGCACTTGGTCTGACCTATACCTACTATGGGAGAAGAGTACCTTCATGAAATCCGTGTGAATGAGTACTATGGTGTAGTGTTATGGAGGATTATTGTGGAGTACTTGAGTAAATGGAATCCATTAGGAGTACTAAGTGGGAGTGGTAGTATGGGATGCTACTCTCACATTGCACTTGGTATGACGTATATTTCCATGAGTGTTTTGCATATGTTAGCCAAGGGCGTGGATTTGATTTCTAACGAAGTAAGCCTAAGATTAGGTAGTTTTAAGGGTCGCTTTGGTGTGCTTTGAAGGGAGGTGTAATGAGAGTCCCTTCTTGGCTCACCTTAGGGAGTCTTAGGATAACCTTGGGTTAGGGCAACTTCAAAGGAAAAGGGTTCATATGACTTGGACCGTGCCATTCACTGTAAGGTCTTCATTGTAAGAATTCAAAATATTCACTATGATGCTTTATTCAATTTTATTGCAAGTTTAGCAAAGTAAATTGAAATGTTCCTTTTGTTTACTTTAAGTTTGGTAAGATAGCATAAAGTGTTAATTGTTGATTCTTATGTGGGTTTGCTTCTAGATTCTTGAAGGTTATATTTGAATTGCATAAAAAGCTATCTTTACTAAAATGTCCCTTTTTGCATGTTTTTGCATATCCCATACTTAGTACATTGTTGTACTAACCCCATACTTTTTTTATACCTTATGAGTATAGGTTGGAAGCCTTTGGAGGATCGAAGTTGAAGCTTGGGAATTCTATCTCTCAAGTCTTGGGTATGTTCTCATATATTCGAGGACATAGTTTTTATGTTTCTTAGTTTCCTTATTAAGACTTAAAAATGTATTTACTTTTATTGTAAAGGGTCGTGTCCCTAAGATTCCAAATTGTGTCTTTAAGTTGGCTTCTGACGATAAGATTTCTTAGTATTTATGAAAAGACTCCTTTTGTTATTATTATCGTGAAAAGTTTTAAATTCCGCACTACTTTTCATGCTTTATGTTATGAATGCTAGTTAGAGGGCTTGTACGACACCCCAAAGGGGTCAAGTATGCCCGGTCACGATTCGAAAGTTGTCCCTAACTTCTGGGGGTGCTTTCGGGTCGTGACACTTTAGAGACATCCTTTAAGCATCCATAACCTACATTTTGTGTAAAAAGGTGAAGAAGAATGGTATTAGTACAAGAATGCACTATGGCAACCATACAAAGACATGCATTTAAAGAGGACATTTTTTTAGAAAACCATGCATCATGACTTTTAGTAAAACTTCATTAAACCTTGATACAATAAGTACAACATAGTTCATATACTTCACATAGGCATAGACACTATTCATGACTACACATCAAGTCACATTTATTGCATTCACATATAATCTTATACAATGGTCACAACATCACATAAAGCCACATAATTTATTAAGGCTTATTTAGCATTTTACAACATTAGTCCTTCTTTTACCTTATTTTCTTTACCCCTAAGTAACCCTCTAGTAATACTTGGTGCAATGCATAAATAGTGTCCCATTCCACCATCCACACTCAAGCATCACCTTAAGGCCACCAAGGTGAATATTCATACAACCTTCATTAACGTAAACCCATACTTTCACATAAACATAACAAATCATGAGTCACATACTTAACATATAATTCAACATAGTCCATAAACCACATATACAACTCATTCCAATACAACATCCAAGTCAACACTACCAATAACATTAGAAGAGGCAATAGTCAATCAATAAAATACTTGGACTCCATTTTATCGAGACCTCATAAGACCCTACTCATAAACCCAATCTAAGCCTACTAGTGTAATGTACATGTGAAGTCTCATAATCTCACACATATTAAGTAAACTCACAAAGAGACCATAAGCATCATTTACGTCATACATCAACATGAAAAGTATAGACAACTTCATACATAAAAGTAAGACCTTCATCATATAGTCAACAAACATCATGCATCTAAAGTGAGACCACATCATATGGACATCATAGGACTCATACTATACACATTATCATACAATTAGATGAATACCATAATGTCATGCATAAAGGACATATACATATGCATATACATATAGAACAACTTCCTATAACTCCCTTCAAGATCTACTTGTGCAATGCATAGGTAAAGTCTTATTCCCTCACCTACACTAAGCAACTTCCCTAAGGTCATCCTAGTTATGGTTCATTACATTACTTCCATTGTCCATTTTATTTTGAGGAAACCCTAGCCTTAACCGACAATAAGACCATGTGACTAAACATGGAATCCGGTGTCATTCCCTCACACCAAAATAGGGTGTCTTACTTGCCAAGGTAAGACATGAGTATCATACTAGCATATTAGGTGGATCCATTTGCTAGGTCATATGGGGAAACATTGTTATGGAACTAAGAGATATGTATTGGACACTCTCCATGCCCATTAGCATTGGAGTCCTCATCTCATGAGAAACCATGGGTGAATCTCCCTCCAAGGGAAGTCAACACCTCATGTGGAACCATAGGTGAATCTCCCTCCAAGGGAAGTCAACACGTTATGAGAAACCAATGATGAATCTTTCTCCAAGGGAAGTCAACACCTCTCATTGTCAAGTTCACCCGGTGCTAAGTTAAATTCTCTTTTTAGAAAAGCCTTTATTAACATTATATTCATAAAATAGGCTTTAGGAGTATTCACCCCACATATGCTTAGCTCATAGGTTATAGATGAGTGTGTCCTGCCATCAACCTAAATCATGTGAGAAAAGCTTTCACATGTAAATAGCAAAGTCTAGTTTAGAGTGCAATTGAGCAAACCTTTCAAAGGACTCTACTTACTAGGTTATCATCCATACTTCATTATGCATTCATTCATGTGTGTGTACATGTTCATATATGAGGAAACCTTTCACATACCACATTTAGACACTACACATATGCATACTTCATCATATCATATACTTTCATATTCATAGCTTAATCATGCATTCCTATTCATACACATAGAGTAATCACCCTAGGAACTATTCCATCAAGGTAGACATGTGCAATGTATAGACAAAGACCCATACCCTTACCTATACTAGTTCACCTATTAAGTAATATTAGTTAAGATACATATTCATACTTTCATGGACATATACTTAACATGAATAGTGGTAGACAATAGTGCATATGAGAATTATCATTTCATTAGACACCGTGAACCTATATTACTCATACGCATGCATGAGGTGTGTGTGTAAATCGAACAACATGATCACATAATGGCTATTAACATATCCTTGAGTCAACCACCCTCTTATGACCACAATATACACTCATGCATAGATCACACACCACATCATAGCATAGGAGACAAGATATCTTCAACATTGCATCCAAGACTCCTAACATTGGCTAAGATCACACATTCATATTGGGGTACATAGGTAGGGGTCATTCACCATTAGAACTTAATCATTGGCAGCACATAGACCATACCTAACCCTAACAACTTCATTCAAATGTAGAAGACACCATCAACGCCTAGCACATGATACTAGATTGAAAGACTAGGCACATAATTCACCTTGTATGATCATCATATACTTCATAATTCATAAACTTGCCTTCAAGGCCATGATCAGAAAATATTGAGATTGACAAGAAAGTAAACACCGCCAACATAAGTGGACCATACCACACAATGTCATTCAAGGCCAATCCAACCATCAATTCTATAGAAAAGTAGAGGAATAGGAAAATCTTACCAATTATCCAAGATTTGATCATCATTGATCAATTATCAATAATTCACCATCAATTCAAAAAGAAAATAGTAGTTATAGATACATTAAGCCAATCAAAATCACAATCTATGAATATCTCAACAAGATCACATTACCCATATTATAGGCTAAATTTAGAATTGAGAAGGATCATGGGTTCATCATGAAATTGGATTGAAATTCACATTAAAAACAGTTGCTAATGATCAATTTATCATAATCATGCTTTTGAAATTATTTTGAGAAGGAACCCATGGCTAGATTGAGAAATGGACAATTTGATCATGAAATCTCTTTGAAAACATTGGAAGGAACTCCTTAGATGAATGGATAAATAAGGATGAAGGATCACCATACCTAATTACATAAATAATGCAAGAAACCTTGATGAAGAAACCGTGAAAATCCAATCTCCAAGTTGTTCTTGAGCTTCATCTCCAATGGAGGTTTCTAGAGAGGATTTGTTTTGAGGGGGGAGGGTGATTTTTGAAGAATGAATTGGGAATGGGGTTTTTATCTTTTTAACTAACTTAAAATACATAAAATATCCCATAATAACCGCCAATACTATTTTGGGACGTGGGGTGAATTTCCCATTCACCCCTTAAGTAGACAGCTCACTTGACAGCATTGCAGGCACCAACGACGGAGGGTAGTCGACGGACCATCTTCTGGTCGATGGCGCCGCCCTTTTGCTCCATTGTTTTTGATAGAGACTTTATTTTGGGGGATGAGCTCACACTTCTAAGTGTTTTGGCAACACCCCCAATCGACGGGACTTTGATGCATGCACGAAGCGTCGATTGTTAGCTCATCGTTTGGACACTGCCAAGGCAGTGTCTGGGCAGCATTTGGGTCCTCCTCAAGGACCCCTTGGATGGTCCTTGGGGAGTCGTGCCCAGAAGTTTTGAACCTAATTACTATCATAAACATGTTAAGGACCTTCTTTATAAATTTGAGCATCAAACAGTATGTAAAACATACCAAGGCACACTAGAACACACTAGCACGTCTAAGGTCTAACTTTCGAACGTCTCGGACGTTCTTGGACGTTTGACCTCGAAACCACTTCAAATAAAGTACACATACTATAACACACTTAATTAACATGTTATTAACCTTTTTAGGCACGTGTGAGGCTATATATACCTTAAATCATTTTGAGGGACCTTACAATATCCCCCACTTGGGAACATTCGTCCTCGAATGATACTCGGAACATTTTAAAATACTTTCGAGGACTCAATGATTCATAGGGAAGCTCACAACATTCCACAAATCACCACATATAATTCAATGAACCAAACTTAAAAGGAACACCAACTTTATACCATCATGCACTCAAGGCAACACAAGCAAGTAAAACCTGTATTCACTCACTCAGTCCTCAATGCATCAAGCACATAGGAACTTTTCATGTTCATAGAAGGAACATCCTTCTCCTAATCATGACATGGTCTTTACATATCATTTCATGAAGAGCTCAACATGTATAATCATTTAAGTCACACATAGGCAGATTCAACATCCCTAAAAAAGCAAACAAGTAACTCACACTAGATGCACATAGATCATGAGTAATGTAGGTCAACAAAGACCCTTATCATTTAGACATAATACCATTTAGTCCATGCTTAACATCGTCATGTTTTTTTATTTTTAAGGGGGAATGTCCTTCTCCTTAACATACACACATGTTATCATGAGGTTCATATACAAGCAATGCACAAAGTTCAATTCATTTTAATGAGAACTTCTCCACTTTTAACCAAAGAACGCTCATACTTTCTTCCTAATGAAGTCAACATGGTAATTCACACCACACACATCACAACAATAGGAAGTCATTTAACATGATTTCCTATTCTAGCATGACACTAGTTTTCATGAACATACACCAATTTGGGAAATTCTTGCAATTATAGGCACACACCAAGAACATTGGCTAGACATACTATCACCTCTCAAGAGTGAGCCTAAAATAACACTTCCTAAGTCACAAAAGGCACACATTTTTTAGAGACTCATCATTTTTCATTTAAAGGAGACTCAAATTCTCATTGTGGTCTAAAACACCACACCTGAAAAGTGACATTAAGCATGCTCTTTACATTATCTCATGAAAACTAATGCATAATTATCATATCAAGATGCACAAGCAACATGAGAAAACATGAATTTGATCCAAAATCCATATACATGCAACTAAGAGTCTTCAAAACATGCACAACATAGTGTCAATTTAGATATACATAACATATGGAGAACATGAAACTTATATATACAAGACTCCCATCATGAACAAGCTACTAGGAACTTTTTAGTTTCAAACTTGAGTAGAAATAGATTGACAAGATAGGGATATCTACAACCTTACTACTCACATCATCATCCCCCACTTAGGGTGAAACCATTTTAGAGGGACTTATCTCAACCTACAAGAGGTACCACCCATGCACCATCATTCCTCAAAGTCTGACACCTAAAGTAAACCCATTACAATCAAGCTAGGTCGTACTACCCAACCACATAAGGCCTTAACTATACCATGAATACCAAGGGTCATGAAAACCTTAGGGGAATCAATAGAGGAAACCTGGCCATAAAGGCCTCTTTCTTTTCTTTCAACACTAGGCAAGGTAACTTCTAGGTCATTTCAACCCACATCATCACCATTGGAGGAAACTTCCAACCAACCACACCTAGGTCCAACCTAAGCACTTCCTCAAATGGTCATACTTAAGGTCAATCTTAATGGACAACGAACCACTTCTAAGTAGGTTAACCTCAATCCTCTTATTCTCTTTAAGGTGTAAGGGATACATACTACCTACACTTCTAGGATCAAGCCTATACCAAAGACTCCAATCCATACAAGGCAACTATAAAGCACTACTCTAATACCAAGGCAAGAATGAAACTTCTACACATATACAAGGGCAACATTTGAACCATTACACATATATAAAAGCAACATGCATCTTTAGCTGTTTATCACATTCTATCAAAGCATTTCAAGCCTAAACCATAGCATTACATTATCATCATATCAAGTCCTATAGAACCTATCATTCCAAAGGGAACTCCATTCAACTATAACAACTATTAGCAAGTTATAACCATATCATAACCATAACATGACATAAATTCTCATATAACTTGTCATTTCACATAAGTCACATATATAGCCATAAATGGCATCACATCAACAATATACAAAATTCACTTTCACAAATACTCATCAAACCACAAAACCAAAGTAAGCATCAAAACACACTTTTTTTCCCTCAAGCATTGATATACCATTTCATCCAAGCAATCACATCTAAGGACCACCGCACAAAAAAACATAAGAGAGGAAGATCATATAGAGTTAAGTTCTATGGCACGACACAAGAGTAGTGAAGAAAGTAAAACTTCATCTTCCTATAGCCTCTTGCTCATAGATGTGTCGCGACTAACCCACGATGAACAAGACTCTACTAGACGTGGTAATATGAGACTCTTGGACCTTGAAACCCCTTTTATAACCTCATGCTATGATATCACGTTTGTCACAAACGGGGAGCACCCCGTAGAATTAACATTTCATACTTGACCTCTCGAGGTCTTGTACAAGCCCATAGACATCATTCATTGCGTTATCATAGGTAAATTTAGTGGAAAATTTAAAACTTTCATAGCACATCATATGCTAGAATCATCACTTCATATATATAAAATATAAGTCATAATATATAGTTAAGACTCTAAGTTTCTTTTGTCATCTTAGACTCAACATCAATAGATAGAATGGGGACACGACCCTTATCAACATATAATAATAACTAAACTATTACATAACTTTAAATAAGAACTTTGACATAGGCAATTCTTGAATTTTGAGGACTCCTCTTTCTTGAGCTTGGGAAACATCTATCAAGCTCTTCACTTTAGAGACATCCTTTAAGCATCCATAACCTACACTTTGTGTAAAAAGGTGAAGAAGAATGGTATTAGTACAACAATGCAGTAAGTATGGTAACCATGCAAAAACATGCATTTAAAGAGGACATTTTCTTAGAAAACCATGCATCATGCCTTTTAATAAAACTTCATAAAACCTTGATACAATAAGTACAACATAGATCATATACTTCACATAGGCATAGACACTATTCATGGCAACACACCAAGTCACATATATTGCATTCACATATAAGCTTATACAATGGTCACAACATCACATAAAGGCTTATTTATCATTTTATAACATTATTCCTTCTTTTACCTTAAGTCATTTACCCCTAAGTAACACTCTAGTAACACTTGGTGCAATGCATGAATAGTGTCCCATTCCACCATCCACACTCAAGCATCACCTTAAGGCCACAAAGGTGAACATTCATACAACCTTCATTAACTTAAACCCATACATTTACATAAGCATAACATATCATGAGATACATACTTAACATATAATCCAACATAATCCATGAGCAACATAAAAGACTCATTCCAAGACAACATGCAAGTCAACACTACCAATAACATCATAAGAGGCAATAGTCAATCAATAGCATACTTGGAATCCATTTTATCTAGACCTCATAGGACCTTACTCATAATCCCAGCCTACTAGTGCAATGTACATGAGAAGTCCCTTAACCTCAAACATACTAAGTAAACTCATAAAGAGACTATAAGCATCATTTACTTCATACATCAACATGACAAGTATAGACAACTTCATATATACCAAATAAGACATTCATCATATAGTCAACAAGACCAACATAATGCATCTAAAGTGAGACCACATCATATGGACACCATAGGTCTCATAATATGCATATTATCACACAATTAGTTCAATACCATAATGTCATGCATAAAGCACATATACATATACATATACATATAGAACAACTTCCTAATATCTCACATCCCAAGACCACACCCTAGAAGATAGGGAACAATCATGGATTGCAACCGGCGTACTCGACCTCTCAGAGGTCTTATACAAGCCCTTTCATATCAGTCATCGCATATACATAGTGAAAAGTAGTGCGGAATTAAAACTTTTCACAAAACATATCATAGTCTTTAAAAACTCTTTCATATAAAAGTAACAGAAAATACTTAGTCTCAATCTCATCAATCTTAGACATAATAGTACTTGGGACACGGACCATACGAAATAGAAAATATAGTACTACTAAGTCTATTACAATACTTCAATAAGAACAATAAAAGACATCTATGCCCTCGATTCAATGAGGACATATTTCAACTTCTCTTGAACGATGCTATGATCCAAGTCTTGCTTCCCAAATGCTTCTCACCTACCAACCACTATAGAGATAGGTAAAAACATGGAATTAGTAAAACCACATGTACTAAGTATGGCATTATGCATAAAAATCATGAAAATGGACATTTATCGGAAATATGCATCTTTTCATTTAAATATCATAATATCATCATAAGAACAACATTTATCAACTTAGAATCATATAAGAAATTATTTAAACCAAACATCATAATTTTATAAGTCACTTTCCAGTAACTCGAATCATTGTACAGTGAAGTGCTTAGCCTTTACTAAACACACCTTCTAGCATGTATTGAACCCACAAAAAGCTATCCTAAGACTCTCTTAAGTCATACAAAGAGATACCGCCCATACACCCTCTCTAAGTATGCCTAAACGATCCTTAAGACTACTTAGAATGAGACGTATACACACTTACAATACATCAAATACATAACATACATAATATGACAATCTTCTTACTAAGGCTATCAAAAGACTTACTTAAGTACTCCTATAAGAGAACTCACATACACCCTCTTCAAGGTTACCTAAATAATCCTTAAGACTTCCTAAGCTTAGATCATGTCCAACATAAGAACCAACTTCCCTAACTAGAGTCATTCTCAAGATTTCCATAGATAAGACATGAAGAGATCATCCCATATGCCCTCTTCACACTTTAACTAAGGAATCCTTAAGTTACTCTAGATTAGGTACTCATTCCTTCACATACCTTCTATCATTAAGTCATTAGATTACTTAGTTCATTTAAGAGACATTCATCAAATAAAGGACATTCAAGTAATGATCTTGGAGAAGACCTAGGGACTCTCACTAACATCTAGCCTATTGTGCAATGTCTAGATAGCGTCCCATACCACCATCTAAAATTCATAGAACTCCTATAATGCTAATGAGTATCCCACGTGATGAGAATAGGCAGTAACCGACATAGACCATGGTAGCAAAACATGGAATCTGGAGTTCTATCCTACTCCGATAAGGTTGTTCTACTTGCCAATGGTAGAACTTGGACACATCCCATGTAGGCACATGGTTAAGGAATATGAAGGGATTACTTTGCATTCTAGCCTTATCCTTTAACTAGAACTACTTTCCTTGCCATACTCTCCCGGTGCTATCCTTTGTTCTCATAGAGTACATCACATTAAGGTTCATACAAAGGGTTCCATATCATGTTATAACCCAATTTCATTTACCCTACCAAAGAGGTCCTCTAGGGCTACCTTCCAATGGCGACAAGAAGCTCATCATAACTTTCCTAAGGATTGATATGATGTCGTTCCATCCAATCAACCTTAAGTCCATCATTACATTACATTAAGGATAGCATTACGGCTTTCGACTTCAAGTTTCATGACCTTACCTTCTAGGTTCAAGATTTCACATTAAGGACCCTCTTATAATCATTCAAGGTCTCATATCATTCATTCATTCAAGACTAAGATGCTTTAGCTTCCTAAGTCAAGACATCACATATTCATATTCATATATGTAGCAAGTAAGGGACACAAGTCTACCTAAACAAGACACAACATTACTTCATTTTATTCATATAGCATATCATTCTTTAAACATTTAGGAATGACACTTATCATAATTATGTCAACCTATACCTTACTTTATCATCATCAATATAACCATCATAGACTCATATAGTCAAGTAGGAACAATCATGCATCAACTCTAAGACTACACACAACACATAGTCATAGCATAACATGATCACCTAAGTAGCATCAATAGAAGAACACATACTTTTACATTACTTAACATATAGGTAGATATGATCATAATTCACATAATCAACTACACAAATCATCACAATCCTTCAAGTAGTGCCGACAAGGCCATGATCATCAATATAGTTAAAATAACGCCGACAAGGCCACATCAATCACATAACACCGCCACCATAAGTGAACCAAACCAATCACAACATATTTGAAGTCTAATTAACATTAAATAAAGGGAAATCGGGCAGCGTACCACCACTTCATCCTCAACACTTCAATCCAATGTCAAATTATCCAATTCAATATCATAAGGCCCTTACACATGGCCATGAACATCAATTCAATACATAAAGCATAATACTCAATGAATATAAGCTAACTCAATATATATTTATCAATCTAATACCAATTATATATCAATTGAGTTCAATTCTTTCATTAGAAAGCCCATAGAAATCTACACTAGAATTCATAAGCATTACATCAATATAAAGTAACCCATAAATTAGTCAAAAACTAGGGTTCATCAATTACATGGGTTCATAAGTCAATTGAGTTAAAATCATCTTAATAACAACAATTCAATCACTAAACAATGATTAAAAACATTTAATGCAAGAACCCATGGATAGATCATGAAATAGGTCAAGTTCATCTTTGAAAACTTTAGAAAACATCTTTGAATTTGGGCTCCTTGATGAATAGAGCTTCAAGGATCAAAAACCATACCTTAATGATTCTAATCCTTCAGTTTTATGAAGTATCACCACTCAAATCTCTAATCCAAGCTCTTCTTTGAGTTTTGGCTTCAATGGAGTCTTAAGGAATTTCTAAGTAATTTTGCGGTTTTGATTTGGAAGAATGAATTCTTCCAAGTGTTAAAGACATATATACAGGTATAAAATACCCAACAAACCCTTAAAGAACCTCCAAACTTTCAATTTGTATGTGGGGTGAAATTACCATCTCACCCCTCACTTAACAGTGACTGCACGCAGGAGACAGCACTATCGACGAATGGACCATCGATGGTCGTCCTTTGACCAACGGACCATCTTGTTGGTCCGTGGTGTGGGACTGAGGCTTGTCTTTGATCCCTCCTTTCCCCAGACTAAGTCCCAAATGATGATACCCCACCAACGGGGTGTCGACTGACCCACTGGGCGTCGATTGCCTCCGTGGTTTGGGCTGTCTTGGGCAGTCTTGGCACCAACTTTGGGCCCTTGCTCAAGGACCTTGGGATGGTCCTTGGGGATGTTTTCCCGGACGTTTCCAACCCAAACATGCTTGTATACGAATTTAGTACCTCTCACATGAATTTCACCCAAAACGAACACATAAAACTCAACGAAACATGCATAGAAACACAAGGTCATTTCAAGGCACATCTTTTGAACGTCATGGACGTTCTTGGACATTTGACATCCAAACTTGACAAAACTTGACACACTGACTATATACACCATAATAAATCATTTAAGGACCTTAAAACCTCATGAATCACACATAAACACATAGAACCACACATGAGGCACATAGGTGACTTAGTCTTCGAACGTCTTGGTCGTTCCTTGACGTTTGACTTCCAATGCACCTAAATTCTTAGACACTAACTCTATACCATATTATAGACCATTTTAGTACCTTATACCATCATTAAAACAATGTTAGGCTCTATTTAACCTAAGTCATTTTTGGGATCTTACATAATACTCCCTTCAAGAACTACTTGTGCGATGCATAGGTAAAGTCTCATACCCTCACCTACACTAAGCAACTTCCCTAAGGTTATCCTATTAGGGTTCAATATGTTACTTCCATTGTCCATTTTACTTTAGGGAAATCCTATCCTTAACCAAAAATAAGACCATGTGACTAAACATGCAATCCGGTGTCATCCCTCAGACCAAAAGAGGGTGTCTTACTTGACAAGGTAAGACATGAGTATCATACTATCATATTAGGTGGATACACTTGCTAGGTCCTATGGGGCAACATAGTTATGGAACTAAGAGATAAGTATTTGGCCTATCCATGCCCATTAGCATTGGAGTCCTCATATCATGAGAAACTATGGGTGAATCTCCCTCTACGGGAAGTCAAAACCTCATGTGGAACCATAGGTGAATCTCCATCCAAGGGAAGTCAACACTTCATGAGAAACCATTGGTAATCTTCCTCTAAGGGAAGTCAACACCTCTAATTGTCAAGTTCACTCGGTGCTAAGCTAAGTTCCCTTATTAGAAAAGCCTTTATTAACATTATATATATAAAATAGGCTTTAGGAGTATTAACCCCTCATATGCGTAGCTCATAGGTTATAGATGTGTCTGTCCTTTCATCAACCTAAATCCTGTGATAAAACCTTTCACATGTACATAGCATATTCAAGCATAGTCTAGTTAGAGTACAATTTAGCAAACCTTTCAAAGGACTCTAATTACTAGGTTATCACACATACTTCATTATGCATTCATTCATGTGTGTTTACATGTTCATATATGAGGAAGCCTTTCACATACCACATTTAGACACTACACATATGCATACTTCATCATATCATATACTTTCATATTCATAGCTTAATCATGCATTTCTATTCATATACATAGAGTAATCACCCTAGGAACTATTCTATCAAGGTAGACATGTGCAATGTATAGACAAAGGGCCATACCCTTACCTATACTAGTTAACTAATCAAGTCATGTCACTTAAGATACATATTCATACTTTCATGGACATATACTTTGCATGCATAGTACTAGACAACAGTGCATATGAGAATCATCCTTTCATTATACACCATGAACCTATATTACTCATAGGCATGCATGAGGTGTGTGTATGTACATCAGACAACATGATCACATAATGGCTATCAACATATCCTTGAGGCATCCACCCTCTTAAGACCACAATACATATTCATTCATATATCACACACCACATCATAGCATAGGAAACAAGATATCTTCAACATTGCATCCAAGACTCCTAACATTGGCTAAAATCACACATTCATATAGGGGTCATAGGTAGGGGTCATTCACTTTTATAACTTCATAATTGGCAGAACATATACCATACCTAACTCTAAAAACTTCATTCATATGTAGAAGACACCATCAACGCCTAGCACATGATACTAGATTAAAAGACTAGGCACATAATTCACCTTGTATGATCATCATAACCATACTTCATAATTCATAAACTTGCCTTCAAGTCCATGATCAGAACATAAAAAGATTGACATGAAATTAAACACCTCCACCATAAGTGGACCATACCACACAATGCCATTCAAGACCAATCCGACTATCAATTCTATAGAAAAGTAGAGGAATAGGGCAATTTTACAAATTCAACAAGCTTTAATAATTATTGATCAATTACCAATAATTCACCATAAATTCATAAAGAAAACAGTAGCTATAGATACATTAACACAATCAAAATCACAATCTACGAACATCTCAAGAAGATCACATTACCCACAATATAGGCTAAATTGAGAATTGAGAAGGATCATGGGTTCATCATGAAATTGGATTGAAATTCACATTAAAAACAGTATTTAATCATCAATTTATCATAACCATGCTTTTGAAATCATTTTGTGAAGGAACCCATGTCTAGATTGAAAGATGGACAATTTGATCATGAAATCTCTTTGAAAACATTGGAAGGAACTCCTTAGATGAATGGATAACTAAGGATGAAGGATGAACATACCTCATTACATGAAGAATCCACGAAAACTTGATGAATAAAGCATGAAAATCCAATCTCCAAGTTGTTCTTGAGCTTCATCACCAATGGAGGTTTCTAGAGAGGATTTGTTTTGAGAGGGAAGGGGGATTGAAGAATGAATTGGGAATGGAGTTATTATCTTTTTAACAAAAGTAAAATACCCAAAATATCCCATAATAACAATACATACTATTTTTGAGACGTCGTTGAATTTCCTGTTCACCCATTAAGTAGAGAGCTTGCTTGACAGCATTGCAGGCACCAACAACGAAGGGCAGCAGATGGAAACTCGTCTGGTCGACGGTGCCGTCCTGTTACTCCATTGTTTCTGACATATACTCCATTTTGGGGAGTGATGATCTCACACTTCTAAGTGTTGAGCAACGCCCCCAATCGACGGGGCATTGATGCATGCACAGAGCATCAATTGTTAGCTCGTCATTTGGACACTGCCAAGGCAGTGTCTAGGCTGCGTTTGAGTCCTCCTCAAAGACCCTTTGGGTTTGTACTTGGGGAGTCCTGCTCGGACGTTTTGAACCTAATTACGATTATAAACATGTTAAGGAATTTGGCTATCAATTTGAGCATCAAACAACATGTAAAACATACCAAGGCACACTAGAACATACTAGCACGTCTAAGGTCTAACTTTCGGACGTTTGACCTCCAAACCATTTCAAATCAAGTAAACATACTGTAAAACACTTAATTAACATGTTATTAACCTTTGTAGGAACTTGTGAGGTTGTATCTACCTTAATTTATTTTGAGGGACCTTACAGAGACCTACTTTCACATAAACACCTCTAGGCACACATGCTCATAGTTCATTAATCATACACTTTACATGCATAGTAATAGGTTATAGTGCATAGGAGAACTATCCTTTCATTAGTAACCATGAATCTATCCTACTCATAGATATGCATGAAGTGTGTGTACATTGGCTAACATGATCACATAATGGCAATAACATGGTATTGAGGAAGCCACCCTCTAAAGATCACAACACATGTACAACATCCCTCAAGTCTTAAGTCACACACATATAGAGTTTTAAGGACTATAGACTACACACACTCATTACATCCTAGAAGACAAGAACATATTCAACATTAGAATAAGAGACTCCTAACATGTATAAGATCACATATTCATATAGGGTTCATGTAGGTAGGGGTCATGCTGTAAGAGTATTCGTCTCAACAAATCATATAGACCGCACCTAACCCTAAAATTATCACCCACATATATAAAACATCATACACACACCTAAATCATGCAACTAGTATGAAGACTACACATATAACTTCACATGTGTGATTATCATAATCAAACTTCACATAACATCAACTTGCGTTCAAGTCCATGCTCATCACATATAAGGATATACAAGAATGTAAACACACCACCATGAGTGCACCATACCAATCAACGCGGTTCATATCCATTCTTAGCTAAATAAAGGAAATAGGTCAACTTACCAACTCTCCAAGCTGTGATCATCCTTGATCGATTCCCAAAAAATCATAATTAATTGACATAAAAGAATATAGAACTAATCAATTCATTACAATCTAAACATAATATAATCATCATCTAATCAAGATAACAAGACACACATTATAGCTAAATTGAGAGATTGAGGGAATCATGGGTTCTTCATGGAATTTGATTGAAAATCATGTTAAAACCATTGATTAATCATATATTCATCATTAGAATGCTTTTAAAATCAATTTAACAATGAACCCATGGCTATATTCAAAGATAGGATTTTTGACCTTAGAATAATGTTTGAAACCTTTGAAAGAACTCCTTAGATGAAAGGTTAACTAAGCATCAAGGGTTACCCTACCTTCAACATGACATGCCCACAAAAAAATTGGAGAAGAAAGCACTTGGAATCCATCTCGCAAGCTTGTTCTTGAGATTGGTATCCAATGGAAGTTTTGGGGGTTTCATATTTTGGAGGGAAGGTTTGATTGAAGACTGAATTCTAAATTGGGGTTTAGGCTCATAAGGTGACTTAAAATACCTAAAGATGTAACTCTCTGAAAGTCCATTACTTAGTCTAGATCCTCACTATATTAACCAAGCCTTAAAACAATGTTTATAAGCCTAAAATAATGTAATGAAACTAATTAGAAGGGAGTAAGGGTCAAAACGTCAAGAAACGACCATGACGTCCGGAGGTTTGTGAAAATTGAGCTACTGTACCTTGGCAAGTTTCAAGGGAATTTAGGAGTCAAAATTTGGTCAGATTTGGTAAAACAAAAAGGTGTAAAAATGTATTGGAGTGTTTTTAGGGTCAAAACATCTGGGTACGACTCCCCAAGTACCACCCTAAGGGTCCTTGAGGAAGACCCATCCATTTCCCCTCAAAACTGTCATTTTGCAGTGTGCAACCACGAGACCAAACGATGAGAAGTCATTGGAACGATGCTCCATCATTGTGGTCGTTGGTTGACACTTAAACAATCCACCAAAGGCCCCAAAAATCCAGCCTCTGATCCAAACCACGGTCGTGCAGCAGGGGACGTGGTTGGATCAACGGGCGTAGATGAGGGTTCGTCGATGAGGGGCCTGTTTCACTGTCCATTTTTGGTTAAGGTAAGGCTAGTTAGTTAATTAGTTAATTCATTAATTAAGGTTTAAGGGGTGGTTAACTAAGTTATTTAGGGACTATATAAGAGTTCCAACTCATTAAACTAACCTTACTCCTCTAAATTCCCAAAACCCACTTAGCTCTAACTTCTCTCTACTTTCTCTCTCCTCAAACTCAAACCTGCATTGAAAGAACACTAGAGCTCCAAGTCAAGGACGAATTCACCAAGGTATCCATCTCAAATTCGTGGGAAAATCATCCTCAAGGTGTTGTTTATTTCACTCTTGGGATCCTTTCCCCAACAGGCTCCTTCAACTATGGTTTTCAAACTTCCCCAAGACTAGGGTTTCAATCTTGACATGGGTTCTCTTTTCAAAATAAAATTGTTATTCAATTATGATGAATTATGATCTTTTATCATTGTTTAACTAAGTAATAATGGTTAATTGTTGATAATTACTAGAGATTTCTCCTTGAACCCTTATTCTTCCCTAAACTCATTATACCTTGAAATTTTATGGTAATTGTGGAAGATGATGAGTATATGAATATGTAGAATGATAATTGATATGTATTACTTCTTAAATTTACCTTGCTTATGCATTATTTATGTATTCATTGGTAATTGAAGTATGAAGGCAATGAAAGGGCAAGAAGGTATGAAGATTGATTCATCTTGAATTCAATTATGAAGAATGAGTTACTTAGATAGTTATGCTTCTATGTCGAATATGTGGTTGTGACGTTGATAACAAGTATTCCTCATCCTTAACACTAGACTATTGAGTTAGTTATGAAGTATGCAAGTATGTTATGTTATGATTATTATATGATTGAAGGTAGTTTCTCATAATAATAATAAAGTGTTAAGTGAAAGGTTTACTCACTTGTATGTGGTTTCTAAAGTGAAAGGATAGTTCTCACTTATGAATACCTATGAGCTATTATGATGAGATGTTTACATAGGAGTCTAGAAGAGACTAGTGTGAACTTGTTGATGATTATGACGATTACTAAAGGGAATAAATGCTTAGCACTGAAAGGGCATGTAAATGAGATGGAGGTCTCACGTTTAGCAAGTTTGACCTCCCACATGAGTTTCCTCACATATAGTAAGTCTGGATTCCCAAGATATGTGTTGTCTCATGAGATAGAAACCTCCACGTCTAGCAAGTCAAGGTTTCTAGTAGCAATATATTTGATCCTTAACTATGTGCCCACATAGGACTATACCTTAGTGGATCCACCTAGATAGCTCTATACTAAAGGTTGAACCTTAGGCAAGTGTTAACCCTCTTTTTTGGTGTAGGAGTAGAACACCAGATTCCATGTAGCTCACATGGTCTCATGTCGATTATTGCACTTCTTTACCTAATGTAAAAGTAAATGGACAAGTTAAGTATGTGAAATCTTATTAGGCTTGTCTTAAGGGCGACTACATAGTGTGAGGGAGGGTATGGGACTTCTTTTACACATTGCACATGTGGGATCCTAAGGGATAGTCTTAGTGGTGTTCTTGTAAGATTAAGTTGATTATATGTTATGTATGTCAAGTTATATATATGTGATATTAAGAATCAAACATGTTATGATGAAATATGCGGGTATGTCATAGGTATGAAGTAAGTGACTCAGTGTGATGCTTAGCTTTGGATAGGGTTATAGGGTTCAATTCTCGTCATTGCATAAGTATTGCTTTGGGTCACTTATATGTTGGGTTTATATCATGTTGGATTGACTTATGATGTTCCATATAGATGCATGTTGAGTTATTTGATATTATGCATGGTTTTGACTAAATTGTGCTTTTTTCATGCATTGATGATTTTTATGCATAAGTATCATACTTAGTATATGTGGTTTGTACTAACCCATATTTCTTCCCTTTTCCCCTAACATTTTAGGTTCCGGCCATTGAAGAGCTTCTAGGCCACTTTGCAAGAAGACTTGGAATTTTTCCCCCAAGTTATTGGTGAGTCCTCAAGTTCGAGGATGGTGTCATTTTTTCTACCTTAGTAGTATTGCTTATGTATAAACACTTATTTCATTCCTTATGCTTGAAGACTATTGTTGTATGCCTATAATGGCATATTGTGTTTGTGTATGGGATTACGCCCAACTTTGTAATACTCTTTAGATGGTTTAATCTGATACAAAATATTAGACTAATTCTTATGTATTGGTTATTTATTCTAAAAGAGAAACATATGTAACCTTCAATAAGTGATGAGTCTATGTAAACTCCATATATGATATGTGAGAGGTATATGTATACCACATTTTGTAAAATGTTTTTAATTTTTCCGCATTTTAGCCTATGATATGTTATAACGAATGCTAAGGGCTAGTCTAAGTCCTCTTTGAGGATGAAGACGCCAGTTACATATAGGGGGTGCTCCCCGATCGTGAAAAAACTTGGTATCAGAACATGAGGTTGAATAATCCTAGGATTGATGTCTCACTAAACCACGTCAAGTAGAGTCTTATTCATAATTGTGAAGCGCGCCACACTTATGAATAAGAAGATATGGGATGCTTAGGAAAGTCTCACCTTTTGGTATCGTTGAAGTCGTGCCATTAGAGTTTTAACTCTATGTGTCTTTTCTTCTAATCTCTTTCTTGTGCTTATAGGAAATGAATATAAGAAGTAATAACACTCGAAGGGTCGAAGAGGAGAATGTGAATGAGGCAGTTCCCCCTCCGACTCCTCAAAACCCTCAAATTCCTATTGAAAAAGGGGTTGTGTATAATATTGAGATAAGGGCGGCCATTCATAGCTTGACTCAAGTGTTGGATACTCAAGTTACTAGGGATGCTAGGGTATAGGTGAACCCCAAAGCTAGAACCATGTCAAAACCCAAAAGCATACCCTAGAATATAGGATACAATCTTGGATTGTAATCGGCGTCGTCGACCTCTCAGAGGTCTAAGACAAGCCTCTCATATCATTCATTGCATTGGCATAGTAAATTTAGCGGAAAATTTAAAACTTTTCATAGCACATCATATGCTAGAAACATCACATCATATATATATAAAACATAAGTCATAATACATATTTAGACTCTAAGTCTCTTTGCCATCTTAGACTCAATAACTTTAGAGTACATTAAGGACAAGGCCCTGAAGACATATTACAAAGCTATACATTACTAAATAGACTTTACAATAAGTACACATTAGGACATCCTTGAACTTAAGGATTCCTTTCCTTGAGCTTGGGAAATCACCTATGAAGCTCCTCAATCATAGACCTCCTTTAAGCATTCCATAACCTACACTTGTGTAAAAAGTAAAGATGAATGGGATTAGCACAAGAATGTACTAAGTATGGCAACCATGCAAAAACATGCATTTAAAAGGGACAATTCCTTTGAAATCATACGTCATGCCATTTTGAGTAAATCGTCATAAAACCTTTATCAATAGCATTTATCTCATCCACATACTTCATAGCAACACCATCAAAGGCCAAACATCATAGAAAAGAACATATAGAATTTAAGTACAATTTGGGGTCACTTTACAGTGAACTCCATCACTTTTACAGTGAACTCTTACTCTTAACTCATTAGTCTTCCAAGTAATCCTTTAGGGATACTTGGTGCAATGTATCACCTTAGGAACACAAGAGAAAAGCCATACATAGCATCTACACAAGACAACACATGCCATCATAGAAGTACATTACAACATAAGCTAGTTAAACCAAGACTAAAAGGACATTACAATGAACTCCTAATCATTAGGCACATATACTTATTTCACTTCACATTGAACCATGTAAAACCTAACTCATGTCCCCAATCTAGATCCACTAGTGCAATGCACATGTAAGGCCCCATAACCTCACACATGCTTAGTGAACCTATCACTAGATCACAAGCCTTTACATTTAAATCATATATCAACATGTATAGAGGAGACAACTTCACTTATGTCAACTAATACCATCACCATATAGTCAACAAGATTAACATCATATATAAAGAATCATATCATGCACATCTTCATGATCAATAAACAAATACTATAATGTCATACATGAGGGACACATACATAATCATATGCATTAGGGTACCTTCCTAAGACTTCCTAAGGAGTCACTTGTGCAATGTCTAGATCGGTTCATTACTTCCACCTATTCTAAGTAACTTACCTTAGGTCCTCCTAGTTAGGATCCTATTCAATTACTTCCATTGTCCATTTTACTTTTAGGGAAATCATAACCTTAACCGACATAGACCATGGGTGCTAATCATGAAATCCGGTGTCATAAAACCTTACACCGATGGAAGGTGGTCTACCGGCCAAAGTAGAATCGAACATGACATAGCTTTCTAGGTGGAAATCCACTAGCTAGTATCCTATGGTGGCAACATAGTTTATGGAACTTGGGGGAAAAGAACCATGGAAATATAAACTCTACACCCTTTGTTGGGTCATGAGGCTATCCACCCCGTGAGGACCGTAGTGAACCCTACCTTTACTATGTTGGAAAGTGTCACCCCCTCATCTACAAGTTCACTCGGTGCTAAGCTAAGTTCCCTTTATTGAAAAGCCTTTATTAATATTTATTTATAAAAACATAGACTTAGGATATTCATCATTCATATGCTTAAAGCATATTCAAGCACCTATCTAGTTTTGGAGTATTCTTGGACACCCCTAGCAAGGTCCCTCTCACTAACTAGATCATCCATGTGTGTGAGTGTATACTTAGATGTGAGCAAACATTTCACATAACACATAAGGTCACACATGTTCATATATTCATCCTTCATATACATAATAACCAAACCTAGGAGTTATCCTATCAAGATACACATATGCAATGTATAAACAATGTCCCATACCCTTGCCCATACTAGTACACCTATCAAGTCATCCTAGTAAGGGAATACAAATCATACATTCATAAACATCACCTTAACAAACATAGTAGTAGACACTAGTGAATATGAGAACTACCTTTCATTTAGACACAATGACTTATACTACTTGTAATATGCATGTAAGTGAGAGTGTGTGTACATTGACCAACATGATCACATAATGGCTATCACTAACTCCTCAAGTCAGCCGCCCAATTAGACCACATTACACTTCCAAGCACATAGCACACAACACTTAATAGCATAGGAGACAAGACAATATATACAATGTAATCAAGACTCCTAACTTTAGCTATTTACACTTTCATATAAGGGGTACCTGGGTAGAGGCTATTACCCACTTTAACACATAAATGGCAGCACCTATACAATACCCTAACATGATTATACACATGCTCAAACAATAGCCACACAACCTAATTCACAACTAGAATAGGAAAGTAGGCATAAGCTTCTCATAGTATCATCTTAAGCACATGTTCATAAGTTCATCAATATGCCTTCAAGGCCATAGTCAACACATATATAATGACAATTGTTTTATCGAAAAATATATATGTGTAAAGTAAAAAAAAAAGAGAAATGACTAAGTTTCGAAAAATCAATTAATCTTATGATTTAAGAAAAATCGACTTTTCAAATTGACAGAGTCGCCACTTAATTTTGAGAAAATTAAGAAAACTTACAATTTATTTATTTTTTCAAAAGATTTAAAAAAATAGATAAAAATCAATTGAAAAGGGTTCGAAGTTCAATGTACATTCCGAGAAGGTGTTAGGTCCTCGGAATGCCCGCTAACTTGCGGTTGACCGGCGATTTGACTAAAATGACTTTTTTATTTGATTTTCGAAATTATGACTAAGTAATGAGGAAATTCATCTATTTACTTACTTATTATATATTATATACTTCTTTGCTATTATATTTATTATTATTACTCACTATTTCAAAGGAAAAATAATTAGAGGGGATGATCTTAGGAAAATAAATTTAAATGCTAACAAAATCTATAAAACAAACTAAATAGTAAAATAAATATTTACGAATATATAAATGTAGCAAGAAATGGCCATCCTTTGGAAAATAAAAAAATTCAACCAAAATGTTAGTCAATATAACAATAATAGTCAAATAATAAATAATAGAGGGAAGAAATATTAAATTTTGGGCCCTTGGCCCATATTCCAAATCTGAAACCTGTCATATTCTAAAATGACCCAAAATAGGTTTTTGTCCATTTAGGGACCAGTTGGGCCTGCTGAATTGTTCCTTGGGCTTTGGCTCTATTTTTTTTTCTTAAGAAATTGTGTATACATTTTGATGTATACGGATTGTATACAATCTGTTTTCATGTATATCGAGATGTATACAGAATGTATGTTTCCCCCGATCAAATTTCCAGCACCTGTATAAATTTTCTGAACTGTATATCGTATACTTCAACTGTATATCAGTGTATATGACAACATATCAGCCCCCTTTTGAGCCTTTTGGAAACCTATGAGTTAATTCCCAGCAGCATATTTGCTGCTTTCAACCTGTATATCATGTTTTCCAGGGGCTAGACGACTCGGAGATGCGAGGGAGATAAGTCCGTCATGGACTCAAACCGGATCATGCAACAAAAATAATAATAAATTAATTAATACTTGAGATAAGGGAAATAATTAAAACAAGACTTAATTAAAATAGGAATTACTAAGGCACTTCAAAAACCAAATGCAACGAAAACCAACTATTACACCTAAGATTAACAACCAACAAGCTTATGAAATTAAGAGCAACAAATACTTATGTGTGTTAGAATTTAACCAGTTAGAAAAGAGAATTTAAATCATTTATGCTGAACTGAAAATATGCCCAAGAAAATAAAAGTGAAGAAGATGACGATACCTTTTTTCGGACAGCAAACTGGAACTAAAGCTGGCAACGACTTCACCACAAATCCTCGATGAACGGCCTATTGAATGTTGGATTGAAAAATGAATTGAATTCTTGAATCAATGAATTCTTGAATTGTGAATGAAAAAATAATGAATCTTGAATTATGAATTATGAATCCTAAATTCTTCTATTCTTGAATATTTTTTATTTTTTTTGAATCTTTTTGAATGACTTTTTCTAATATTTTTCAATCTTTTTGAAAAATTTTTGAATGACTTTTGAACCTTTTCAATCTTTTTGAATCTTTTTGAATGACTTTTTCTCCCTTTTTTTTTGAATCTCTTTTGAATTTTTTTTCAATCTTTTTTCCATGAGAAAGAAGAAGAAAAGAGAAGGTATTTATAGGAGATTGATATGGTAGATTAGGGGGAAAATGGAATGGATTGGGATAATTTGAAATTCAAAATTTGAAATTCAAATTCAAAATAAAATAAAAAATAATAATAATTTAGGGGGGCAAATGGAATGGGTTGGGATGAATTTGAATTTCAAAATTCAAAAATTCAAATTCAAATCTCTCAAAAGATGTAGTTGAGAATTAGTGGGTTGGAAATAATTGAATTGGATCTTGACCCAAATATTTCTGAAAGTTGAGTTAAGTTGGAAGTCTAAGATGGATTAAATTTAAGAAATAGCCAAATTGTATTACATTAATAAATTTGGCTAAGACAAATTATTATTAATTAATTAACGAGATTCTTAATCTAAACAAAAATAAAATAAAATAATTAATTTAATCATAAACTTAGTGATTCAAAAATATAACCATGCTTTAAACTAATTTAAAAGACTACTCACTAAATTTAAAATATTTTTGAGATATTTTTTTTTGAATAATCATAAAATATACTAATTATGTACATAATTATGTATAATATATATATTATCTAAAAACTTTAAGAAACGACAAAAATAAAGAATATTCAAAATAACGCGAACTTTATATTTTTTCCTAAATTTATAAAACTAATTATTTTAAATTGTTTGAGAATTTAAGAAGCTCGTGAATTAATTCCTACCGGGGAGGGTCAAAATTGGGTGTCAACAGCTGTCCCTCATTTTACTTGGATTGATGCAAGAAATTCGAGGAAAATGAAATTGACTAAGACAATTTTGACCGACCACACATTCATCTTTTAAGAGAAGGGATCTAGTATGGACTTTAGAAATTATGGCCGAGTCCTGAAAATGGGTTTCCTACATATCTCAGGCTATATGAGAATTCAGGCCACATATAGTTCGATACGCTAGATTTAACGCACGATTTTGAAAGAAATCAAAAGTCATCTCGATACCGAATTATGAAGAAATCGGGATGCTTGGGAATAAGATTTAAGAGGTAATGTTAGAATACAGCCGAGTTTTCAACATCGAGCCAGCCTACATATCCTTAAACCATAGGAATCAGGCTGTTTGTAGTTCGACTCAATTGATTGAAAAGGGAATCTATTATGTTAGATAACCTTTGGTTCTGGACAAGTGACAAAATTAAACGAGCATGAAAAGGAGGCTTGTAACCTCTTAGCCATGAATGTGGTGCACTTCACACCCATAATTAAGAACTCACATGGACATAATTTCCAAAGCTCTCGTCGCATTGTCACTCAGATTGGAAACTTGCTTCCGGTAGATCAAAATTTCCAGATGCGAGACCGAAACTGACAAAACCTAAAGAAAAACCCACATGCCTTCTGATAGGGGTGTGGTTTGATTGTGGTGGAAGTCGTCCCTCTGCTCGCGTCCTAAGAGTTTGACACTCCTCTTTGGACTATGTCCCAGTTCGCTGCTAAGAAAAAGTTCCACGTTGTGCTGCATCCTTTTTTATGTCGTCCGCACCTGTGGCTTGTTTTTGGAGAATTCATCCTTTCGGATGCTCTCGACAAAGACTGAGATAAAACTCGTCAGCATATAAAAACTCAATTAAAAAGGGAGACAGTGTCTTTTACCATGTCGACACTTAATTTTTCTCCTCGACATTTGACGTCAACTCGATCGGTTTGACGTAAAGCAAATAAAGCTTATGTTTTATGTATGTAATGCAATCTTCAATGTATTCTTCGTTTGATGTTGAAATAAATTAATGCTGATACAGTGTTGATATTTATCTTGATGTCGTCTTTGATGTTCTTCTTAATGTTTAATAAAATGATGAAGTTGATGCCGATGAGTAAATATTTTCTTCAGATGCACGATTCCCTTTCTGGCAGTGCATGATTTCTTGCGAGGCATGGGTATCTTCCCTCGATGTATGAATATTAACTCGCGATGCATGATTTTCCGCAATGCATGAATATTAACTCGCGATGCATGATTTTTCGCAATGTATGAATATTAACTCGCGATGCATGATCTTTCGCAATGCATGAATATCTTCCCGCAATGCAAAAATTCCGCAAGGTATGAAATCTTCTTGCGATGCATAAATTTCGGCGAGGTATGAAATCTTCTCGCGATGTATAATTTTCTGCGAGGTATGAATATCTTCTCGCGATTAACTTGTGATGCATAAATATTAACTCGCGATGCATGAATTTTGACTCGCGATGCATGATCTTTCGCAATGCATGAATATTGACTCGCGATGCATGATCTTCCGCGATGCATGAATATTGACTCTCAATGCATGATCTTCTTCGGGGCATGAATATCTTCCCGCAATGCATAAATTCCGCAAGGTATGAAATCTTCTTGCGATGCATAAATTTCAGCGAGGTATGAATTCTTCTCGCGATGTATAATTTTCTGCGAGGCATGAATATCTTCTCGCGATTAACTTGTGATGCATAAATATTAACTCGCGATGCATGATCTTCTGCGGGGCATGAATATCTTCCCGCAATGCATAAATTCCGCAAGGTATAAAATCTTTTTGCAATGCATAAATTTCAGCTAGGTATGAAATCTTCTCGCGATTGACTTGTGATGCATGATGTCATCCTTGGTGCCAAATGAAGATAGTGCTTAAGTCGAGCAACACAGTGATCTTCTGGATAATCATATCGTCTCAATTGAAAGTAACGATAAAATATTTCTTTAAAGTAGTGTATTGTCCTGATCGACAATAAAATAAATGACCCCTCCGGGTAGTGTATTATCTTGATCGACAATAAAATAAATGAGCCCTCCAGGTAGTGTATTGTCTTGATCGACAATAAAATAAATGACCCCTCCGGGTAGTGTATTGTCTTGATCGATAATAAAATAAATGACCCCTCCGGGTAGTGTATTGTCTTGATCGACAATAAAATAAATGACCCCTCCGGGTAGTGTATTGTCTTGATCGACAATAAAATAAATGATCCCTCCAGGTAGTGTATTGTCTTGATCGACAATAAAATAAATGACCCCTCCGGGTAGTGTATTATCTTGATCGACAATAAAATAAATGACCCCTTCGGGTAGTGTATTGTCTTGATCAACAATAAAATAAATGAGCCCTCCAGGTAGCGTATAATATCATATCTGACATTATGATGCAACTGACGTCCTTTACGGAAATCATAAACTCTTCCTTGAGATTTCGTTTGATTCACCTTCGAATCCAGCTGTACATTCTAAATTGACTGAAATAAACAAATCATATGCCCAAGACCCTATAAGCAATAAAATAATTCTTGCCTTTACAGGAACATCGTTAATTTGGGAGAGATTTCTCCTCTCTTGACTCCTCCATATTCATTGATCAGAGGAATTTGCTGATTTCTGAGCAATATTATAAGTTTGATTATGCGATGGGAAGTATTCAAAGCCAATCTAGACTTGTCGATAAACCTATGTTTGAAATTTTGAGTCCATCCTCAAAAATTTTGTCCCAGTTAATGGTATCGGCTTATCTTTCAACTATCGCTAAGCAAATCGTGGAATTTTGAGATCCTCTCAAAAATTCTATCGCAGTTGCAAATATCAAAATATCTTCAGTCTTGACTTGTTGAGGATTCAGAGATATCATTGCTTGTTTTTTGCATGGAAAAGTCTGGTGATCTTTGCAATAAGCAAGCTAGCTCAATAATTATCCAACTGTAACGAGGTGGATGTCTCGATAATATTCCAACTGTAACGAGGTGGATGGCTCGATAATATTCCAACTGTAACGAGGTGGATGCTCGATAATATTCCAACTGTAACGAGGTGGATGCTCGATAATATTCCAACTGTAACGAGGTGGATGCTCGATAATATTCCAACTGTAACGAGGTGGACGCTAGATAATATTCCAACTGTAACGAGGTGGATGCTCGATAATATTCCAACTGTAACGAGGTGGATGCACGATAATATTCCAACTGTAATGAGGTGGATGCTCGATAATATTCCAACTGTAACGAGGTGGATGCTCAATAATATTCTAACTGTAACGAGGTGGATGGCTCGTAACGAGGTGGATAATGCTAACGATAATATTCCATCTGTAACGAGGTGGATGCTCGATAATATTCCAACTGTAACGAGGTGGATGGCTCGATAATATTCCATCTGTAACGAGGTAGCGAGGTGGATGCTCGCTGTCCGAATGCTCGATAATATTCCAACTGTAACGAGGTGGATGCTGGTACGAGGTGAATGGAGATGCTCGATAATATTCCAACTGTAACGAGGTGGATGCTCGATAATATTCCAACTGTAACGAGGTGGATGCTCGATAATATTCCAACTGTAATGAGGTGGGACTCGATAATCTTCCAACTGTAACGAGGTGGATGCTCGATAATATTCCAACTGTAACGAGGTGGAGACTCGATAATATTCCAACTGTAACGAGGTGGATGGCTCGATAATATTCCAACTGTAATGAGGTGGATGCTCGATAATATTCCAACTGTAACGAGGTGGATGCTCGATAATATTCCAACTGTAACGAGGTGGATGGCT
Source organism: Solanum sitiens (assembly GCA_016801875.1). Taxonomy (NCBI): domain Eukaryota; kingdom Viridiplantae; phylum Streptophyta; class Magnoliopsida; order Solanales; family Solanaceae; genus Solanum; species Solanum sitiens. Next base: position 1,642,298 of record JABWTJ010000224.1, on the reverse strand, counting down.
CGATAATATTCCAACTGTAACGAGGTGGATGCTCGATAATATTCCAACTGTAACGAGGTGGATGCTCGATAATATTCCAACTGTAACGAGGTGGATGGCTCGATAATATTCTAACTGTAACGAGGTGGATGGCTCGATAATATTCTAATATAATTCAAGAATAGGAACCTGAAATGGAAAAACAAATATATGAACCACTTATGGGGTGGATCGCCCAACAAAACTATATGCAAAGTCTTTGATTGGCCAATCAAAGCACATAATCCACTTATGGGGTGGATACCCAACAAAGTAGGAATTTTGACTGTGACATTGTTAAGAAACATGTATGCCTAAATTGCTACGCGACGAACATACTAAATTGACGTATATGCACGTCGAGACTACGATTCTCTCTTTAAAAGACAGAATTATCAAGGTGAATGACTTAATTCATTCACATAAAGATTAAAGACACTTTTGCCTTCCATGACAAACTCAACAAATCTAAGTTTGTTGTTGACGTTTCTAATTGTTAACAAAAACTTATAACAATTCGATAACTTTGACTATCAAGGAAATATTGCGGTCACCAACATATTTGTAATGTGATGGACTCGTTGATTCCTTGCAACACTTCTAAGATAGTGTTACTTTTGATCATCTTTAGACCTGATGTCGATTTCACATACGATACTGGCTTTACTCATACTATCACCTGCAAAGCTCGACACCAAACGTCAGTGTTGACGATAAAGTAAAGAATAAAAGTAAAGATAAATAACTAGATTAAGTTATTTGACTTATCGAGATTAGGCTTTGATGAGTCTAATTATAACTTCAATCATGACTCGTGGCTAGTGATCATCCAACACTTTGTTTCTTACAACTTTGAAAGAATCTATTAGTGTTTGGCTTCAATATTCCTGCAACATAAAAAGACATTGTGTATAAATCACTTGAGGTAACGTAATAAAATGAAGAAAACTCGAGATGAAAAGTTTTCTAGTGATGTTGATGAGGCCACGAGAGGCGTGAATAATGTTATTTTCCATGCTTCACAGTTTTGACATTGTCGTTTTGTGACTTCGGTGTTCCTGCATTCAAAGAAAAATTTTTAGTTTGGAAAAGACTGATTTGTGTTGGTCTTGTCTCCATTCTCCTTCATGCGGTTGACTTATATGCTCGTTCTTCCTTAATAAATCAGTGTTCATGGAATTTTTTGGCACCCTCCTCAAAAATTATGTCCCGGTCTAATATATATTTAACTCTCGTAACTTTCTTTGTTAATTCTGAGGTTGCCCATTCGGGAATTTTGAGGTCCCTCCTCAAAATTCTGTCCCAGTTTGCCTCAAAAGTAACAAATAACATTTGTGGCATTTTTTGAGATCCTAGTTGCAAACTTGATTATCGTGATTTTTTGAGATCCACCTAAAGCTAACTCCGTAGCATTTTGGTCTTCTGTTTTGACTTGTTGAAGAAGTCCATCTTCAAATGAATTTTTGAGACCCTCTCAAAAATTCTGTCCCAGCTTCCTTTATAAAGTGTAAATGGAAATCTTACTGGGTATATGACCGAGCCATTGTGGCGCCTACGTATCCCGTTGAAGCAGGAATCAGGTCAAACGTAGTTCCCCCCTCAAAGGTTAACCGAAAACAAGCTGGTATTCTCATTATTCTCAGTCATTTTTCTTCTTTCTTTCAATAAATTTTGATTGGGAAAGTAATCTTTGAAAACTTTAAATGTTCAACAACTAATCAACACAAATCAATTTCGAGTACCTGACAAAGAAAAATAACTCAAACAACGAATGTGTTAGTTTGTGTAGGTAGTAGGTAATACAAGATATCACACAAAGTTATAAGCACACAAAAGTCGCTTCATTTGAATAAAGACTAACCCACATAAAAATGATTAGATAGACAGAACTCTCTGATTTTTAGCTTTGTGAGTCAAATATATCGACCTGAGTCAGGACAAAGTCGATTGATTCTTCTGGTTTTTGATTGAAATGTAACTCTAATTCTTTGTAAGAGTTGAAAAGATAAAATTTCTCAGAATGGGGACCGAACCTTGAAAGGCTGCCTACGTATCTCACAAAAGAGAATTCAGGTCCTACGTAGTTCGACCCATTCTTGAATCTTTTATATTTATTTTTTTGATATGAGAGTAATATTTAAAAAAAATTAAGTTCGATTTTTTTTTTTTTGGGAAACTAATGACTCGAAGAATATTTGGATGCGCTTTTGATAGCGACTTGATATTTGTGCTTAGGGGTTCTAAAAAGTATTTGAATAAAAGTGAGCTAGAATATATCCAGATAAAACAACATATTCATATAAGCAGTTATAACACATAAACAGTTATTGCGCATTCTAAACAGATATGTGACCCTTTTATGCCAAGGGTAGGCCTAACGATTTGAAGGATGTATACGTCATTTGAAACATTTGATTGCCCCAATCTCAAATTTATACAAATCTTATGAATAAAACTTAAATGGGGATACATAATTGGGGAAAACGGGATACAAAATAATCAGTCCCACGCAGGGGTTCAATCCTATACTATGCTTCCATGACCGTACCTTCGCTCCTGAACTTCTTGTCATCTGCGGGCGTCAATGTCTCTGGATGAACTAGTAGCTTGTGAAACTATTTCTTCTACTAGAATTAACTATAATCTACTATTTACCCCATGGGACACTGATTTTTCAAACAACGTATACATCCTTCAAATTTAAACACATAAGTATGAACGTCCGTTTAGGTCGTAAACCATTTTGGACTCAAGGTGGTCTTTTTAATGGGCCCAACACGCCTTGGGTGTTGGGTCATCTTAATTCAAATGCTCCTAAATTCGGGATTTTAGCTTGGCTCTACGCTAGTTTACTAGGAGTGGCTTTTGAAAAGACCGAAAACCCAAACGGACAATTTGGGCTGGAACTCGCGACAACCATTGGACGCATGACGAACCAATAAATTATCGCTAATTCCGAAAAAGGGTGAGTATAAAAAAGTCCGGCTGCGGTTCCGCAAACCATCCATTAATATACTATACAATATATATCGGAAATATGTCATGATATGCAATGCCAGTTTATAATTTAAACTAATTAATCACATGTAAGCAATTTAATAATACAATTAGTTCAAATAGTCAAATCATTTTGGTTAGAACTTAATTAATCCCCAGCGGAGTCGCCATTTCTGTTTTATCGAAAAATATATATGTGTAAAGTAAAAAAAAAAGAGAAATGACTAAGTTTCGAAAAATCAATTAATCTTATGATTTAAGAAAAATCGACTTTTCAAATTGACAGAGTCGCCACTTAATTTTGAGAAAATTAAGAAAACTTACAATTTATTTATTTTTTCAAAAGATTTAAAAAAACAGATAAAAATCAATTGAAAAGGGTTCGAAGTTCAATGTACATTCCGAGAAGGTGTTAGGCCCTCGGAATGCCCGCTAACTTGCGGTTGACCGGCGATTTGACTAAAATGACTTTTTTATTTGATTTTCGAAATTATGACTAAGTAATGAGAAAATTCATCTATTTACTTACTTATTATATATTATATACTTCTTTGCTATTATATTTATTATTATTACTCACTATTTCAAAGAAAAAATAATTAGAGGGGATGATCTTAGGAAAATAAATTTAAATGCTAACAAAATCTATAAAACAAACTAAATAGTAAAATAAATATTTACGAATATATAAATGTAGCAAGAAATGGCCATCCTTTGGAAAATAAAAATTTCAACCAAAATGTTAGTCAATATAACAATAATAGTCAAATAATAAATAATAGAGGGAAGAAATATTAAATTTTGGGCCCTTGGCCCATATTCCAAATCTGAAACCTGTCCTATTCTAAAATGACCCAAAATAGGTTTTTGTCCATTTAGGGACCAGTTGGGCCTGCTGAATTGTTCCTTGGGCTTTGGGATGAATTTGAATTTCAAAATTCAAAAATTCAAATTCAAATCTCTCAAAAGATGTAGTTGAGAATTAGTGGGTTGGAAATAATTGAATTGGATCTTGACCCAAATATTTCTGAAAGTTGAGTTAAGTTGGAAGTCTAAGATGGATTAAATTTAAGAAATAGCCAAATTGTATTACATTAATAAATTTGGCTAAGACAAATTATTATTAATTAATTAACGAGATTCTTAATCTAAACAAAAATAAAATAAAATAATTAATTTAATCATAAACTTAGTGATTCAAAAATATAACCATGCTTTAAACTAATTTAAAAGACTACTCACTAAATTTAAAATATTTTTGAGATATTTTTTTTTTGAATAATCATAAAATATACTAATTATATACATAATTATGTATAATATATATATTATCTAAAAACTTTAAGAAACGACAAAAATAAAGAATATTCAAAATAACGCGGACTTTATATTTTTTCCTAAATTTATAAAACTAATTATTTTAAATTGTTTGAGAATTTAAGAAGCTCGTGAATTAATTCCTACCGGGGAGGGTCAAAATTGGGTGTCAACAACAATAAAGTAAACACCGCCACCATAAGTGGACCATACCACACAATGCCATACAAGGCTTCATTAACATAACTATAAAGGAATAGAGAAGTAAAAGAGTAAAGGAAATAAGCATTCTTACCAATTTTTCACCCTTTGATCATCATTGATCAATACACATTATTCATCAATAAAACACATATATAGCAGTAGCTAAATGTACTTTAAACATATAAGAAACCATGTACAAGTCGCCACAAGATTATACCATAACATAATACAACATATCAACATACTAAGAAAGTAGGATAACTTAGATCGTTAGCTACCTTCCCTTACATTGATTTTAGATCATAGTTCATACATATATAAGTCTAAGACAGTAGCTAAACTTACAATTAACCATATTGAAATCATGATTACATACTCTCAAGATTAAGGCTACAACATAGGCATTTAGGCATATCGATTTGCTAGAGTGTAGAAGACTTTACCAATACTATGAACTATCTAAGGATTTGATCATCATTCATATTTCATCAATAGTATACTCATTAGGCAGTAGCTAATTAGATAAGAAATCAAGACTAAATCATGCTTCATCTAATCACAATTCAAGATACATCACCCACTTAGCCTCTTGACTTCATAGCCTAAAGGAATCTATATCCATTCATGCAAGCCCTTCTTAATTTGAACACTTAGGATTTATACCTACAAAATTCATCCATTACATCACCCTAAAACAGTAGCTACAGAAGTTCATACATAATCAAGAGTCTACACAATCGATCTCACAATCAACTTCAAGACAACATGTAGAAACATAGGCTATTCATGTTCAAATCTTCACATATTTATCATCATGGACTGATCATAATCAATTCACCATTAATTAACATAATTAACAATAAACACAGGCAATTCAACGTAAGAGAATCACCAATTAATCAAGAACAAGCCATAATCACAAAGCCCATGCAAAAGCTAAACCAATTTTGGAAGGAACATGGGTTCATCATGAAATTGGAGTGAAAACACATTAAAAACATTGTATTACCTTCAATTAATCATGATTAACTCATTAAAAACGTTTTGAGAAAGAACCCATGGCTAGATTGGAAACTTGATCATAAGATTTCTTTGAAAACATTGAGAATGGCTCTCTAGATGAAAAGATAACTAGAGATGAAGATCACCATACCTTTATCTACAAGAAAACCTCTAAAACTTCATGATTCATCCATAGAAAATCCATCTCCAAGCAGCTCTTGAGCTTCACCAACAATGGTGGTTTTAGAGAGAACATTTTTTGAGGGAAAGGCTTTAAAACATGTGAAAGGATTTTTGGGAATGGGTTGATCAAGTTTTAGAAGACTTATATACACCTAAAATTAACTAAATAAACCTATTATAGTCAGGTTAGGACGTCGGATGAATTTCCCATTCACCGCTTTAATTAACAGAACGCAGGCTGCCAACTTGCAGGAACCCACGACGAAGGCAGTGACTGGGCGTCAAGGCCATGACGGGGAGTCATCGCCTCCGTCGTCTGAGACTTGGCCAAAATATTGGCATAAGACCTGCCCAAGGCAATTCCCCATCGATGAAACTTGCTCTACCGGCCGTTGGGGGATCAACGATCCGTCGTTGGGTCCGTCAAGGGACACTGCCCAGGCAGTGTCTTAGGCAGCCTTGGGTCCTTCTTTTGGGGCCTCTTGTGGGGCCCTTTAGAAGTCGTACCCGGACGTTTCCAATGCGATTACAAACCTTAACATGTTAAATATCTTCCACGAAAATTTCATCCAAAACAAACACCTACAAGACGTCCAAACAGCCTTGACCCCAACATGACACACGATGAACGTCTTAGGGGCTATCTTTCGAACGCGTTGGACGTTCTTGGGCGTTTGACCTCCAAACTTCAAGAAACTTCATATAACAACATTAAACATCATTTAAAACCATTTAAAGACTCATTAGACTCAGTTCATACAATTTAGGCATGCATACACACACGAGACACATAAGCGACTATTCGTCGAATGTCTTGGACGTCCCTTGACGTTCGACTTCCAAATCACTTCAAACTTTGCACACTGCCTCTATATCACATAATAAGGCATTTTAGAACCTTATAACATTAAGACGAACATGTTAGGCTCTAGACACCGTATCTCATTTTTGGGGTCTTACCACCACCACATCAAGGATAAGGGATAACGTTAATGAGTGTAGGTCGGCTATGTTGATTCCTACCATGTACATCTCTCATCTTATGGCTCATGATGAGCAAATTGAGGAGCAAAAGCTTAAGCAAATTGATAGGGAATTAAAGAGGACAAGGGCCAAAGATAGAAATTCTTCTAAGTCTAGATTTGACGTGCAAGATAAGCCAAGGTTCAAGAACAGGTTCCCTAATCAAAGGCCTTCTACCAATCGAAGGATCAACAAAGGTAAAGGGTCTACACCCAAGCCTCAATAAAAGAAAGGTAGTGGTCCCTATTTTGAGAAGTCTACTTGTGCTAACCTCCGCTCCAGTGTTGATCTTACCGGAGGGTACTAAGGGTTTTGTGGTATATTGTGATGCTTCCCGGGTAGGTTTGGTTGTGTCCTTATTCAACATTGTAAGGTGGTAGCCTATGCCTCTAGAGAACTCAAGGTGCACGAGAAGAACTATCCAACTCATGACCTTGAATTAATGGTCGTAGTGTTTGCCTTGAAAATATGGAGGCATTATCTTTATGGTGTCCATGTGGATGTATTTACCGACCACAAAAGTCTTCAATATATGTTCACTCAAAAGGAGTTGAATCTCCAACAAAGAAGATGGTTGGAACTCTTGAAGTATTATGACATGAGTGTTCTCTACCACCCCGGCAAAGCCAATGTGGTGGCAGATATTTTAAGTTGTATGACCATGGGTAGTGTATCTCATGTGGAAGAAGGTAATAAAGATCTAGTGAAAGATGTTCATGGGTTGGCTCGGTTGGAATATTCTCCAAATGGTGGTTTTCTGGTCCAACATAACTCTGAATCATCTTTAGTATTTGAGTTGAAGTCTAAACAACATCTTGATCATTTACTGATGAAGTTGAAGGAATTGGTTCTTGGCAAGTTAAATGAGTCATTCTCCCATGGGGGGTATGGTGTACTTAGGTATCAAGGAAGGTTGTGTATGCCGGATGTGGATGATTTAAGGAAGCGAGTTTTGGAAGAGTCTCATGGTTACTGATATTCTATTCATCCGGGTGCCACAAAAATGTACTTTGATCTTCAAGAGATCTATTAGTGGGATGATTAGGGACATAGCGGAATTTGTGGCTAGGTGTTCAAATTTCCAGCAAGTTAAGGTCGAGCATCAAAAGTCGGTTGGTTTGACTTAAGTAATAAATGTTCCTACTTAGAAGTGGGAAGACATTAATATGGACTTCGTAGTGGGTTTTCCTCGGACACGTAGGCAAAATGACTCGATATGGGTTATTGTGGATAGGTTGATGAAATCAGCTCACTTTATCCCCGTTAAGTCTACTTATTCGGCGGAAGAGTATGATAGAATATACATTAACAATATTGTGAGCTTACATGGGGTCACTTTGTCCATCATCTCGGATAGAGGTGCTCAATTCACTTCTCGTTTTTAGAGGTCTTTTCAAAAATGGTTAGGTACTCAATGAAACTTAGTACCACTTTTCATCATTAAACAGATGGTCAAGCGGAACATACCATTCAAACCCTAGAAGATATGCTAAGAGCTTATGTAATAGATTTCAAAGGAAATTGGGACGATCACCTACCGTTGATTGAGTTCTCTTACAATAATAGCTACCATTCGAGTATTTCCATGGCTCCTTTTGAAGCACTTTATGATAAGAGATGTAGGTCTTCGGTTGGGTGGTTCGAGGAAGGTGAGTCTTCACTCCTTGGTTCCAAGATAGTCTACGAATCTTTGGAAAAAGTTTGGATGATAAGAGATAGGTTGAAAACAGCCTATAGTCAGCAAAAGTCTTATGTCGACAATAGAATAAGAGACCTTGAATTTTAAGTAGGTGATTGGGTGTACTTGAAAATTTTGCCCATGAAAGGGGTGATGAGATTCGGTAAAAAGGGGAAGCTAAGTCCCCGGTATGTGTGTCCTTATGAAATATTGCAACGGGTCGTAAAAGTTTCTTATGAGTTGAAACTACCAAGTGAGCTAGCGACGGTTCATCCGATATTTCATGTCTCCATGCTTAAGAAATGTATAGGCGACCCGGTTTCTATTCTACCTATTGAAGAGTTAGGTGTGGATTATAACCTTTCATTTGAAGAGGTTCTGGTGGAAATTCTAGACCGTCAAGTCAAGAAGTTGAGGACAAAGAGGTGGCCTCCGTAAAAGTCCTATGGAGAAACCACCTAGTTGAGGGAGCAACATGGGAGGCCGATGCCGATATGAAGTTCCGTTACCCTCATCTCTTTCCTCGAAATTCTAGCCAAGGTTGAGGTTAGTAATCCTCTTAAATAAGATCATGAAAATGTGAAATTGCCTTGTTTTTCTAAGTATGTGCATATCTTAGTAAAGGTTCATGCTAAAAATGAGTTTTCATGAAAAAGTCTCTTTTGCTAAACTTGCACTTATTTGTGTTATGTGTATAGTTGTCTTTATGATATTTGTAGTGAGCATGTTAATTGCATGGTAACTCTTGAGGTTCATGTTGAGCTCATGTTGATATTGAGAAGGTAGTTCCTCATTATGGTATATGATGTATTGAGCTCTTATATTTTGTATATTGAGAATTGTGTTACTATGTGTAATATCATGTTTATGTGATGAATGGAGTTGTGAAGTACTCCTATGAACTATGATTCATTATGATTTGTTGTTGTTGATTTGTTGTTGTTGATTGGTTGGGCTCCTAGTATTGAGTCTTTCCTCTCCCAAGAAAAAGTTTTAGGTGTCATTAGGCGACGAATGTTCCTAAGGGGGTATAATGTAACACTCTCAAAGTCCATCACTTAGTCTAGAGCCTCACTATATGAACCAAGCCTTAAAACAATGTTTCTAAACCTAAAACAATGTAATAAAACTAATTAGAATGGGTCAAGAAACGACCATGACGTCCGAAGGTTTGTGAAAATTGAGCTAGTGTTCCTTGGCATGTTTAAAGGGGTTTTAGGAGTCGCAATTTGGTCAAATTTGGTAAAAACATGTATTAGGGCATTTTTAGGGTCGAAACGTCCATGTACAACTCCCCCAAAGACCACCCTAAGGGTCCTTGAGGAGGACCCACCCATTGGCCCTTAAAATTGCCATTTGACAGTGTGCAACCACGAGACCAAAACGATGAACCAACGTTGGAACGATGCTCCGTCGTTGTGGCTCGTTGGTTGAAACTTAACCAATCCACCAAACGCCCCAAAAATACAGCCTCTGATCCAAACCTCAGTCGTGCAGCACGGGCCGTGGTTGGATCGACGAGGCGTAGACAGGGGTTCGTCGATGAGGGACCTGTTTCACTACCCATTTTTTGTTAAGGTAAGGCTAGTTAGTTAAATAGTTAATTCATTAATTATGGGTTAAGAGGTGGTTAATTAAGTTATTTAGGGACTATATAAGAGTTCCAACTCATTAAACTAACCTAACTCCTCTAAATTCCCAAAAACCACTTAGCTCTAACTTCTATCTACTTTCTCTCTCCCCAAACTCAAACCTCCATTGAAGGAACACTAGAGCTCCAAGTCAAGGACGAATTCACCAAGGAATCCATCTCAAATTCGTGGTAAAATCATCCTCAAGGTATGGTTTCTTTCACTCTTGGGATCCTTTCCGAAGAGGCTTCTTCAACTATGGTTTACAACCTTCCCCAAGACTAGGGTTTCAATCTTGACATGGGTTCTCTTTTCAAAACGAAATTATTATTTAATTGTTATGAATTATGATCTTTTATCATTGTTTAAATAAGTAATTATGTTTAATTGTTGATAATCACTAGATATTTCCCCTTCTTGAATTCAATTATGAAGTATTAGTAACATAGATAGTAATGTTTCTATGTCAAATGTGTCGTTGTGTTGTTGATAACAAGTATTCCTCATCCTTAACCCTAGACTATTGAATTAGATATGAAGTATGCAAGCATGTTATAGTATGATTATCATATGATTGAAAGTAGTTCCTCATGATTATAATAAAGTGTTAAGTGAAAGGTTTACTCACTTGTATGTGGTTTCTAAAGTGAAAGGATAGTTCTCACTTATGAATACCTATGAGCTGTTATGATGAGATGTTTACATAGGAGTCTAGAAGAGACTAGTGTGAACTTGTATGATGAGTATGATTATTACTAAAGGGAATAAATGCTTAGCACCTAAAGGGCATGTAAATGATATGGAAGTCTCACGTTTAGCAAATCCGGCCTCCCACATGGGTTTCCTCACGTCTAGCAAGTCTGAATTCCCAAGATATGTGTTATCTCATGAGATGGAAACCTACATGTCTATCAAGTCAAGGTTTTTAATAGAAATCTCTTTGATCCATAACTATGTTCCCACATAGGACTATAGCTTAGTGGATCAACCTAGATAACTATGTGCGAAAGGTTGCACCTTAGGCAAGTGTTAACCCTCTCTTTTCGATGTGGGAGTAGAACAATGGATTCCATGTAGCTCACATGGTCTCATGTCAATTATTGCACTTTTTCCCTATTGTAAAAGTAAATGGACCAGTTAAGTATGTTAACTCTAATTAGGGGTTGTCTTAAGGGAGACTACATAGTGTGAGGGAGGGTATGGGACTTCTCTTAAACATAGCAAATGTGGGATCCTAAGGAATGGTCTTAGTGGTGTTCTTGTATGATTAGGTTGATTATATGTTATGAGGAATGTCATTGGTATGAAGCAAGTGACTCAATGTGATGCTTAGATTTGGATAGGGTTATGAGGTTCTATTCTCGTCATTGCACAAGTATTGCTTTGGGTCACTTATATGTTGGGTTAATATCATGTTGGGTTGACTTATGATGTTCCATATAGGTGCATGTTGAGTTATTTGATATTATGCATGGTTTTGACTAAATTTGCCTTTTCTCATGCATTGATGATTTTTATGCATAAGAATCATACTTAGTACATGTAGTTTGTAGTAACCCATATTTCTTCCCTTTTTCCTAAACATTGTAGGTTCCGGACATTGAAGAGCTTCTAGGCCATTTTGCAAGAAGACTTGGACTTTTTCCCCCAAGTTGTTGGTGAGCACTCAAGTTCGAGGATGGTGTCATTTGTTCTACCTTAGTAGTATTGCTTATGTCTAAAGACATTTATTTCATTCCTTATGCTTGAAGACTATTGTTGTAAGCCTATTATGGTATATTGTACTTGTGTATGGGATTACGCCCAACATTGTAATACTCTTTAGATGGTTTAATGTGAGAAAACGTATTAGACTAGTTCTTATGTATTGGTTATGTTGCCTAAACGAGAAGTCTATGTAAGTTTCAATAAGTGAGGAGTCTATATAAACTCCATATATGATATGTGACAGGTCTATGTATACCTCATTATGTAAAAAGTTTTTAATTTTTCCGCATTTTAGCCTACGATATGTTATGTCGAATGTTAAGGGCTAGTCTAAGTCCTCTTCAAGGACGAAGACGCCAGTTACGTCTAGGGGGTGCTCCCCTGTTGTGACAAAAGACACCTAAAATAACCGTCCATGCTTAAGTTGGAACATAGGGTGAATTTCCCAATTCGCCCCTAGCATGGCCGTGTCTCTTGGCAGTGTTGCAGGTCCAATCGACAGTGGCAAGGAACGGGCCGTCGTTTGTCTGACGTCCCGTATGGATGCTCTGTCGTTTGTGACTAAGGCTACCATCTTAGGGGATGAGCTCACACGCCTAAGTGTGGACCAATTCCCCCAATCAACAGGGCATCGATCCAAGCACAGAGCGTCGATGCTAGGGCGTCGTTTGGACACTGCCTAGGTAGTGTTTGGCCAACCTTTGGGTCCTCCTCAAGGACCCTTTGGTGGTCCTTGGGGAGTCGTGCCAAGAATTTTAGACCCTAAATTCGTCCATATAGAGTTTAGGGTCCTCCCTTATAAATTTAGACTCCAAACATCACGTAAAACATGTAAAGGCACACTAGTACGCTTAAAGGCTAACTTTCGAATGTCTTGGTCGTTTGTTGACGTTTGACTTCAAAACTCCTAAAAACACCTATCACAAGTTGTGACACACTTAATTAACATGTTATTAACTCTTTAACGCACGTGTGAGGCTTTAGATACCTTAGTTCATTTTGAGGGTCTTGGCAGATAGGCATGACAAGGAGAAGGCAAAGGACACAAAGACTAGTCATTCTAAAGGTGGGGGAGATCGAGCCCGAGGCAAGGAGCAGAAAGCATATCCTAAACAGTACGACTCCAACAAGTAGGACGACAAACAGTTTGGGCGCTAGAGCTACACGAAGATAAAGGTACAGACCACCAAAGGATATGGTCGCTACATATGTGGTGGACCGCATGGCTATGCCAAGTGCCCTGAGATGATGTTACACCCCGAGAATATCCCCTTGATGTGACATGGTGTACTTGACCCCGAAGTGGTCTCATACAAGCCCTTAGCATAATCATAACAAAGGAAAATAGAAAATATGGAGGAATTTTAAACTTTAAGATACACAATCGAAGTCATTTTCATAAATTGCAAACGAAAGTCTTTTCTAACTCTTTGTCTCAAAACCATATATTTAGAACTCAAGAATAATAGTCTTTGGGATGCATCCCATACCAAGTCTTAAAGCGTAAAAGTAAATTATGTAAAGGTAAAGTGGATGTTTTCCACAAAGCTATGAGGACTCACAAAGATTTTCAATTCTTCTAAGTCCTTGAAACTCTAGCCTCCAATAGAAACTCAAGCCTCCAACCCTATATTTGGTTAGAATGTAGGTAATATGTGTTAGTACAAAGGTACTAAGTCTGAAAGCTAGCACAACATCATAAAAGCATCTAAAATGGTTAGTCAATATATGACATAAGCATAAAATATAATAACATAGACATAAGCATAATCATTATAGTCATAGCATAGTCTCCAATATAAGCATCATATAAACATAAGTCAACATAAGACATAGTAAATGAGCATAGGAGATACATCATAACCACATAATCAAAATTAGAAACTTGGTCAAATTTACCCTCATAGTCTAAGTGCATGGTTAAGTCATAAGTCTTTCTAACATAAGGACACCATATTTCAAATGAACCTCAAGATACACTTATAAAATGCATGAAGGGCATCCCTTACTACCCTTCACACTAAGAAGAGCCTTGAAATCATCTTAGTCATATTCACCCTCCTTTTAGTCTTACTAAAAGCTTACTTCATAAAGACAAGGGAACTACCACCTTAGTCAATCATATCTTGGAAGGCAACTATGGCAACAACCCAAGATAAGTCATACACATAAGGGAAACCTTCACAACTAGCCTCAAGTCATACTTGTGCCATGTATGGATAGCATCTCATACTACTACCCACACTAAGTACTACTTTAGAATATCATGAATGTTCACTAGTTAATGTCTAATCCCTCTATTCTATTTACCCTTTTCAAGATTACCAAGAAATAAACATTCTAACAGGCTAGACTATGCTATCATCTTTTCTAACATAACTAGGTTAAGCTAATCTAACTACCTTGGAAGACATACTAACATGTAAGTCCAACCTATTCTAATAAAGTCACAAAGGTCCCATACTAACTACCATAAAATAGTCCTAAACCAACTAATTCATGCTACCCTTACAAGTGTACTAGAATACAAATGCAAGTTATCCATAGGGAGTATGATTCTCAACCCTTAGCTATTTTTAGGAGAGAATGAGTCCTCAATCCCAAGCTACCATGACTAACCTAACTCAAGCTATCCTTGAAATGCACCTAGAATGCAAGTCAAGCTAACCTTAGGAGAGTATGGATCCTCAATCCTAAGCTACCCTTAGGAGAGTATACGTACTCTATCCCAAAGCTACCATGAAATGGTTTTGGCCAAACCAAGTCTAGCTAACATGAAATGCATCCTAACAATGCCAATTCGCTACCCCTAGGAGAGTATAAATCCTCCATCCTAGACTTCCATGACTAACTCATTCTACCCTTGACATGACCCTATAATGCTAAGCCACGCTATCCTTAAGCGGGTGTAAATCATAAATCCCAAGCTATCGTTTCTTGGTCTTATCTTATCAAGTAAACTACACAAGAAGGGATCATATGTCACAACTTCAAGCTATTATAATCTAACATGTTTTGATTCATTTTAGGTTATTAAGTCAACCTAGAATCCTTCAATGTGAGAGAACTTGATCCTCCTAGCTTGTTCATGTCTAAGTGTATAAGAGAAAGAGAATAATCAATCCAGATTACCTCATATGGACTTTATCCCCAAAGCCCTAACAATGATGTCTACAAGCCCTATTTTCAAGACTAACTTCATTCTATCTTTATCCATATCAAAATTACAAGCTATTCAATCACATTGTTCATTATAAGGTAATTCTAGTCATACTTGATCATAAAGGTTCAATTCTAAATTTATAAGTCAAGATACTTCCTATTCAGTTAAGTCTAGTTCAATACATATTTAGATGATCCTAACTACGATAAATTAGAATTCAAGACATTGAAATAGGAAGATCACTTTAGAACCTTCAACATTGCCTCTATTGGTATCAACCCACAAAGATCAAATTCATCAACTTAGATTAAGTATATTCATATAATTAACATGAAATCATCATATAATCATTAAAAAAACATAATTCAATCACAATTGGATGTTATCCATTAATTTGGAATCACATTCAAGCCCTACCCACAATGCAATCAAAACCTTAGTTAGATTTGGGTTTTTGAGTTTACAATTTGGGAAAACTATGTGGGATCCATGGATGAATAATCTTAACATACCTACAATCAATTCCCTAAACAAAGCTTTAATCCATGGAGAAATCGACCTAGGTTGCTGCCCTCACCTCTTCTCTTCTTCTTCTCTTCTTCTATTCTAGAAGATGATTTTTGGAAAGAGTTTTGGGGTCTTTAGATGGATAAGTTCTAATGATTAGTTTTGGGTTTATTTAATCTTATATATGTGTTAATTTAACTCATTAAATAACATATATTAACCCCTAATTAATAACTAACCCAACCCCTAACTTCTAACTTAAAACGAAAAGCTGAAAAACTGGCAGCATCTATATTTGACCATCCACAGACAGTAGATTGATCTATTGTCCGTGGTTTGGTTATGGAACTCACCATTTTAAGGCCTTATCCACTCCCAATACCCACAAGCCGTAGATTGATCTACTGGCCACGAATTGGGGTTGTGAATCAACCTGTTTTGACAGCTTTTTGGCCATAGTTTGGCTCCTCCTCAAGAACCCCTTGGGTGGTCCTTGGTGAGTCGTAGACGGACGTTTAACTCCTAAGATTGCTATTATAAGTATAGGATTCACTTCAAAAAGTTTTCATCCTCATATAACACTCCAAACTTCAACGACAAGGCCTTAGAACACACTAACTCAAATGGCTAGTTTTCGGACGTTATAGTCGTTTCGTGTCGTTTGACCTCAATTCTCTTTAGACTAAACTTCAAAAGAAATTTTTAATCATTTCATCAAGTTCCCAACTTCAAAATCACATGTGAGGCTCTAGTTCTTCCTATTTTATTTTTTAGGGTCATTACACTATCCCCTCTTGGGAACATCGCCCTTGAATGACACTTTAAACACTTCATAAAGTCTAAAATCTAAATTAGCAGACCATTAATCATGACTTAAATCTATGCACAAAATCAAGGAAGAAAAGCTAAATTCCAAGCTAAAACACTTTCCATGCAACACAAGGGAGTAGGAACTACTTCTACCAACCCAAAATGCATCAAATTCTCTATCTACTCACTCTCAAGGAGGAACTAACATCTCCTAGCTATAACATACTCAACGTATACACATGGAGACTAAATGACAAGTTCATCTCATAAAGTATTCATTCATTGAAGAAATATTTCAACTCAAAAACTAGGGCATGCTCATATTCCAACGTATGAAGCCTATATGTAATTCTACTCACATGCACCACAACATGAGGGAACAATGCATAAAAGTCATTTCTATCAATACCTATGGAATTTCATGATCATGCATATAAGGAAACCATGGCAACACATAAGGCACACATTAAACCTACTAGATATGAACATTATCCCCCACTTAGGGGTAAGCCTACAAAAACCTTTCTAAACACCATATATGCTAAAATAAGTTCAAAATCCAACATAACAAGTCATAAAGGACAAGAAATCTGGAAATTTCACAGAAGCATAGAACACATACCAGAAGGGACATGAGGAGATCACTCTTGATCTTCACTAGATTGGAGAGCATAAAACCTATTCTTCTTTTGAGGCTCCACATCCCCACTACTAGAGGAAACTTGCTTACCTTCTCTTCTCATAACCATAGCCTACAAGCAACTTTACGAACACCACTCATAATCTTACATGAGCCTAGCAACTGGACTAAACTTCTCATACTCACTACACCTCTCAAGGTGAAGATCTCTAGTAACCCTAGCTCATGCACATCAAGGATACTCGACAACTTTATCACCCCCTTGGGAGCAAGCCAATACGAACTCTTTTTAAGCATCACTAAGATCTCATCTCATCACACAAGATGATTCTACACCAAGGTGAATTACACTCTTACCCTTCTTAGAGAAGTCTATTCACTCACCCCTTCTAGGTAGTAATCAAACACCTTATTCAATTAATCTATCAACACACTTCAAAGTTCATCATAACTAAGTCGGGTCCTACCAGCAACCAATCATAACCTCACAATCACCTTGCTAGGTACGCACACTATCTCCCCCTTGGGAGTAAGCCCACTCAATTTTTCTAAACATCTTTCATAAAGTAAAGGCAACAATGAAGCATCATTCATAATAAAGACAACAACAAGGTCTATAATCTCAAATCTAGCAATTTACATTACCATAATTGGCATCACAGCCAAACTTTCTCCCTCACTCCTTGAATAATAATCCCTTCTAATAAACACATTCTAATAACCATCAGATAAGGGATACGAGAGAGATCCAATAGGGGAGTATGATTCTCAACCCTAAGTTATCCTTAGGAGAGTATGAGTCCTCAATCCCAGCTACCATGACTAACCTAACTCAAGCTATCCTTAAAATCCACCTTGCATGCAAGTCAAGCTACCCTTAGGAGAGTATGGATACTCAATCCTAATATACCCTTAGGAGAATATAAGTTCTCTATCTCAAAGCTACCATGAAATGGTTTTGGCCAAATCAAGTCAAGCTAACATGAAACGGATCCTAAAATGCTAGTTTAAGATACCCCTAGGAGATTATAAATCATCCATCCTAGGATACCATGACTAACTCATGCTACCCTTGAAATGCACCCTACAATCCTAAGCCAAGCTATTCTTAGGAGAGTGAAAATCCTCAATCCAAAGATATCCTATCTTTGTCTTATCTTACCAAGTCAACTACACAAGAAGGGATCATATGTCACAACTTCAATCTATTCTAATATAACATTCTTTGATTCAGTTTAGGTTATTAAGTCAACCTAGAATCCGTTTAGTGAGAGAACTTGATCCTCCTAGCTTGTTCATGTCTAAGTATATAAGAGAAAGAGAATACTCAATCAAGATTACATAGTATGGACTTTACCCCTCCCCTCCCCCCTGTTTTATCAGAAAAAAATATTTTTTATAAATTTTTTTGACTTTTTCGAGTCGCCACTTAATTTTGAAAAAAGTAAGAAAACTATTGTTTTCAAAAGACTTAAACAAAAATAAAATCAATTGAAAACTTAAAAAGGGAGTTCGGGAATTCCTATTTATATCTTAGAAAGGTATTAGGCACCTAAAATATCCTTTTAATACGGCTTTCCGGCAACTAACTATTTGGCTAAAATTTGTTTCAAATAAATATTATTTAGAGTAGTTTGGGGAATGAAAACTTAGCTTTTATCTAAGTGAAATACCTAACTTGAAGAAATTATTTTGAAAACTACTTAAACTTGATTTACTTTTAAGTTGTTAAAACGAAACGGCGTTTGCGGGGAATCGGATTTTTCTAACCTTTAGAACCAACGACAAGTAAAACAGATAAGTAATTAAAAGCAAGTAAAGAGAGAGAGGGAAAGAGATTTGGGTCCAAATCCGGATTTTGTTCGCCTTGACCGGTTTTTTGACCCACCTGTTTTGGGTTTTTGACCCATTTCCTTTTTCATACCTGTCCTAGACTAGGCAAATAAGTAATACTAAATAAATACAGTAAAGTAAAAGATGACAAGGGCTTATGCCCGAAAATAGATACAATACGAAATGCAAAAAAAAAAAAAGGGTCTTCTAATCCATTTTCTCCGACTTTCTTCAATTCGTTAAATCTCGGGACCCATCCATCGGCTTAATGGGTTGACTCGAACACAGGGAAATTGAGCCTTTATGGCTCGATCTAGGAATGCGAAAGGAAGGAATGGGAAGGGAGTTCATGCAAGAAAAGACGATAGAGATTAGGATAAATATATATATGTATATATATATACACCTACTTGGTAACAGATATACCCATCATAAATAAAATAGGAGCATAATTTAAAGGAACGAAATTAACAAAGCTAAAGCAGATAGTATTTATACAAGTCAATGAATATACTTATTCAAATCACATTCTACATACACACACACATATATATATATATATATATATATATATATATATATATATATATATATATATATATATATATATTTTTTTATTTTTTAGAAGGGACATATTATTCATTAAATATACTTGAATAAATACAAGACAAAGAATATTATACTAAAGTTAATCACGAGGAATATCCTCTTTTCTTTAGGATGAGGACACTATTCAAACAAAATAAATTAAGACAAAATAAACGATAAGACAACTAAACATCCAAAATGGCTATACTGACAATAAATTTTAAAGAGTCCATTGGACCAGGCAAGGTATTTCAATACTAGTGACTAAAAACAGCAAAACAAGCTAAATGACAAGTTAATTACCTACTTATTTCGGACAATGGCTTAACGCTTAAAAAAAAAACTCCAATGACATGATCAAGCATAATCGGACATATTCAAAACAAACTTATCAACCCAACAATATCTTAAAACCCTGCCTTAAAAATAGAATGATACAGTAGCAGAAATAAAAAAAAAATAAACAAATCAAGCCAAGCAGATAAACCAAATGTTTATGCAATTTAATTTTTTACTCAGTGCTTATTAATACAAACTTCAGGCTACAGTCCGAGTTTTATACTAAACCTTTAGACGAGGCATAAATGAAGAAGCCTCTAAGAGAAACAAGTGAAGTTCGAATAAAGTTCAAGTTGATAAACCAGTCCAAACATTTGCTTAATTCTGATGAAAACATTCATAGGCACTGTAGAATTCACATAATAAGCATCAAATTAATACAATACGACCAACCAGTCATTCTTAAATATGTATATAAACGATACTAAGCAGGGAACAGGCACATGACCCCCAAAGAAATAATACAAACTCTTTTCGAAACAAAGGTTAGAACAAAACGAACGCTGATCTGAAATGCACCAAAATTCCCAACCAAACTGCAACCATATTATACATGCTTCAATACGAAAGATCATACCATAACAACATAAAAAGCAGATGGAAAAAGGTTCACAAACATATTTCGAGATGACACAAAGCTCTAAAGATCGACTATATTCACGAGGAAAAAAAAAGAGTGGCGACTGACTGATGGCCCTTAAATTTTTTTAATTTTTTTTTTCTTTGAAAATATATATATACATATATGGCCAAACTTAGGTAAGAAAATACCCTCCATGAAACTCAACACTGCAAACAGGGGAGACTATTAGGGAAATTTGGAATACATTAACCAACAGCAGCAATAACAAAAACCAAAACTCAAAAACAGTAACAGATGCAATATATGACCTATAATGTTGTCGTTTTGATTCATTCCTTTAACACACGGTGAAAGAATAAAGTGTATGACATCGCATAACATATTTGAACAGAAGAACAACAAAGACGTTTTTTAACAAAGGAGTAAAGAGACGACACCACTAAATACGCGAAGTTTTAACTCAATACCATGACTAACACAACTAAGACTAAGTACTTCTTAAATACCAAACATGCGGTTGTAACTAATCAGCCAACAATCGATACTAAAATGATTCTCCGATGCCATCAAATAAACAGAGAAAGAAGCAAAGAGAGAAGCTAACGGAAAGAACGATACCTTTTCCGGGCAGCGACTGGAACAACAAACGAGCAGGAGTATGACAACTTCTCCGCACAACGGGGCGCAAACAACAATACAGAAAACCCAAATAAGAATCTTGAGTCTCAACAAGAACTCGACAGAACACTCTCTGTTTCAAAACGTTCTAGTCTGGAATATTGACTTCAAAATCTTCCTAACAATTTTTCTCATTATATATTTTTTTTTCAGCATTTCCCTTAAAATCTTCCGACAAAATTTTTCCCAAAAAAAGAAATCCCCCCTCCAAGTGAAGGGAAAGAGATTATTTATAGAAGAACATTAGGGTTTCGGATTTTTGGAGGGAAAAGAACAAGGGTAAAATCGAGCTTTCAACCTCAAGTTCGAATTTCGGAACCTTTTCCCAATTCGGATCAACAAAACTTTCCTGAAAAATTGACCTTATTCCGGAAAGGGGAAGAAGGGAGGAATGGCTGAGATGAAACCGAATGTCCTTGGCTGCTACGTGTCCTCATCTTGCTCTACAAGAACGAATCCGCGTCTGAGATTGTTGTTGCAAATTGTACGAGCGGGCAGAGCAGGGGGAAGAAGACGCGTGATTTTCTTTCCGTCTAACGCCGTTCGTTGTCGTTTACTGAAGTGAAGAAAGTGAGGCGCGTGAACTGATGATTCTGTGTATTTTGACTGGCGTGGATACGCTTGGAGCCGTTGTTAGTGTCGTTTTGCGGAGACGCCGTGAAAAATGGCGTTGCCTCGCTGTCAATGCCTCCTGGGTCTTTCTACACGTGAAAGGGGAATGAAGGTGGGTCGGGTCAGGGAAATTAGTGGATTGAGGCGGCTGCTTGAAGAATTGAGCAAAGGTGGGCCGGGATTTGGGTCACATTTTCTCGATTTGGATCAAAGGATGGGTTGGAGAGATATTATTAATGTTGGGCTGAATAGAATGTCCCAAATTGGCATATGATGAGAGAATGGTTATGTTCTGAAATTTGAGGAAACAGACAAATTAATTTAAATTTCGGAAATTTGACTAAAATTTAAAAAAGACGAATTAATATAAATTAGATAATGAGCTTTCTTAATTTTAACAAAATAAAATAATTTATTTAATTGCAAATGAGTGATTCAGAATATAATTTAAAATAACTAATAATATAATACTTACTAAAATTAATTTTTTATTATTATTTTCAAATATTTATAAAATAAGACTAATTATATAAAGCATAATTCATTATTTAAAATTAAAAGCTACTAAAGTTACTTTAAAATGACTTGAAAAACATTTTTAATTTATATAAATAATTATTTTAAATCGTTCGAAATTAAAGAAGCTCGGGAGTTAATTTATATCGTCGAGGGTCAAAATTGGGTGTCAACACCCCCACCCCCCCAAATCCCTTACAATGATGGCTACAAGCCCTACTTACAAGACTAACTTCATTCTATCATCATCCGTGCCTAAATTACAATGTATTCAATCACATTGTTCATTTGATCATAAAAGTTCAATCCTAACTTTATAAGTGAAGATGCTTCCTATTCAATTATGTCTAGTTCAAGTCATACTTATATGATCCTAACTATCATCAATTAAAATTCAAGACATTGAAATAGGAAGATCACTTTAGAACCTTCAACATTGCCTCTATAACAACCCTAAAAATGACTATGCCAAGTAATGTCTAACGTATCTAGAATGCCTAAATTAGATCGGGTTCACATGAATTGATGCGCGTAGAACCAGACCTCTGAACCTCTACAACAACCAAGACAACTAACTTGGTGAGTTATTTGAGCTAGGAAAGGTTGGGTCCAGCCATGTAGGGCACCCGAATATGAAGATTCACCCGGATGAGTTTTAACCAGATTTAAAAAGGGGTAATCTTAAGTTTGGAGGGTCCAGGGGTAAAATGGTCTTTTCTAGGCTAAGGGTAGTATTGTAATTACCCTAAATATTTAATTAATTAATTAATATGGTGGAGGGGCAATTCGGGTAGAGGTTGCCGAATTTGACCCTTTAAGCAAAATCTAGCTTCACCCGGGTTCGAGCCTTGGTGGAAGCAAGGATTAAATTGATTTAATTTTATTAAGTGAATTAGTTGAATTAATTAATATTTAAAAAGCTGATTTAAGTAAGGGAAAAATTAGATTTTTAATAAAAAAATAATAATAATAAAATTAATAAATAATGAGGAGTCCTAGTTTGACTTAGTTTCCACCTAACTCTCCTAATCCTAATCATAATCCTAATCCTCTCATTCTCACGTCTCTCACTCTCATTCTCACGTTTTTTATCATTGAAATAACTTAAAATAATAGTTCTTCACTCTTGAAGAACTTACACACAAAAACTCAAACGAAAAACTAAGCTAAAAACGAAAATCAACAACAAGTTCTTGACGGGATTGTGCTTGAAGTTTCGGTGGTGAGGCTTGGTTTCATGGTAAATTGGCAGCATTTAAACAAGTTTTGAACGACATTAAGGTATGGGTTTTCTTCTCTCTTGGTCCCTTTCCCAAGAGACCCTTAAGGTTCAGTTTAAATCGCGATTTAAAGACTAAGGTTGTCCCCGTTGCATGCGTTGGTATGTCTTCTGGTAGATAATGTTAGGTCTGGTTGTGATTATGTGTTGAATGTGTGGTAAGAAATCATGTAAAGGATGAAAAATATATTCCGGAAAAGTGCATTAAGTGGACTGTTTTGAGCATGTGTGTGCTGAAAATTTGACTATGTTTGCTGCCTGAAATTTGTATGTTAAATGTTGTGTTTTGCGTGTGTAAAAATGCTAAAAACGTGATGTTCATAAAATATTAAGGTGGCAGACTGAATGTCACTCAAAATTCTACAAAAAAATCAATAAAAGAAAGAGAGAAAAATGGATTGGAAGAGACCAAATTTCCAGCTTGCTGGAAATTAGTAGTCTCGGCCAAAATGACTAATTTAAAAAAAAAAAAATTGAGGTCATTGGGAATTGAATCCAAGACCTCACCAAATGTAAATTACATAAAAATTTCATGGAAAAAATGAGAGGAAAAATAAATGTGGAGAGTGGGGATTGAACCCCCAACCTCTTGAATGGATGAGAGAGTTAGGAGAAAAATAAAGGAGAAAAATAAATGTGGAGAGTGGGGATTGAACCCCCAACCTCTTGAATGGATGTGAGAGTTAGGATAAAAATAAAGGAGAAAAATAAATGTGGAGAGTGGGGATTGAACCCACAACCTCTTGAATAGATGAGAGAGTTAGGAGGAAAATAAAGGAGAAATATAAAATGAGGTGAATGGGGATTGAACCCACAACCTCTTGGATAGGTGAGAAAGTTAAAAGATAAATTAAGAGAAAAAGAATGAGCTTGTGGCGGATTGATCCCACAACCTCCATGCCTTGGACGAAAAATAGAGGAGAAAAAGAAAGGAAATATTATAGGGCTGATGGGGATCGAACTAGGGTCCCCCAAATCTGAAAAACTGCAATCACCAAGTTTAATATAAGATTAAGTGTTGCCCAAGGGATTCGAAATCGGGTTCCCTTGCCCAATTCCGTATTGACACATAAGTCATACGTAAATAATTATTTAATGAATGCTGCCTCTAAAGATCGAAAACAATATCTTGGCATACCTACAAGATGCATAAGTCTTGTACCACATAATCTTGGGTAAATATGAATCACTTAGATACACTATGAATGAAGCCTCATGGCTTGTATGTGTGGACTCATAAATCTAGCATACATTTATAAAGTAAGTGAACCTAAGATATTATGTGATGAGATAATGAAACCCCAGTGGGGTCAAGTAAGAGTGTGACACACACTAAAGAGCCAAGTGCATTGGCATACGATGAAATGAACATTCACGTAAAGTGGTGAGTAATTATGAAAAGCAAATGTGTTAAAGTTAATGAATGAGGTGACAATATGATAAGAGGCTAATGTGAAAGATAAGAGCAATCTCAAATGAGCCTAAGTAAATATTACTTAAACGTACTCACCTATGAGAGTGTAAAGCTAATGAAGAGACCAGTCTCTATGAACACTCTAATGAAAGTATTGAAGTTAATGCATACTTAATACTAATGATGAGATGAGAAATCATCTAATGAGCTATTATGTCCTCATGCTAGAAGCCAGCTTCCATGATGTATGAGTTGAATGTAATGGAACTTTATACTGAGCACCGATAGGCTAGCTATGAGCGGTGATGCCTTCCTTAGGGAAGGGCAGAGGTTCACGTAACTATCATGATATGAGACTGTCCGGCATGCCGGGTATGGGTCTCCTTATATCTCCTAGTCTTTGGACCTATACTTCCAATATAGGGATCTAGTAGGGTTCGACTCCCTATATACGCTAGCATATTTTAGTTCACTTTGGCCGGTGATTCCACCTCTTTTTGGTGTGGGGATTACACACTGGATTTCATGATGCTCACATGATCTATGTCGGTTAAGGTTAAAGTTCCCCAAGAAAGAATGAGGCCAGCCTCAAATGATGCACATAATGAAATGAACGATACCAAAGGTGTTAGGATAGGATAATCAAGATGTGAGCTAGACTTAAGTAATGACACTAGATTATTCTTGGTCATTGCACAACAAACCCAATAAGAGTCTTAAACTACATCGTAGGTATGACTAGTGATTGCACTAGTATATGAATGAATGAAAATGAAGTACGTATGAATGAATGAAGCAGACTCTGTGTTTGTTAAAGAAGGCTCCCTAGTTGAGGTGCCATATGTTGAGCCCTCATTTTTGGAAGTCCTAATGTCAAGTCCATGATTCCAAGGTCTCATGGCATATGAAAGAATGATTTGAACTACGTGATATGATATGTGCAATACGTTATGTGCTGCTTGCAAAATGATAAGTATGAGGATGCATGTTACTCTCATGGCATGACTTTCATAATCCAAATTTAGCAAGTCCACTGACTTTCCTAATCCAAATTTGGTAAGTCCACTGACTTGACTTTCAATAAATCATGTTGTTAGGAAAGAGCTATTCTTACTCATGCATGTCCTTGGTGTGTGATTGCATATACCCATACTTAGTACAAGTGTGTACTAATCCCATACAATATCTACTTTTAGGTGCAGGCACAGGTGGACGTTAGAGCTTACAGTACGACGTTGCAGCTATCCGAACATGGAGCATTCATCCGGATTTGGTAGGCCCTCATACTTTCGAGGACGCTTGCCCATTATATTCTAGCTTAGATATAGGTTTGAGATAGTGGAGTATGTTCCACTAGCATTTCTTTCTCATCTTATTCCACACATTGTATTGGTGCCATTTTGGCAAGTATACACTTAATGCAGTATGGAACTATTTCATTCATTTGATGATCTTAATATTAGATGGTTGATTGTGAAAGTGTATGAGTTTAAGTAGAATGTCTTACATGAATGTTAAGTAACAAAAAGTTCAAATTTTCTACTAAAATTAACATAGATAAAGTAACGATGACGTATATAGGCTTGTCTGCGACCTCTGAGAGGTCAACGACGCTGGTCTCGTCTGGGGTCTAGATTCTAATCGTGATTGCCTCTATTGGCATCAACCCACAAAAATCACATTCATCAACTTAGATTAGGTTTTATCATGAATTAACATAAAATCATCTTATAACCATTAAACAAACATAATTCAATCATAGGTGGATGATATCCACTAATTTGAAATCACATCCAAGCCCTATCCACATTGCAATCACAACCCTAGCTAGATTTGGGTTTTTGAGTTTACAACCGGGGAAACTATGGAGGCTACATGGGTGGAAGAACCCATTGATGAATAAGCTTCGCATACCTTCAATCAATTCCCTAAACAAAGTTTTAATCCATGGAGAAATTGACCTAGGTTGATTCCCTCACCTCTTCTTCTCTTTATCCTTCTCCTTATCCTTCTTCTTCTCCTTCTCCTTATCCTTCTCCTTCTCCTTCTCCTTCTCCTTCTCCTAGGTTGATGCCCTCACCTCTGCTTGGCTATTCTAGACAGATGATTTTGGAGAGAGTTTTGGGGTCTTTAGATGGATGATTTCTAATGATTAGTTTAGGGTTTATGTAATAATAATATATGTGTGTTAATTTAACTCATTAACCTACCTAGATTAACCCCTAATTAGTAACTAACTCAAACCCTAACTTCTAACTTAAAACGAAAAGCTGAAAAACTGGCAGCATCTACGTTTGGCCATCCACGGATAGTAGATTGATCTAATGTTTGTGGTCTGGTCTCGTGGTTTGGGTTTGCAACACACCATTTTCAGTCCTGCTCCATGCCCAATACCCACGAGCTGTAGTGATCTACTAGATGTGAATTGGGTCATGAATCAACTTGTTTTGACAGCTTTTTGGCCAAAGTTTGGCTCCACCTCAAGGACCCCTTGGGTGGTCCTTGGGGGTTCGTACCTGGACGTTTAACCCTAAACATGTTATTCTAAGTATAGGAGTCACTTCTTCAAGTTTTCACCCTTATACAACACTCCAAACTTTAACGACAAGGCCTTAGAACACACTAGCTCAAATAACTAGTTTCTGAACATTATAGTCGCCTCTTGTCATCTGACTTCAATTATCTTTAGAATAAACTCCAAAAGTCATTTCTCATCATTTCATCAAGTTCCCAACTTCAAACTCACATGTGAGGCTCCAGTTCTTCCTATTTCATTTTAGGACCATTACAGATGAAGAGTCGTGGTGCCATCCGTAAGCGGAAGGAAAGGACGCACAAGAACAAGGGCAAGATACAGGCATGACGTAGATAGGAATGGTGTGATTATGCAAGGATATAGCCAAGTAAATGGAGTATACATGTGATTATTGACCGCAATATGTAGACAACTCCATCAATGGATGACAAACTCATGACATGGTAGACTATAGGGTCGAAGCCAACATCATGACCAAGACGGTGGCAACAAGGTTGAGGCTAAGTTACAACCAAGACCACCCGCCTCAAGATGGTCAATGCACCACTGACTCCCATGTGTTGATTCACCCAAGGAGTGAGTACCATGTTAGGAAAATGGATAGGTAATACTAACTTTACTGTCACTCATTTAGATATCTTTGACATTGTTCTCAGACAAGAGTTCTTTCAAAGGTGTCATAAGATGATCGATCCCTACCTCTAACAACTCATGGTCATTGAACGGGAAGGGTCATGTATGGTACCTCTAGTGTCATGATGCCAAAGAAGGAAGGACATGCCTAATTGTCGACCATGCAGATTGTGAAGAGCCTCAAGAAAGAAGAGTCAACGTTCATAGCTACCATTGCAAATTTGGGAGAAGAAAATGGTGCTAAGGAACTTTTTCCACCGGTCATAGAGAAAGTCCTTGCAGAAAACAAGGAAGTGATGCTAGACGAGTTGCCAAAGACGCTACCTCCTAGGTGCGAGGTAGGTCATAAGATCAAGTTGAATAGTGAAGCCAAGCAACCTGCACATGCACTCTACCGCATAGATCCACCCGAGTTAAAGGAGTTAAGGAAGAAACTGAAGGGACTCCTCAAGGGCGATCACATTGGCCCATCTAAAGCACCTTATGTCATGCCAATTTTGTTCCAAAAGTAGAAACATGGGTCATTGTGACTATGCATCAACTACTGAGTGCTTAACAAGATAACAATCAAGAATAAGTACCATATCCCGCTAATTGCCCATCAATTTGATAGACTTGGACAGTAAAAGTATTTCAACGGGGTGGACCATTGGAAGGGATACTACTAGGTTCGTATCACGGTGGGGGATGATAAAAACATGTGATGAGATACGAAGCCTACAAGTGGTTTTTGACTCCCTTCAGCCTAACCAACGCACCCGCCACCGTTTGCACGTTGATGAAAAAAATCTTTCAGCCTTACTTGGACCAGTTCTGGTAGTATACTTCGATGAGAACATCATCTATAGTAGAACCTTGGAGGAGCACGTGGAGCATTTGAAGAAGGTTTTCCAAGTCTTAAGGGAGAACCAACACTACATCAAGAGAGAGAAATGTGAGTTCGCTCAACATAAGGTGGACTTTTTGGAACATATTATTAGCCAAAGCAAATTGCGGATGGATGAGGTGATGATACGGGTTATCAAAGAGTTGGTGGCACCCACAAACGTTATTGATCTAAGATCCTTCCTTGGCATTGAAAAATACTACCACGGATTCATAAGTGGCTACTCTTCTAAGTCCGTTCCACTGACTGAGCTGTTAAAGAAGAATAAGCCATTGGTTTAGTGCGAGGAGTGACAAAGAGCATTTGAAAGTCTCAAGGCCGCAGTGATGAAAGAGCTAGTGTTGACACTACCCGACTTCTTAAAGACCTTAGAGGTACATACAAATGCTTCAGATTTTGCCATTGGGGGATTCCTAATGCAAGATAGGCACCCAATAGTGTTCGAGAGCCGAAACTCAAAAACATTGAACGGAACTAGATGGTGCAAGAAAAAGAGATGACAGTTATTGTACATTGCCCACGCACATCGAGACATTACTTACTGGGCTGCATGTTCATGGTCAAGACAGACAATGTGGCCACTAGCTACTTTCCATCACAAAAAAATCACCTCGAAGCAAGCTAGATGGCAAGACTTTCTAGTTGAATTTAATTATGTCTTAGAGTATAAGTCGGGAAGGGGCAATGTAGTGATCGACGCAAAAAATTGGCAGGTCGATCTTGCTGCCATCACTACCAATCATGGTGATATTCAAGATGTTATTGAGGATGGCATGCAAATGATATGAATTCTCTAAATCTTATGGAGTTGGTCGTTTGAGGAAAAAAAAGGCATTTTTGGATGGAAGATGATCTCTTATTCACTGTCGGTTGAAGGGTCTACGTTCCCAAGTTTGGGTCTATCGGGCGGCATATTTATTAATGAGAGCCATGACATGTTGTGGGCTGGGCATCCGGTCCAGCGACGAACAAGGTGCTAAATGAGGCAATCTATTATTGGCCATACATATGGGATGACATAGAGTGGTATGTGCAAACATGTCTGGTGTGCCAGCAAGACAAGGTGGAGTGGAGGCAATCGGTAGGGCTACTCAAGCCACCACTTCTAGTAGAACAGCCATGAGAGTGTGACCATGGACTTATCACTTCCATACCCAAGTTTGATGGGTATGGAACGATAAAGGTCGTGGTGGACTGATTTTTAAAGTATGTTACTTTAATGCTTGCCATAGCCGGTTGCCCCGCTAAGGAGGCTTCCAGGCTATTTTCACGAATATGGTGAAGTATTGGGGACTATCAAGGCATATTATCAGTGAAAAAGACCCCCATTTTAATAGAAACTTTTGGAGAGAGTTGTTTGACATATTTGGCATAAAGTTACACTTCTCCACTAGTTTTGACCCACAGACAAACGGCCAAACTGAGCGGGTTAACTTCCTATTGTAGTGCTATCTTAGGGACTATGTTAGTGCACATAAGAAGGACAAGGCTAGACTCCTTGACATGGCATAATTCTAATACAATTTGCAAAGGAGTAGTCCACCGGGCGAATCACATTCGAGTTGGCGATTGGACAACAACCCCAAGCTCTACATTCTTTACTAGCCACTTTCCAGGGGAAAAGTTTGGGCGCCTACCATATTCCAAAATAATGAGAAAAATAGCTTGACACTGCCAAGTCCTACTTGGACAAGGAAGCCAAAAGGTGAAGAAATTTGACGACCGCAAGCGGCATCCCACAGATTACCAAGTTGTGGACATAGTCTCGATGAAATTCAACCCAAGATAGTTTCAAGCACTAAGGGGCATTCATCAAAACTTAGTGTGAAAACACAAGGGCCTGTTAAAGATTGTTGCCAAGGTGGGAAAGATATATTATAAGGTAGAGTTTCATCCACACTTCATGATCCATCTGGTCTTTCACGCAAAATGGAATATCCGAGCTGAAACCAATAAAGATGGGCACCCATAACAGTCACTGCCTCACACAACCAAGAAATCGAGTCTATCATAGACAACCAATCAAAGAGAAAGTGGGGCCAACAAGCCAGCACCATGTTCTTTGTTCATTGGAAGGGACAAACTCTGGAGGATACTAGAGGGGAGAGATATGAAAACTTGTGAATATTTAAGTACTAAATCCAGGAGTTCTTGTAGTAGTGCACCGCGGTCGCCGCATCAAAATGTGGAGAAGAGTGTCATGTCCCGCCATTTCACAATTCAAATTTGGCATCCCTATATGGGAGAAGAATCAAGAATTTTTTGGAAGTTTAGTAAAATACTCTAGAACTCCCTAGATATTTTCAAGAAGGCTTGAGAATTCACAAGAACTTGTAGAGAATTCTAGATTAGGACTGAAGTGTAAATATTGTAGGGACTTACACTTAGGCCCCTAAGGAGTAGTATAAATAGAGGGACTTATTGCAAACTCATATAACAAAGTTGTAAGTGATCTTTTACAAAGCAATACAAAGCTTTCTTCCAAAGCTTTCCAAGTCTTTCTTGCATTGTATTAAAGATTTTAGTTTCAAAAGGCTTACTTAAGCATACAATATATTGAAAGATGAGGGATTAAGTTGTCAAGAGTTGCACGTAGCTTTAGTGAGACTCTAAGTGTAACACCTCGGTATTTGAAAGAGCTAAGAATATAAATAACTAACTTGAAAACAGCAAAAAAGCTAAAATTTTACAAGTTAGATATAAGTTATAAGTTTTGGGTAAACTTCAAACGACCATAATTTTGAGTACAGGATTAGTTCGATGGTCCAAAAGATATCAAATGACAGATCATGGAATCCTCTTTCCAAAACCACCAAGTTTGTTAATTTTTGACCTCGTATGAAGGAGATATGTCTATTTGAATTTACCTTAATTTAAGGGAGTATTTTGGTGTTTTCCTTACCCAATCAGATTAAAACAAATTTTGGTATTATTTTGGGTCAGATATGATTTGGTTCAGTTTCATAAAATCAAACTATGCTAGGGTTTTGATAGGAGTTCAAGAGAAGGGGGAAAAAAGGAGAAGATTCAAGCATTCGTCAGTTCTTGAGGTTTTCCTTGCGAATTTCATTGTGGGTTTAATCCCTAAGAGGTATGTGAGTTCTCATAGTATTGAGTTCATTAAGACACACGCCAATCATCTTATTTTCAGCGAAATTTTGTTCTTGAAGTTGAAGAATTTGAGTTCTTGATTGGATTGTTCAAAGTATTGTTTCTATTCTTGAATAAGATGGGTTTGATAAGTTCTTGATATAAAATTTAGTGAATTGAGGGTGGTTTGGAGTAGATAATTGTATACTAAGTTGGTATTTGATTCCAAGTGATTTTGGAAGAAACCATTCGATTCTAGGTGAATTAGGATCGAAAAATGAGTAAGAAAATTAGTTGGAATATTTTGAGTTAGGGATCGCCACCCCGCCAGCAGTGCACCAGAAAGTGGGGTCTCTAGTTTGGCTCATGGGGCGCCGTTCCACTCAGTGCTCCCCAACTTTCCTTCTATAGTTCAGGGTCTGCCCTCTGTGCCACTCAGTGCGCCAGGGTCGACAGGTCTTCTACCCTATTGACCTTCTTTCCGTATGAGTTCCCTCAAATCGTACTAAAGTTTTTCTAATTGATTTCTACACTCTAAGGTACGTCTAAACATTGAGATATCATACATAACATGAGATCATAACCCTTGAATACATAATTCAAATTCAAGGTAGAGTTAAGAGTCAATTCTTGAGAGTTTTTCCAGTCATTTTAAGAAAGTCTTTTTACAATCTCTTAATTTTGTTTTAAGATTTGAGCACTGAGTTTGAGGAAGAGTAAAGTTGAGTCATTTTCTTGAAAATGGTATCTATTTCTCGATTCACTCAAAAAAAGTGAATAACGTCCTAATAGATATATGTAAAAAGCATGTCTGATTACATGTATTCCTAATCCTAAATGGAATGTAACATTGTAGGGATCCATATATAAACATAGTACCTATTTAGATAGGCCCGAATGGCCCCTTCTCATTATTAGAATGTATATGACCCTATTTCATCATGGTCTGGTATGGAATGAACTTATAATCATGGAATCAACTCGTTCCCAAGGAAAATAGTTTTACATTTGAGAAAAGAGGAAACACTGTTTTCCAATAGAGTTTTCATAAGCAGTTTTGAGTACCGTCTCTTTTAAGAGAAAGATTCTTGATTAGTAACTAAACACACGGGAGCACCGCATGGAGAGATACTCTATCAAATGAAGCCCTTATCTAGCAATTCCTTAGTTATTCCCCAACACTTTTAACTCCAGCAGAGTCATTCTATAAGGAGGAATTAAGATAGGTTGCATATTCGGAAGAAGTTCAATACCAAAATCTATTTCTCGCTCGAGAGGAATATCAGGCAAATCATCGGGGAAAACTTCCAAAAACTCATTAACTAATGGAACCGACTCTAGAGAAGGGGTGTCGGAATATACAGCCCTCACCCTAACAAGATGGTAAATACACACTTTGGAGATCATCTTTCTAACTGTAAGGTACGACACAAATTGACCTCTAGGCATAGAATTTCCACCTTTCCACTCTAAGATAGGCTCATTTGGAAATTGGAATCTAACAACCCGAGTTCTACAATTGATAGAGGCATAACATGCATGCAACCAATTCATACCAAGAATCACATCAAAGTCTAACATGTCAAGCTCTACCAAGTCTACAAGAGTAACTCTATGGGACAAGGAAACGCGACAACTTCTATAAACCCTATTAGCCACCACAAAATCACCAACAAGGGTACAAAAAAAAAAAAAAGTTCTAATAACACTTAGGGGAGCATATCAAACTTCATGGACACATAAGGTGTCACAAAGGACAGAGTAGCACCAGGATCTAACAAGACTATACATCAATAAGAAAGACTTTTAACATACCGGTCACTACATCCAGGGAGATCTCTTGGTCACCTCAGGATTGAAGAGAATAAAAGTTATTTTGCTTTGGAGCATTGGAGTTTGAACCGCTTGGAGGAGCTTGACTTTCTTATCTCCCCTTATTCTTGAGCATAGGACAATCTCTCATCTTGTGACCACTCAACCTACAACTAAAATACCCCTATGTGCCGACTAAGCACTTACTATCATGCTTTCTTCCACACTTTGCACAATTGTTCCTATTCACAAAAGACCCATTATTGTTACCTCCTTGACGTTTAGAGTTAAACATCCTATCTAGGACTGAGTTTCCCTTTCTTTCCAAATCTCATCACTCTCATCATAGGCGACACTTTCAGGAAAACCCAATCATCTACTTGGACTCTAGTTCCCTTCTCCTTACATCTACATAGGACTTCTGGCAACTCTGGTTGTATTAAGTCTCTCTCTAATGAGTTTCACTTTCTCCATAGCATCATGGACTGAATCTCATCCTATCAAGGTTGCTTCTCCTACTTCAAACCAACCAACTGGAGATCTAAATCTACGCCCATACAATACCTCATAAGGGGCCATCAGAATGTTGGAATGATAACTATTATTGTAGGAGAAATCTGTAAGAGGAAGGTTATCATCCCAAATATCCTTGAAGTCGATCACACAAGTTATCAACATGTCCTTTAAGGTCTGAATGGTACACTCTGCCTGACCATCAGTCTGTGTGGATGAAATATTGTGCTAACATTAACCTGAGTACAAGGACCCTTCTGAAATGACTTCCAAAAATGAGAGGTAAAGAGAGGACTTCTATCCAAAACGATAGACAAAGGAACCCCATGTAACCTGACTATCTCATAAATGTAAATCTTGGCGTACTCTTTCACCGAATTTGTAGTCTTAACCGCCAAAAAGCGTGAAGACTTAGTAACTTTGTCCACTATCACCCAAATGGAGTCATGTTGTCTGCAAGTACGAGGTATACCTGTGATAAAATCCATGTTGATCACATCCAACTTCCAAGTAGGAATGTCCATCTCTTGGGTTATACCTTCTAGTTTCTAATGTTCTACCTTGATCTGCTGTCAATTGGGGCACTTATCCACAAAATTTGTTATATATCTTTTCATACCATTCCTCCAATAAACTTCACGCAGATCACGGTACATCTTACTGGTGCCTAGATGAATAGAATATATGGAGTTATGGGCTTCAGCAAAAATCTTCTATCTCAACTCGCCCGCCTCAGAAACACAGTGTTTCGAACACATAATCCGCCCTGATAGATAAGCACACCATCTCCCCCTTGTGATAAAACCTCAACTCTCTATTGATAGAATGCACCCTTGAGTTCGAGCAATATTGGATCAATGTATTGTTTTTCCTTAACCTCTGCTACCAATGAAGATTCAGATCCATTTTGAACTATCACACCACCATTTGATATGCTCATAAGATGAGCTCCTAAATGATCAAGCTTGTGAACGTCATTTTCTATCTCTTTTCTTTCTTCCTCAATGCATGCTATACTACCCATAGATAGTCTGCTAAGGGTATATTATACTACATTTGCCTTACCAGGATGGTAATGCACACTCATGTTATAATCCTTCCGGAATTTGCAAAGATTCAACTTTTCTAGGTGAAAACATACTAAAGGCTCTTATGGTCTGTGAACACATCTACATGAACATATCTACATGAACCCCATATAAGTAGTGTATCCATATCTTGAGTGCAACCACTAGTACTGCAACCTAGAGGTCATGAGTCGGGTATTTCTTCTCAGGCACCTTAACTTGTCTAGAAGCATAAGTTATACTATTACCTCGCTGCATCAACACACAACCTAGGAAGACTCTGGATGCATCACAATAAATCACATAACTGTCTAAATCCTTTGGTAGAGTCAAAACAGGGATTGTAGTTAACCTAGTTTTAAGTTTTGTGAAGCTCTTCTCACAATCATCTGATCCGTGAAACTTAACCTTTTTATGAGTCAACTTAGTCAACGAAGAGTCTATGGATGAAAATCCTTCCACAAACCTTCTGTAATAACCCGCTAGACCCAAGAAACTTTTAATATCTGTAGGAGAGGTAGGTCTGGGCCATTTTTTCACTACTTCTCTTTTCGGGGAATCCACTCAGATCCCTTCATTGGATACTATATGCCCAAGGAAAGCTACTACATGTAACCAAACTCGCACATGTTAAATTTTGCGAATAACTGGAAATCTTTGAGAGTTTAAAGAATGTCTCTCAATTGACTCGCATGTTCCTCATCATTCCTAGAGTAAATAAGGATACCATCAATAAAGATGATAACAAACATGTCCAAATACTACTTGAACACTCTATTCATCAAATCCATGAAAGTTGCAGGAGCATTGGTTAGTCCGAATGACATTAATACAAATTCATAATGAACATACCAAGTTTTGAAGGTTGTCTTTGAAATGTCACTATCTCTAACTCTAAGTTAATGATAACCCGATATGAAGTCTATCTTTGAGAAATGACTAGAACCCTAGAGTTAGTCAAACAAGTCATCAATCCTATGGAAAATTTACTTATTCTTGATTGTGACCTTGTTCAACTGCCTATAGTTTATGCACATCCTGATAAAATCATCATTCTTCTTCACGAACAACACTGGTGCACCCCATGGCAAAATACTAGGTCTGATAAAGCCCTTATATAAAAGGTATTTCAACTGCATTTTCAATTTCTTAAGCTCAGCTGGAGCCATTCTTTAAGAAGGAATAGAGATAGGCTGGGTATCTGGAAGGAGATCAATTCCAAAGTCGATTTTCCTTTCGAGAGACACTCTGAGAAGATCTTTTGAAAACACTTCTGGAAACTCATTAACCACTGGAATAACTCAAGAGTAAGGGTTTTAGAGATTAATCCTTAACTCAAACTAGATGATAGAGATAACCCTCAGAAATCATTTTTCTGACCTCAAGGTAACAAATGAATCAACACATAGGCACTAAGCTACTACCCTTCAATTCTATGATTTCTTCGTATAGAAAATGAAAATGAACTTTTTAGTTCTACAATCGACTAAGGCATAACAGAAATGTAACTATTCCATACCTATAATGACATCGAATTCTACCATTTCTAACTCTACAAGATCTGCTAAGGTGACTTTTTAGGAAATTGTGACAGGGCAATTTTTGTTTACCCGTTTAGCTATAACTGGTCACCGACTGGATTAGATACTGAGAAAGCATCTGAGAGAGTTTCTGGACTAACATCAAACTTGACTACTATATAAGGAGTTACAAAGGAGAGAGTAGCCCCTGGGTCTAACAAAGCATAAACATCGATATTAAATACTTGTAACATACCAATGACTACATCAGGAGAATCTTCCTAATTCTGGTGAGCCTGAAGACCATAGATCATGTTTTGGTGTTGTTTGCCACCTGTACCAGATTAACCCTTCTGAGTCAGGCGAATTGTTGGTGTTGCTGAAGTTGTGGACTGAGCTCTACCATTGCTACCTCCTTGACCATGTTTAGAAGGACAATCCCTCAACTTTTGACCAGACTAAACACATCCAAAGCATCCTTTCTTTCGGCACTCACACGGATGGTTCTTGCCACACTTAGGGAGTGTTGGGTAGCTTTTGGTACCTAAAACACTTCCCTGAGACTTAGAGCCTAATTCCCTACCTTTCTGATCTTGTCTGAACTTGGAGTATGGAACACTAGTTGAGGAAGGTGATGGAGTTGGAAATTTTTGCTGACCCTGCGAGCGATTTCAACTACCCGATATTTGTTGAGAATACTCATAGTTTTCGGTTCTAGCCTTCTTGTTCTCCTTAGCATATTCCTTAAGCTTATCACTCTCAACATGTTGAGCATAAGTCATGAGCCTAAAGATGTTTATATTTTCCAGCAATATAGTATACCTTCATTCTATTTTCACCATGTCAGACTCTCCATACTTATTCATTTGAGCCATGAAATCAGCAACCATGTGAGCAGCATACCTAGATAATTGAGTAAACATGATCTCATACTCTTTAATTGTCATGCTACCTTACTTTAAATTCATAAATTCCTAAGCTTTTTCCTCTCTCTGCTCCTTTGGGAAGAACCTATCCAGAAAAGTTTCACTAAAGCAATCCCAACTAATAAGAGTTGCATATGTACCTTTGTTCTCTTTCCACTGAGTATACAAGATATGAGCCACATTCATAAGTTGGTAAGATGCTAACTAGACCGAATCATTGCTAGTTACCTGCATCACTTCAAAGATCTTCTTGACCTCATCAATGAAGTTCTTGGTATCCTTACCAATCTGCGACCCTAAGAATTCAGGCAGATTCATCCTAACAAAATCTTGCACTCTGGCTGCAATTGAACCTACATTAGCATTTGCTGGAACTGGAGCCCGTTGTTTGTTCTGGTTGGCCACACTCTTAGCCAACATCTAAATGGAGTTTCGAAACTCCGTATTCCAAACTTTCTGATATGGGACAAGAGTAACTGTGTTAGCATTGCGTACATTAGCATTCCTAGCGTTAAGTCTACGAGGAGGCATGATCTGAAAGCACCTAAAAAAGGATCAGCATGAGGAATTAGATCAAACCTTACGCACGATAAGAGTAACAAAGAAATTAAAGTTTTTCCTAGAACGCTTTGCAACCTCCTTCTCATTAGATGTGGTGCACTTCACACGCATTAAAAAGACTCTACTTAGTACGACCTTTCATACATCCTAGGAATCTTAAACCTAATGCTCTGATACCAAATTTGTCATGTCCTGAGCTACCCCTGAGACTCAGACATAAGACCTAGGAACACGAGAAACCGTAAGCTAAACCTGTTGGCATAATCATGAGCATACTAAAGATAAACTGAGCAATAAAACTATGTTGAATCTAATCATGAAAAAAAGTGTGGAATATCCATTCTAAAACCGAATGTATAAACTAATATGAGAAGAGTTCAATAACAACTGAAATATCAAACTCAAATACTAAGTTGAATCTAACTATGTCTGAAATAAGCCTCTAAATTGACTAGAAGTGTTGGGACATGCCCCAGAAAAATCTAACAAAACTGTAAACTAAAGACTAAAAGTGATAAAAAATAGTCATGTCACTAGTTCTCAAAGAATGAGGACTCACCACTAATGTTGTTGAACTGAAGATCGGGAAGTGGTCTATGCGTGATCTAACTATTGATGACCTGAACCTACATTACGAGAAGATATAGCATGGAGTATGCATCAGTACTTGAGCATGAGGGATAGAGTAAAGTTGAAATAACATGTAACTGAACAAAGCAATAACATAATCTGAACATGATAGGGATGCTGAAATACTAAATATAACTAAACTGAATGCAACGACCAAGTTATAACATGCTGAGACTGAATACAAAAACTTGGTCAGTACAATGACTGACTATGGGAGTACTAGTAACTGACATAAAACCACATGAGCTAAATGTGGAGTCCGATGTATACGCCCCATCGAAAGGACCCAATACACCCGGCCAAAGGTGTAGAGACATGCTAGTGTGATCACTTAAATAATGCCCATAGAAGGGACTTACAACCTACATGGCTCGTAGTTCTGGGACTATATGGGTGACTAACCCGAGTTCAACTTGATATTATGCTACTTACGATAGATTAAATGATTAACACATTAAACAAATTTTTTGTAATATACTAGATAGCTAAAAAAATGATACGGAAACTGAAAATAGAAAAATATTATGTTGATAATGACACATTCTAAAACTGAGGCATGTATGTCTAAAATAACTAAAATATCTAGTCTAGCATGTGTAATTCAAGAAATAAAGAACTACATATATAAGGATCTGAAATTCATGCAAAAAAACAAGTAATAACATGATAATCTAATTTGGAATATTTAAATAACTAATTCATGAAAATCAACTGAAGTTATAAAAACCCTTGGTCTAGCTAATAGTAGGGAATGAATAATATGACTGAATTCTAGGGACCTAATAGGCTAAAAGAATCCACTAGTGAAATCCAACATACCTGGTGACAAATTCCATAGAGAAATCTTTCAATTTTGGGGTTGGAACTGATAGAATCTTGTTGTGTTCTTGAACTAGGATTCTTGACTTCTTTTCTCCTCTCTAGCTCTAATTTCTCTAAGTTTTGATTAATGATTTGACTTAGGTGACTAGTTATATTTCTTGGCTTAAATTGACTAAAACCTCATAATTTAGGGGTTAAACGACAAAGTTTAGGGGTCCAACATAATAGAAAAAGACCAAAAGACCCCTCACTTAACTGCTGTCGGAGCCACTAACGGACGAGACCGACGGACCATGGATGACTCATAGTTCGTGTTTGTCGACCGTCGTTTGCGACTAAAGATGAGATTTTGGGGCATCAATCCACGAACATGGACCACAGTTTGTGATCTAACCTACGGACCGTAGGTCCGACCGTGGGTTAACACTTGGCCAAAAATTTGGGTTGAGTTTTGGGCAAAGTTGTTGACATGAATCACTGACCTGTAGGATGAACCGTGGGTCCTCCTACGGTCCATGGATTGTGTCCGTCTGTTCCACCTGCAACACCAGAAATTTGTAATCTTGTCTATTTTATTATACTTGATGTTACATCTAACAACTTTTTAGTAAGCTGATTAGCCCACTTTTGATACTCCAAGACTTAGTTCTTGTAAACCAGTGACAAAGTGAGGAATTTAATTAAGAGCGTACGAAATTTAATGGCAAGTTAATTTAATATCAAAGCCAAGAATTTTACTAAGAGTATTTCCATAGTCCATCGGAAACAACAGTTTTACTCCAAAGGTAAAAATAAGATATGCATACATCACATCCTCTTCATACCCTACTTGTGGAATTATACTAGATATATTATTGTAAAACAAAGAAAATATTCCTACATATGCAATATAATTTTGATATATGTTACACACGCCTTTATAAAATTTAGAGATAATGGTCAAAAGCACGCCTGCAGTAACAAATTCTTGCAAGTCTACTATCTGATTGTCATCAACTAACTATCAAAACACACCTCAAAATTAATGAGTCGGTTGTCATAAGGACAAAATTTTAAGCCTAACTAACTTGTGACACAACCTTTTGTGATTGTATAAAGACACTTGGCCTAGTAAATTTCGAGATTTGTTTTCATAAATGGCTAACTATAGTTTAGATAGAAAATTCAAACACCTTATGGTTAAAGATATGAAACTCATGAAAAAAGTAATACTACAGGTATGTTTTTTGCTTACTGAAAAACACGTGACCTATAAATTACACATAACAGAGAACCCAAAAAGTTAGCTTGTTTGAGGAGGCCAAAGATTGCTATCATTTTGGGGATTACAAACATGTTTTGTACTATCCCTCCACTTCAAAACTTTTTCATTTTTCTCACCATTAGCACTCGAAAAAATCAACACAAATTCACCAGCACTATAGTTGTCTTTACAATACTTAACTTTCTTTTTAGCTGGCAATTCAAAGACCTTGTATGTTGCATTTTTCAAATCTTCAAGAACTTAAATTGGGATCCCATAATCGATGATTTCGAAGCAACCCTACTAGCTTGATGCTTCTTGAATTGATTTTTTAACATTTAGATCCTTCAAATTTGATAAATAAATTATTGGGATTGATTCTTGATTGTCAATTTGGAATTTGTTTAGTATGTGCTCTTTTGGTTTAATACATTGATTTGGAATAATTTCAAGGCTTCTGTCTATTAGGACTTTTAGTCCATTTGCTTTCTTGATTACATAATCAAGTATGTCATTATTTGGTTCAAATTTTGATGAAGTCATTTGTGTGTTGAATTTTGATTAGTGTGTACTAATGGAACAAGGAAATTTGTGGGTTTTATAATGGTGTGTTTGAGAGGTGTAATACCCTAAAACAAACTAAGGTGAACTAGAGCTTCGTGATGGTTTCTTGAGTTAATTTTAAGTTAAAATGAGTTACATTAGTGTCCTCAGGCAGTGTGTGAAGTTTGGTTAAGTTTAGAGGTCAAACGTCCAAGAACGTCCATGACGTTCGGAAGGTGTGCCTTAGATAGTGCTTGTGTGTCTTGATGTGTTTGAGTGAGTTTTACGTGTTCGTTTTGCTTGAAATTATTAATGATTGAATGAAGTGCCCTTGAGAGGAAATTATTTATCTTGTGATTATGATTCAATGATGGTAGAAATGCCTTAAGGTGTAAATTTGAGGGATGTTGAGAGAATGTGAAGATTTTGTAGGAGTTGAGGGTAACCCTCTTGTGTGGCTAATGTTTCATAGTTGTTCTTGATGAGTTGAAGTTCTTCTGTAGGTTTACCCTAAGGAGGAAATGTGGTATGAATACCTAGTAAGGGAGATTTATTCCATGAGATTGAGTTAAGTGGTGCCTAAGAGTTAAATGAGGTGATGTTTAAGAAACTTTGT
The DNA here is from genome assembly GCA_016801875.1 of Solanum sitiens. NCBI lineage: Eukaryota > Viridiplantae > Streptophyta > Magnoliopsida > Solanales > Solanaceae > Solanum > Solanum sitiens. Next base: position 1,600,178 of record JABWTJ010000224.1, on the reverse strand, counting down.
CTAGGCTTGAATCCTAAGAGGAAAGTGTCATGCTTGACTTGTAAGGTTGATGTTTAGTCTTGATGTGCATGAGTTGAGGGTAGTGTGAGTTCCTACCTTGTGAGAGGCATAATGGTGCTTTGAAGTATGAGACCTTGAAGATGGCTTTACCCTAAGTGGGGGAGAATGAGTTGAGTAGAAAAGGTGATTTTGAGTATGAAGTGTATGAATGAGTTATCATTTGTTGTATATGAAATAAGATTACTTAAGGTCTAATGTTAAAGAAGCAAGTTAAAGCTAAGTTTTCACATGATGAATGCTAGGTAGAATTGCATGTAGTGTACTTAGTCCAAGAGAATCCTCAAGGGTCACTAAGTAAGAGTGGTAGTATGGGATGCTACTCTCACATTGCACTTAGTGTAACTTACCAAGTCTCTTTGGAGTAAGTTAGAATGGTCTTGTCTCTCATAATTTCATGCCATCTTGTTAAAGTTGCTTGAAAGGTGCATTATTGAAATTTTAAGCATGTGGCACAGTGAAGTTTTGAGTTTACTGTAAAGAAGTTCAAATTTTGACAAATTCTATTTTTCATGGATGATGGTTTCAATGTGTTTAGAAATTATGTTTATAAGCATGTTTAATGTTGGAGAAGGTAGTTCCTCCATAAGTGAAGAAATGAAAGTGAGATTGAATTTGTGAAGTTTTGCAAAGTTGCATGTGTACAGTGATGCTCACTGTGAAAATCTTCATTTTTGAAAAAATTGTTTTGTCTTGAATTTAAGTTTCAATGTGTGTAAAAGTGTTGTGTATGAGAATTTTTAATGTTGGAGAAGGTAGTTCCTCCATAAAAGAAGGTAAAGGGTGAGATTTGAAATTGTGAAGTTTGGCAAAAGTTGCTTATGTTGCAAAGTGTGTGAAAATGTGAAATAGTGCTCCTTGCTAGTTGATGCTTTGATTGTGAGTGTGTTGACCATGAATGTAATGTGTTACGTGGTTCTAATGAAGTCGTTGATGGTATTAAAGTTTTGGTGTCATTCGAGGACGAATGTTATTCCAAGTAGGGGAGAATGTAACGCCCTAAAATGAACTAAGGTGAACTAGATCTTCATGATGGTTTCTTGAGTTAATTTTAAGTTAAAATGAGTTACATAAGTGTCCTCAGGCATTGTGTGAAGTTTGGTTAAGTTTGGAGGTCAAACGTCCAAGAACGTCCATGACGTTCGAAAGGTATGCCTTAGATAGTTCTTGTGTGTCTTGATGTGTTTGAGTGAGTTTTACGTGTTTGTTTTGCTTGAAATTTGTGTGGGATGTTCCAAAGACCTAGACGACAAGGTTTAGGGGTTTAACGTTTGGGTACGACCCCACCAAGGACCCACAAGGGGCCCTAGAAGAGGACCCCACCTTTTGGCAACAAGCTGCCAAAACAGTGACCAAACGACGATCCAAGGAACGGTCCGTTGGTCAACAAACGGTCTGTCGACCATGGGCGTAATTGTACTTGCAAGTCAGGATGGCCTTCTCATGAATGGTGCTAAGTCTCAACCAATGAGACCCCACCAATGGCCCCTTGATGGACAAATGGTCCGTTGGTTGGTCCGTCTGTGAGACTGCCCCAAAATCTGTAATTTCCCTGTAAAGTCTTGGGGTGTTTGTTAAATTCACCCCAAGTCTTTTATGAACTTAGGAAGTTTTTTTTTAGTGTTTATTAGGTATATTAAATTACTTCAAACCCTAAGACCTAATTTTAGACCTCATTTCTTAAAAACCCAAAACCCCTCTCCTTTAGAACTCTCTCTCAAGTCTCCTTGGAAGTTAGAAGTCAAGAAGAGATAGGAGGGTTGTTGGTGGTCAAGTTCTTCATCAAAATCATTGGGTTTTCTCTTATCTAAAGTATGGTATCCATCCTTGAACTCTCTTCCATTCAAGGAGTCACTTCTAATGGATTTTCAAAAAGGGTTTTCAACCCTAGTTTCTTCTATCTTCAATTCTAAATATGGATCTTGCATGAAAACGTTTTGAATGACTTAATAATGATGTTTCTAATGTTAGTTGATAATTTTAGGGTTAAAACTTCAATGAAAACATGTTAAAGCTTTTCTTCAAATGTTGACTTAAGAAATGGGTTAAATGAGCATGACTTTGTAGTCTTTAAACTTCGGTTTCCTATGTGGATATTGTTGTTTAGATACTGCCCTAAGGGCTAATTTATGATGAATTATTGAATAAAATGCTATAGGTGATGTAAGCTTGGGTTAAAGGGTAAGTTGGTTATGTTGTTCAAGCTTTAATTATGAAATGCTCTTGAGTGGTATGGTCCACCTTCTTAGTGGCGGTGTTTACTTGATGAATTTGATTATACTTAGTATGTATTGTACGTGTGGCCTTGAAGGCCTAATATGTGAAATGAAGTGATATTGAAGATGATTTCTTGCATTTTGTTTTGTGAAGCTTGAAGTGCATGTTTTGCTTAGATTATGTATAAATGAAGTATATAATTATGTGAAGCATGTAAAGTGTGTGATTTGATGAATGAAGGTCTAAAGCATGTATAGAAGCTAAAGTAAATGAAATGATGCTTATGTGCAAGGTGTTTTCACATGTACACACACATCCACACTTGAATGAATGAATGAAGCTAAGTTAAGTAAAAAAGGGGAGTATTGGGGTGAACACTCTTCGTGAGTTGAGATGAAGTGTTTAGTAGCAACCTCATTACATCCTAAGAGCTTTCTAAGATAGGTTGTAGGATGAATACACTTCGTGAGTTGAGATGTGGTGTTCACTAGTTATCCTTAACCTATATTTTATAATGTTGAGAATCTGTGGGGAGTTATGCCTAGCACCGAGAGGATATGAAGAAGGGGTGGTTACACTTCGTGAGTTGAGATGTTGTATTCCAATGTACCTCTTGAGATGAGTACTTCTCGTTAGTAGAGAATGAGTTACTTAGTAGCAATCTCCTTATCCCTTAAACTATGCGCCCGCATAGGTGTAGCTATTGGGAAAGCCATGTAAAAGCTAAAAAGTAAGACCTCACTCTAGGCAAGTGAAGGGACCCTTCTCCGATAAGGAAAGTATCGAGATTCCATGTTTAGATCTCATGGTCTATGTCGGTTAAGCTAACCCCCACAAAAGTAATGAAAGTGCTAAGTCTCCTAAAAGAGTGTCCTACTTAGGGTAGGTAGTGGAATGGGACGCTATTTATCCATTGCACTAGGTAGGCATTCCAAAAAGGGAGTCTTGGTGAGTCCTATGTGAATTGAATGAACTCAGTCTTCTAAAAGAATGTACTAGGGTAGGTGGTGGTATGGGACGCTATCTATCCATTGCACTAAGTCGGAAAGTCTTGGTGCCAAACCTTCTAAAAGAGTGTACTACTTAGGGTAGGTGGTGGTATGGGACGCCATCTACTCATTGCACTAAGTAGGCATTCCGAAAGGGAAGTCTTTGGTGTGTTGTTGAGTGTTCTTCTAATGTCTTGTTATTGAGTGGTGACTTGTTCTCCCGAGTGGAGTAAGCCTATCGTGGGTAGTCTTAAGGATATCTTTGGTGAGCATTGAAGGAGGTGTTTAAACGTTTCCTTCATGTCTTTCCTTGGATAGTCTTAGGATAACCTCGGTTAGGGAAACTTCTACAAAAATGAGTTCAGTTCCTCATTGGCAATACCTTGGGAGTTCACTATTTTAGAGTCAAATTGGTTAAATGTAATGTTAAAAAGTGTTCACTGTAATTTTGGTAACTTCGTTGTAAGTTGGTCCTTTGGTTTAAAAATTATGGAAATCCTTCTCTAAGTGTTAAATGATGTTTCTTATGTTGTTTGGCTTCTAAATTCATGAATGTCTTAATTATTTGGCATGAAAGGTTATTTTACTAAAATGTCCCTTTTTACATTATTTTGCATATGTCATACTTAGTACATTGTTTTGTACTAACCCCATACTTTTATATACTCTATAAGTATAGGCTTTTGGAAGCAAGGTTGAAGGCTAGAAGACAAAGCTTGGGAAAGTTTCTCTCAAGACAAAGTATGTCCTCATATATTCGAGGGCATAGTCCTTTTCTTAGTTTCTTTATTTAAAGACTTATTATGTATTTCTTTTTAATGTAAAGGGCCGTGTCCCTAAGATATTATGTCGTGTCTTTAAGTTTGGCTTGTGACAATGAGATTTTCTTAGTATTTATGAAAGATTTCCTTTATTAATTTATTCTTGAAAAGTTTTAAAGTCCGCACTACTTTTCATGTCTTATGTAATGAATGACAGTTAAAGAGCTTGTATAAGACCCCAAAGGGTCAAGTATGCCTTGTTACGACCTAAGGGTTCTCCCTAACTTCTAGGGGGTACTTTCGGATCGTGACAAGAGGGGTGTGTGTTGGGGAGGGAGGGGAGAAGGGGGTTGTCTATGAAATAATGGAAGAAGGAGATTTTGGGTTTTTATGGTGGGTTTTAGAGGGAGGGGTGTTAGGGTTTTACTCTAATTTTCTTACATTATTTGAAGTTTATTCTTCTATTGAAGAAAGGTTAAAGTATTACCCTAAATGTTTGTACTCTATTTTATGCATAAAAAATTATTAGTAAAAATAGTACTGCTATTATTTAATATATTATTTTACTTTTAATATAATAATTTTATAGCTATAAATTATTATGACAATTGAGAATATTTGATGGGGACGTATATCAAATGTGTATTATATTTTTTAGTGCAGAGGAGAAAACTTTAAAAAGTCATAAAAGTAATACTACTTAAATCTAATAGAAGAGAAAATTTTCATATGATTGAGTTCATTTCCCTATAAATTACTAAATCTTCATCATATTTGTGTTCTTTGTTTGGCAGAAAATAGACACATTAATTTACCTTTCTCCATATGTGTTAGATAGTGTTAAATGTGAAATTATTAAATTTCAACTATGTCACATGCTCAGAATTCAAGAATGTGAAATTATACACTTATTCATACTAGTTGAAAGGTCAGAAACTACATTCTACAACATATCAACACAGTTTTTTAATGACTTAAGATAATAAACAAATGGGGAAATGATGAGGACAAACTTGGATGGATTTGACAAATCATATTTTCATGAATAAATTTTTGTTGTTAGGGTCAATGTTTTGTAGAATTTATGTAGTATTTGATAATCAAAATTATACATTTGATACCAATTTTCGTCATTGAAATACTACCTATAACAATCTTTGATGATTAGGGGTTTTGTTACCCTAAATCCGATATCAGTCTTAGGAGTGAAATTAAATTCATTCTAAACTTGAAATCTATTGTTAATGATGGAGATATTTACTACCGATCACGATCTTAGAATATGATGTGTTATTTAATTAGGTGTTTTTCCCTTCATTTTTTGTATTCAATATCCTATTTAAAACTAAATGTAAATATATTTCTAAACTCAGGATCTTTAATATATGGCGAAGATAATTACTAACCACCATGAGTATAGGTTTTTTCTTATTCAATATTCGGTACCCTCTTTAAACAAAGCCCATTTTTCAAATTATAGAGTTCAAGTTAAAAATTATCACACTGTTACACACCAACGATTAGAATAATAAACTTACAATGTTACAACAAAAAAAATATGGGGTAAAGTTACTATAAACAAAAGTAGGATAAACTGTAACATAAGATTATTAATTGATTAGAACAAACAAGCTAACGACACAATCATACCAACTCGTTGGTTATGTAAAGAGATACTTTATGTCGTTACATGATAAAAAAATTGACAATATAATAACTTTCATATAACAAAAAAATTGTAGATTAAAATATCAACTTCTAGCAAAATCTAGTGATGATTTACGGGAAGGCCTTTTACGGTAGAAATAATCTCAATAATAAGAATGTAAAACATGTTTGTACACTGGTTTTTCTCTATCTTTTCACATTTGTGGAAATGGACCAATGACACTATCAAGGCTAGCATTCATAAATAGCAGTACGAATATACGAACCCTGTTCGAATCAACTACTACACAATGCTCGATACTCTTGTATCGGTCATTGCTCATGATCTACAACAAGTCACCTATGTTAATCGCTAAGGCGCCTTTGAAATGATTTACGTGGATCAAATTATCGCATTTAGACCCTCAATATATATAGGCCTCCTATGCCGTCTTGAAGAGTAGAGTGATGCATGACACATCACAGTGTCGGTGAGTCCCTATGGTAATACTTGGATTAAGGCATGGTGGATAGTAGTTTATGTTGATATTCATAGTTCATTCATAGTCCCCATGAAGAGAGGTTCTAAAGATTCATCAATTTCATTGACATTGTGACCCTTCAATATCACCTTTGATAATTTTTTAGCAACTGGTTTAGCCGACTTTTGATACTCAAGACTTGATTCCTATAAACCACTGACAAAGTCATAAATTTCGTTAAGAGTGTACGAAATCTAATAGCAAAGTAATTTAATGTCAAAGTCATGAATTTCACTAAGTGTATTTCGATAATCCATCAGAAACAACATTTTTACCCCGCAAAGATAGAAATAAGATATGCGTACATATTATCCTCTCCTTACCCTACTTGTGGAATTATACTACATATATTATTTTAAAAAAAATAAAAAAAATCATATATATATATATATATATATATATAAATTTAGAGGTAATGGTCAAAAACACGCTTGAAGTAACAAAATCTTGAAAGTCTCATATCTGACCGTCATCAACTAACTATTAAAATATATTTCAAAATTAATGAATCAGTGGCCATTAGGATGAAATTTTAAGCCTAATTAACTTGTGACATGACCTTTTGTGATTCTATTGAGACATTTTATATAGAATGTTTTGAGGTTTGTTTTGACAAATAGCTAACTATAGTTTAGTTAGAAAACGCAAACACATTACCGTTAAAGATATGAAACTCATGAAAAAAGTAATACCATAAGTATGGTTTTTACTTACTAAAAAACACGTGGCCTATAAATTACACATAATAGAAAATCCAAAAAGTTACCTTATTTTAGGAGGCAAAAGATTGCTATCATTTTGTGGATTACAACCATGTTTTAAACTATCCCTCCACTCTTAAGCTTTTTCATTTTTCTCATCCAATGACATGCGAAGTTTGAGGCTAATTGTTTATAGGACTATGCGGCTTTGAGGAAGCTGCCACCACCAGATACTATTCCCTTAGTTTAGTCTAGCATCTAAGACCAGCACACATGCTCCTTCTTGAAGTAGGCATGTATACATTCCTCTTAGGCTATGCCTTCTTTTGATGTTACTCTTGCTTTGTACTTCTTCTATTGCTATTATTGCCACTGTTCCTACCCTCACTCTTATTACCTTCCCCCCCCCCCCCAAGCACTTATATATCAAATAGATAGTTGTGGTCGATCAGTGGATGTTAGAGCCACAAGGGTTTACAAGGACATGCCCCGGATTATAAAAATTGCTATTGAGCGGGCCTTGGATCCTTTGAGGTACACAGTGAATAAGTTTGTGGGGATGATTGAGGCTCATGGTGTGAAGTTGGACAACCTCACTGTGAGATTATAGTCCAGGAGAAGGTCGAGGGTAGTTTTGGTGCACTATACACCATGAGGGGAGACCTTTCTACTTTGCGAGCAAAGGTAACTCATTTGCAATCTACCAACTTCTCTATGCTATGGGATGTTCCCCTGCCAGATGCACTAGCCAATGTGGCATCACTTATGCCTGGCAGTGAGTTACTTCTAGTGTGCAGCTTGAGTTACTTCTAAGTGTTGTTGATGCAAATATGTATGTTGGGAGGGCTGATGATAAGTTGGTTGAGGAGACAGATGAGAAGGAATTGAGGCGTGAGGAGGATGAGAGTGGTATTGCACAGACTCTTATGGAGTTGCATGAGATCAAATATGTGATTGTTCATGCAACCCTTGAGAGATACCTTCGGTAAACTTCAGCGGTTGGTATTATTAAAGTCTCTTCAAACTCCACCATTCCTCCGAGTGTGGTGACAAACACCGAGGCCCCATTTGATACTTTCTTGCTGCTTCTAGTGATTTTATTGCCAAGAATTGATTCCTAAGGGTGATGCTTCCTTTCCTGAGACTTTTGATGGGAGTTCTCCATGGACTTAGACTCTTACTACCGTACTTTATTTTCTTTGCATTAAGGACCTTTTTTGTGGGTTGAGGGCTTTTGAGCCAATAGTCCCCTTGTTTCTTTGTATTTTGTTACTTTCTAGTTTTGGATGATTGTATTAGTTTACTCTTGTTTACATTATAATGTTTCATTTGGTTTAGTGTATCTCTTTTTACTTTTTAGTTATCTCTCAACTTTGCAACCCTACATGAGTTTGAAATATTGTGAAATTCTTGAGTTATCATTGTAATGATTCGAGGATCGATTGTATCCAATATGGTTGTCTTGAATAGTAATCACGATGAACATGATGTATAGTGTTAGTGTTGCAAGAATGAAATTGATGTGGTTTCACTTTTGAGTGATCTCTTTGAATCTTTTCTTGACTAGATGTGTTTTGATGTAAACCTTGAAATGAACATTGCATGTACGCTTTTGATATTTTTGGGATGTTCTATATAAGTGTATTTTGAAATTTTATGTGTGGTGAGGTCTTAGTTGAAAGCATGTGTGTAGAGTCCTAGAATTTGTTGTTAGTATAATTTTTTAAATCTTGGTAAATGTGAGGCGTGATCTTGGACATTAATTCAAAGAGGGAATCCAAATGCTCATAATCTTTTGTGACTACCTTGTGAAGATGTGTATTCATTTTGGCACCATTAAGCATAACACATTGTTGACAACACCAAAAAAAATCCTCTTGAGCCAAATTGTCCCTACCTTCTTACCCAAAATCCTTTTTGAACCATTGTTATGTTTGGTTATCCAACTTAGGCTTGGGGGTATGAAAAGTAGGAGGGATGAAAGCAAAGTGAAGGGCAAAGAAAGGTGAAAGTGAATCTCAACTTTGAACCCCTCCTTATAAAAAAAAGTATGGTGATGAAAATGCTTTGAAAAATGGAAATGAAAAAGAAAAGTGATGAAATAAAGGGGATTCCAAATAAAATGAGTGAAAAGTCAAAGTTTGAGTTCTAAATTGGTGAAGAATGAAAAAATCTTGAGAAAAGGTGAAGATAATTGCAACAATGCTTCGAAAATGTGAAGTCACCAAGCCAAATTGATCATACCTTAACCCGCGGCCCCATTACAAGCCTAAAATACCGTTGAGATATTTCTTGAACTAGGTTGTGTGATGATAAAAAAATATGAGCAAACTTATAGGACAAAGTGTCACACCATGAATCAAGACCCCAATGAGACCGGCGTCGTTAACCTCTCAGAGGTCGCAGACAAGCCTCTTCTTAGCTTCCATCACAATCATACAGTTAAATTTGCGGAAAATTTAGAACTTTTTAATACATATTGAAGTGTACTTAGACTTCATATAATTACTGCATAAGAGTGATATACTAATAAGCTCAAACTAAACAACCAACTACCAATAGATTAAACAATTGAAATAAGGAATCATAATATTAATAATAGTTTGCCAAACCGGCCTTAATACAAACACTTGAACAAATGTTTGAAATGAAACGCTAGGGACAACATCCACTAGCTATGTCTAATGTACTAAATCTAGAATAATAAACGTAGGCATCCTCGAACTCAAGAGGACCTACCAAAGTCTGGAGATCGCTAATCCAAACCGCGTCAACGAATCTTCGATCTTCTCTCGGACCTGCGCCTATAAAAATAGTAATAGTATATGGGTTAGTACACATTTGTACTAAGTATGGGTGTATTCACATAAACACATAAGTACTATGCATGATCAAGGAATAGCAACATGTCGTTACTGGAAAGTGAAGTCACTATACATTCCTAATTCGTTATTTGTTAATCATGCTACGAATATGACATGTTTTCAAGCATTTAAAGCACACAACTCATTTTCTATATTAATATAATAACTTGGAATCATGAACATAATTTTAGAACAACTCAAACAAAACTTAATAATTTTGCTCCCTTAGGCCGAGAGCTCTCTTCCCAGCCTTAGTTTATTTTTCAGTTTTTTCTTCTTTCTTGTTGTGTAGTTCAATGATCTTCTTTGATCCTATGGTTTACATACAAGTGCAATGATTCATTGTAGTCCCATAACTACAATGAATCGAGTAAGTAATCCAAAGGACTAAGAAAATGATTTGGCTACCCTACTCACAAGTTATATTTCTCATTCTTGTAAAATTGGGCATGAATGTATTTATAAGCCAATCTTTATTGGCTATGACCATTCTTTGATTATTTCCATAATATATAGATCTTGGGGCATATATTCATACTCCAATATTGGCATAAACCAATAACTATTATAACTTCATTCTTATCAAACACTGATGATTGATAATCTTATGCTTTGCTTACTTAGTTCACTTTGAACTTACATTTCTTCTTCTTTGATCTACTGTTCACTTTGAACATACTACTTTCTTTCTTACTTACTTTCTTAAAGAAATCTTTAGAATTAACTGATGTAGATCATGTGAGCTAACATGAAATCCAGTGTCTTCCCCCACACCGAAAAGAGGTGGTTCACCGGCTAAAGTGAAACCGAATCCAGTGTCTTCCCCACACCGAAAAGAGGTGGTTCACCGGCTAAAGTGAAACTAAATCCAGTGTCTTCCCCACACCGAAAAGAGGTGGTTCACCGGCTAAAGTGAAACCGAATCCAGTGTCTTCCCCACACCGAAAAGAGGTGGTTCACGGCTAAAGTGAAACCAAATACTTTCTTGAGAATTTAACCGACATAGATCATGTGAGCTAACATGAAATCCAGTGTATTCCCCATACCAAAAAGAGATTGTTCACCGGCCAAAGTGAAACCGAATACTGCCTAGCTTTCTTAGGTGGAATCCACTAGCTAGTTCCTATGCTGGCAACATAGTTCAAAGACTAGGACACTTTGGAGACCCTGATCCACCTTGGTGGTGATCTCGTCTCATGAGGCTTACATGTGCTGGCACAAGCTCATTGCTAGTCTATCGGTGCTTAGCTCAGATTTATTATACTTTACAACTTTTAGAGTTGACTAAAACATTATGGAAGCTCGCTTCTAGTATGAGGTATACTTAGCTCAATGGATGACTGGTCATCCCTTTATTTACTTGATGAATGTGAATTTAAATCTTACATTATCATCATGGTGTGAGTGAGACTTGTCTCACGGATTCTAACACCCTCTTATGTGAGTATCTTTGACGTAATTGTTTAAGTGTAAGTGAGACTTGTCTCACTTCCTTTAACATCCTATATTAGGTCAATTTCATAACTCATAAGCTTTTAGTTATTTTATTACTCACCTTATCTTGTTCAACGTTATTTGGTAGCCTTGTACCATTCTTTATGAAAGTTGTAAGGACTTATTCAATGTGCTATTATGTTCACAACGTTCATTTAGATAGGGTTTGTTGGGACTTGTCCCAATCATTGGCATACCCTTGGTTATGAGTTCATTGAGTTACATCTTGTCAATCTCATTCTTTAATATGTATTTGGCATTACAATACATTGGCCATATAAGATTGGTATGAATTAGTCATTGGCCAATTCTATTACATATTTTGGAAATAATATTGCTAGCCAATTAATTGGCATAAATCAAACTTTGATATTATCACTAGCCAAGTCAATTAACTTCATGTATATACTGTAGTAATCACATCATGTTAAGCAAGCCAACTTTTAACCTTTGATTAGCCTTTAAGAACAATTCCATTTTCTCGAACACAATTAGGCATTACAACATTTATTATCTCATGTAAATAATACCTTAATCATACGGATCTAACATATAGGTCTCATTCGACATTATAAATCGCAGAAACATACACATAATGATCAGTTAGCACCACATACCAACAACATGTTCGAGATTTACATTATACATACTACTAGAATCTGAAATAGGGAGAACTAGGGAGATTAACGTTCAATAATTTCATTGGGAACAACCCTAGTTTTGGTTTTCTTGAAGTTAATACGATTGAAAGGCCTCCTGTGGATAGTAATCCAAGAGAAAAAAACCATACCTTACTGTAGAATTGAATCTATGAAGATCACCTTGCACTTTGCACAAAACCTTGAAGAACTGCCTTGAAATCGCCTAATGTTTTTCTTACGTTGTTCACTGTTTTTCAGTCGTAGGTTTTCTAGTGATTAAACGTGAGTCTAAGTCTTAGGAACTGAATATGACTAATTCAACTTAGACTAATTAACTTAATTAAATAAATCAATTAGCTAATTACCAAAAAGCCCCTCCTAAAGTAACTAAAAATAGGAGAACATTTGTCTTAGCCAAATTCTGAAAATTTGCTTAAGAATTTCGGTTTGACCATTTAAACTAATTAATTAATTAAGTTGTTAATTTAATTAATTAAGTGACCTAGGGTAATTACTAAAGTACCCCTAAGTCACTAGGACCATAACCAATCCTTTTGGACCATCCTAGGTTAGGTACTAGGATGTTTCTTTAGTTAGTTACTCGGCTAGTGTCACCCGGTTAGGTCTTAGGTTGTCGGGTGCACTAGTTAGTTCATTTTAGTTAGTCCTAGGTTAGTTAGCTAGTTAGTTAAGTTAGTTAGAGCCTAGGACTGGTTAGTAAGCTTGACCCCACGTGGCTTGACCCGACGCGCGCCTGCCCCCTAACTGCCCTAACCGAATTGGTTGGGCTTTGTCTCTCGGCCGGTAGCACATGTGCTTGCACATTTGTTGTCGTGCACTTTCCTAACCGTGCACTCTGTTTGCACTTGGAAAGTTCACTTCTTGTTGTCCCAAGGATCCTCACTATGTCCTTGGGCACTGCTTAATCTACATGATCATTTTAAATGATCATGTGCTATGATACTTAGGCTTGACACTTGGATGCCTCGTACCTAATATGTGATAAGCGATGAAAATAAAAACTTTAGCTTAGGGTCTTTATTGCAGGTACAATTTCTAAACAAGCTTGGATTGGAGCATTTGATATCGAAGTGTATTTTAGTTTACTTGTGTATACATAGGAATTAGCTAACACCCTTAAGCCAATAATCTCTAACATGCCCAATATTACTCAATATTGGGCATTGGGATGCCTATGTAGCCCAATACATATTCTTAAAGCCTAATAGACTCTTCACTAGACAAGAACATTTTCTTGAATGTTACATTACCCCCCCCCCTCCCTTAGGAACATTCGTCCCCGAATGACACTACACTTCATTTTAAATCAAAGAGGGTATTTTCGAAAAACGCATCACAGACTTGAAACTTTACTCTTTGTGAATATATGATTCACAACTTACTCTGGATGATGCACATCACTCAAAGCTTATCTGAAGCTTCATATCTGAGATTGAGAAACTTCCTTCTCAATATTACTTTAAATCAATGCACATCACAACTCATGCGACACAAAAATCACGTCAACGCTATACAAAAATAGCAACATAAATGCAAGCATGAACTCATATTAACTCATATATTGCAAGTATAAAAGACACAGTTATGGACTTAAAACACCAGAACCGACTAATGCACTTAAATTTAGAGTTTCATAAACAAAATCATACCTAGGAAGAGTATATCTAACCTCAAGAACTGAACAAGTGAGGGTAACAGGATCTCATATCGGCCTCGGCCTCCCATGTTCCTCCCTCAACAAGGTGGTTCCTCCATAACACCTTTATGGTGGCAACCTCCATGTTCCACAGCCGCTTCACTTGGCGATCTAAAATTTCAACTGGAACCTCTTCGTAAGAAAGGTTCTCATCGACTCCTAACCCCTCAACAGGTAGGATGGATGCTGGATCACCTAGACACTTTTTAAGCATCGAAACATGAAACACTGGATGAACAGAAGCCAAGTCATTTGGTAACTTCATTTCGTAGGCAACATTCCCTACTCCTCATAAGGACCTATATACCTCAGACTCAACTTCCCTTTCTTATCAAACCTCATCACCCCTTTCATGGGTGATATCTTCAGGTAAACTTGATCACCTATCTCGAATTCAAGAGCCCTCTTCCTGTTATCAGCATAGGATTTTTTACGACAGTAAGCAGTAGCCAATCTATCCCTGATCATTCTCACCTTTTCCACAGCCTCATGTATGATCTCAGGGCCAAGGATGGAAGACTCTCCTACTTCAAACCATCCAACTGGGGACCTACATCTCCTACTATACAGTGCTTCAAAATGTGTCATCCCAATACTGGAATGGTAGCTATTATTATAAGAGAACTCAATCAGTGGAAAGTGATCATCCAAACTCCCCTTGAAGTCAATAACACATGCTCTCAGCATGTCTTCAAGGGTCTGAATGGTACGCTCTGCTTGTCCATCCGTCTGAGGGTGAAAAGCAGTACTGAGCTTCACCTGTGTACCCAAGATCTTTTGGAAAGATCTCCAAAAATGAGAAGTGAAATGGGCTCCCCTATCCGAAATGATATATAAAGGGGTCCCATGCCACCTCACTATCTCATCAATCTACAGCTTGGCATAATCTTCGGCTCTGTAAGTAGACTTCACCGGAATGAAGTAAGCAGACTTAGTCATCCTATCAACAATGACCCAAATGGAATCATGCAGTTCCCTGGTCTTGGGCAGACCAACCACAAAGTCCATATCAATAGCCTCCCACTTCCATGTTGGAATCTCAATCGACTGGGTAAGACCTCCAAGTTTAAGGTGTTCGGCCTTAACCTGTTGGCAATTGGGACATTCCTCCACAAACTTAGAGATATCCCGCTTCATACCTTCCCACCAATAGATCTCCTTCAGATCATGATACATCTTGGTGGAACCTGGATGAATGGAATACCTGGAGCCATGAGCCTCTGCAATAATACTAGGCCTCAGATCATCAATATTTGGTACGCACAATCTGCCCTGGTATCTAAGCACACCATCCCCCCCTAGGGAGAATGATTCATTCAGCTTACTCAACACTTAATCTTTCAACCCCATGAGTATTGGGTCAAGATGCTGTTTAGCTTTAACATCTACAACAAATGAGGATTCAGAATTGGAATGAACTGAAACACCCCCATTTGGTGTATCTACCAGCCGTACACCTAACCTAGCCAATTGGTGTACCTCTTTAACCAACTCCTTCTTCTCATCATCGATATGAAACACACTGCCCATGCTCAATCGACTCAAAGCATCGGCCACTACATTGGCCTTACCTGGGTGATAGTGGACACTCATGTTATAATCCTTGAGCAGCTCTAGCCATCTTCTCTGACGAAGATTCAACTCTCTCTGTGTAAAAACATACTGAAGACTTTTATGGTTAGTAAATACATCAACATGTACACCATATAAGTAATGTCTCCAAAGTTTCAACGCGAATACCACAGCAGCTAACTCAAGATCATGTGTAGGGTAATTCTTCTCATGGACTTTCAACTGTCTTGATGCATATGCAATCACCTTGCCATCTTGCATAAGAACACATCCCAAACCTACTCAGGAAGCATTACAGTACACCACATACCCTTCACAACTCCTCGGCAATGTAAGAACTAGGGCAAAAGTGAGTCGGTCTTTGAGCTCTTGGAAGATCTTTTCAAAAGTTTCAGACCACTCAAACTTTACCTTCTTCTTTGTTAAAGCCGTCAATGGAGCAGCAATTGCGGAAAAGCCCTCAACAAACCTGCGATAATAATTAGCCAAACTAAAGAAACTTCAAATATCTGTAGGAGTGAGGGGTCTCGGCCAATTCTTTACTGACTCAATATTTTTTGGATTAACCTCTACACCCTGGTCGGACACAACGTGACCAAGGAAGGTCACTGATCTCAGTCAAAACTCACATTTGCTGAATTTTGCATATAGCTGATGTTTCCTGAGTACTTGCAATGTCATTATCAAATGTTGTTCATGATCTTCTCTGGTCTTAGAGTATATGAGGATGTCATCTATGAATACTATGATAAAAGAATCAAGGTACTCACGGAAGACTCTATTCATAAGGTCCATAAACGCGGTTGGTGCGTTAGTGAGACCAAATGACATGACAAGAAACTCGTAATGACCATACCTAGTACGGAAGGCAGTCTTAGGAACGTCCTCTTGTCTCACTCTAAGCTGGTGATACCCTGACCGAAGATCTATTTTAGAAAAGAAACTTGAACCTTGGAGCTGATCAAATAGATCATCAATTCTCATAAGAGGGTATTTGTTCTTTATAGTGACTTTGTTGAGTTGCCTATAATTGATACACATTCTAAGAGTTCCATCCTTTTTCTTAATGAACAACACTGGAGGACCCCATGGGGATATGCTCGGCTCGATGAAGCCCTTATCAAGTAGATCTTTTTACTGCAACTTCAACTCTTTGAGTTCAGTTAGAGCCATTCTATAGGGAGGAACGGAAATTTGTTTGGTGTTGGGATCTAAGTTAACACCAAAGTCAATTTCGCGTTCAGGAGGGATTCCTACTAAATCCTCCAGACAGACATCTTGAAACTCATTCACTATGGACATAGAGTCTATGGAAGAAACTTCATGTTCTAAGTCATTGACTCTGACTAAGCGGCATAAATACCCCTTAGATAACATCTTATTGGCTTTAAGATGGGAAACTATTTGGCTTGTTGGATTTGAACCACGCCCTTCCCATTCCAGCTCTAACTCATTTGGAAACTGAAACCTTACTACCCTGTTTCGACAATCTATGGTAGCATAGCATTTATGGAGCCAATCCATACCCAAAATTATATCAAAATCGAGCATGGTTAATTCTATTAGGTCAGCATATGTAACTCTATCAAGAACAGTTATTAGGCAATCTCTATATACTCTTTCGGCCCTAATGTTGTCTCCTATGGGAGTACTAACTAGAAAAGGCTCATGCAAGATCTCAGGAAGCAAGTCAAATTTACTAGCTACTAAAGGAGTAACAAAAAAAAGGTATATCCTGGATCTAACAATGCATAAACAAGAAAATAAAACACAAGCAAGTTACCAGTGACCACATCAGCTGACTTCTCCTGCTCCTCTCTTCTTTTCAAAGCATAAAACATGTTCCTCTTGGGAGGCTCGGCTGCAGCAGTAGTATTAGGCCAAGGCTGAGTATCTGCCTTGGCCTGATTCTTCACATGTGGGCAGTCCCTGATCATATGCACACTCTTGCCGCACCCATAGCAGGCATTAGAACCTACCATGCACTCACCTCCATGCGAATGACAACACTTACCACACGACTTTCTGTCACACTGGCATTTCTATCATTGCCCTTCTTGGAATTAGTGTTCTTGAAAGGAGTAGGTTTACCTGAGTGTTGGTGCCCCTTCTTGAACTTAGGCCTGTCCTGGACTCTGAACGAACCCCTACCAGTGCTAGACCCAGCCTGATCCGAGGGCCTAGACTTCTTGCCTTCTCGATCTCTCTTCCTCCGATGACTCTCCTCCACCTGCTGTGCATGTACCATCAACCTAGCAAGTTCCATGTTATCATGCAACATGGATGACCGACAGTCCTCCTCTAAATCCTCCGATACACCAGTCACAAACATGCTCATCTGATCCCTTCTACTGGACACCAGGGAAGAAGCATACTTGGAAAGTTTAACAAATTTCAGGAGTATTTCTTGACTGACATACCTCCCTGACGTAGGTTGATGAACTCCTCAACCTTAGCCTCTCTCTGGGAAAGAACCTCTCCAGGAATGCAGTCTTGAGAACGTCCTAAGTGATGGGGACTTCTCCTGGTGCTCGGCCATCTCCCCACATCTTGTACCACACCTGAGCCACATCCTTGAGCTGGTATGCACCCAACTCATCCTTTTCCTCTTCATTAACACCCATAGCACAGAGAATCTTGTGGACCTCGTCCACAAACTCCTGGGCATCCTTATTGGTCTTGGACCCGAAGTAGACTAGAGGATTCATTCTGGTAAAATCTCTCAGTCTACTAGCCATGGTGCTAGCATGCGGGTTCTGCCTGGGAGCACCCTCTCTAGTGGCATGGGTTGTGATAGCCTGTGCCTGAACAGTGATGGCTTGGGCCATCTGAACTAGTGCTGCTCACACTTCTCCATCCGTCAACGCAGCTGGGTTGACAGGAACTTGCACTCCAGCAACTGGGGCTTGAAGAGGAGCTTGGTTTCCCCCAGCAGCTACTTCTCCAACTCTCCTGCCTGCAATTCTTCTTGTGTTCATTTTCTACATGCACACACAAGAAGGAAGTTAGATGATAGAATGACACAAAATGTCAAAGCTCTAGACAGCACGATAAAGAGTAGAAAAAGGGAAGATTCTTAACATCACTTAGTCTCTAAGTCATGATTGTGGTGCACTTCACAACCATAAGCTAGAAACTAGTCAACGTGGTTGTTTTGAGCCTTAGTTCCTAGGTAATTTAACCTCATGCTCTGATACCAAGTTTGTCACACCCAGAATCTAGACCCAGATGAGACCGGCGTCGTTAACCTCTCAGAGGTCGCAGACAAGCCTCTTCTTAGCTTTCATCACAATCATACAGTTAAATTTGCGGAAAATTTAAAACTTTTTAATATTTATTAAAGTGTACATAGACTTCATATAATTACTGCATAAGAGTGATATACTAATAAACTCAAACTAAACAACCATCTATCAATAGATTAAACAATTGAAATAAGGAATCATAATATTAATAATAGTTTGCCAAATCGGCCTTAATACAAACGCTTGAACAAATGTTTGAAATGAAACGCTAGGGACAACATCCACTAGCTATGTCTAATGTACTAAAGCTAGAATAATAAACGTAGGCATACTCGAACTCAGGAGGACCTACCAAAGTCTGGAGATCGCTAATCCAAACCGCGTCAACGAATCTTCGATCTTCTCTCGGACCTGCGCCTATAAAAATAGTAATTGTATATGGGTTAGTACACACTTGTACTAAGTATGGGTGTATGCACATAAACACATAAGTACTATGCATGATCAAGGAAAGTTCTTCCTATAGCAACATGTCGTTTCTGGAAAGTGAAGTCACTATACTTTCCTAATTCGTTATTTGTGAATCATGCTATGAATATGACATGTTTTCATGCATTTAAAGCACTCAAATCATTTTCTATATGAACATAAGACCTTGGAATCATGAACATAATTTTAGAACAACTCAAACAAAACTTAATAATTCTGCTCCCTTAGGCCGAGAGCTCTCTTTCCCAGCCTTAGTTTATTTTTCAGTCTTTTCTTCTTTCTTGTTGTGTAGTTCAATGATCTCCTTTGATCCTATGTTTTACTTACAAGTGCAATGATTCATTGTAGTCCCGTACCTACAATGAATCGAGTAAGTAGTCCAAAGGACAAAGGAAATGATTTGGCTACCCTACTCACAAGTTATATTTCTCATTCTTGTTAAATTGGGCATGAATGTATTTATAAGCTAATCTTTATTGGCTAAGCCCATTATTTGATTATTTGCATAATATATAGATCTTGGGGCATATATTCATACTCCAATATTGGCATAAACCAATAACAGTTATAACTTCATTCTTATCAAACACTGATGATTGATAATCTTATGCTTTGCTTACTTAGTTCACTTTGAACTTACATTTCTTCTTCTTTGATCTACTATTCACTTTGAACATACTACTTTCTTTCTTTCTTACTTTCTTAAAGAAATCTTTAGCATTAACAGATGTAGATCATGTGAGCTAACATGAAATCCAGTGTCTTCCCCACACCGAAAAGAGGTGGTTCACCGGCTAAAGTGAAACCGAATCCAGTGTCTTCCCCACACCAAAAAGAGGTGGTTCACCGGCTAAAGTGAAACCGAATCCAATGTATTCCCCACACCGAAAAGAGGTGGTTCACGGCTAAAGTGAAACCAAATACTTTCTTGAGAATTTAACCGACATAGATCATGTGAGCTAACATGAAATCCAGTGTCTTTCCCACACCGAAAAGAGGTTGTTCACAGGCCAAAGTGAAACTGAATACTGCCTAGCTTTCTTAGGTGGAATCCACTAGCTAGTTCCTATGCTGGCAACATAGTTCAAAGACTAGGACACTTTGGAGACCCTGATCCACCTTGGTGGTGATCTCGTCTCATGAGGCTTACATGTGCTGGCACAAGCTCATTGCTAGTCTATCGGTGCTTAGCTCAGATTTATTATACTTTACAACTTTTAGAGTTGACTAAAACATTATGGAAGCTCGCTTCTAGTATGAGGTATACTTAGCTCAATGGATGACTGGTCATCCCTTTATTTACTTGATGAATGTGAATTTAAATCTTATATTATCATCATGGTGTGAGTGAGACTTGTCTCACGGATTCTAACACTCTCTTATGTGAGTATCTTTGACGTAATTGTTTAAAGTGTAAGTGAGACTTGTCTCACTTCCTTTAACATCCTATATTAGGTCAATTTCATAACTCATAAGCTTTTAGTTATTTTATTACTCACCTTATCTTGTTCAACGTTATTTGGTAGCCTTGTACCTTTCTTTATGAAAGTTGTAAGGACTTATTCAATGTGCTATTATGTTCACAACGTTCATTTAGATAGGGTATGTTGGGACTTGTCCCAATCATTTGGTTATGAGTTCATTGAGTTACATCTTGTCAAATCTCATTCTTTAATATGTATTTGCATTACAATACATTGGCCATATAAGATTGGTATGAATTAGTCATTGGCCAATCTATTACATATTTTGGAAATAATATTGCTAGTCAATTAATTGGCATAAATCAAACTTTGATATTATCACTAGCCAAGTCAATTAACTTCATGTATATACTGTAGTAATCACATCATGTTAAGCAAGCCAACTTTTAACCTTTGATTAGCCTTTAAGAACAATTCAATTTTCTCTAACACAATTAGGCATTACAACATTTATTATCTCATGTAAATAATACCCTAATCATACGGATCTAACATATAGGTCTCATTCGACATTATAAATCACAGAAACATACACATATTGATCAGTTAGCACCACATACCAACAACATGTTCGAGATTTACATTATACATACTACTAGAATCGGAAATAGGGAGAACTAGGGAGATTAACATTCAACAATTTCATTGGGAACAACCCTAGTTTTGGTTTTCTTGAAGTCAATACGATTGAAAGGCCTCCTATGGAAAGTAATCCAAGAGAGAAAACCCATACCTTACTGTAGAATTAAATCTGTAAAGATCACCTTGCACTTTGCACGAAAACCTTGAAGACCATCCTAGGTTAGGTACTAGCATGTTTCTTTAGTTAGTTACTCGGCTAGTGTCACCCGGTTAGGTCTTAGGTTGTCGGGTGCACTAGTTAGTTCATTTTAGTTAGTCCTAGGTTAGTTAGCTAGTTAGTTAAGTTAGTTAGATCCTAGGACTGGTTAGGAAGCTTGGCCCCACGTGGCTTGACCCGATGCGCGCCTGCCCCCTAACCACCCTAACCGAATCGATTGGGCTTTGTCTCTTGGCCGGTAGCACATGTGCTTGCACATGTGTTGCCGTGCACTTTCCTAACCGTGCACTCTGTTTGCACTTGGAAAGTTCACTTCTTGTTGTCCCAAGGATCCTCACTATGTCCTTGGGCATTGCTTAATCTACATGATCATTGTACAGATCATGTGCTATGGTACTTAGGCTTAACACTTGGATGCCTAGTACCTAATGTGTTATAAGCGTTGAAAATAAAAATTTTATCTTAGGGTCTTCATTGCAGGTACAATTTCTAAACAAGCTTGGATTGGAGCATTTGATATCGAAGTGTATTTTAGTTTACTTGCGTATACATAGAAATTGGCCAACACCCTTAAGCCAATAATCTCTAACATGCCCAATATTACTCAATATTTGGCATTGGGATGCCTATGTACCCCAATACATATTCTTAAAGCCTAATAGACTCTTCACTAGACAAGTACATTTTCTTGAATGTTACACAAATCTTGTATGTGTCTATATTTGAGAGAGTGAGAGTTGCATTGACTCCATATTTCTTTGTTGATTTGCATTGTGAGATAATGGAATCGTTCTTGATGTGAGAGAACTTGAATGCATTATTGAAAGATGTTCTTGCATTAGAGAAGAAACTGAAGTGAGCTTGAGCTTGATGGAAATCGGCTAGTCATCATTTGAAGCTTTTTTTATCATGATTGAGTGTAATTGTCGAGAATAGTCTTATAATGACGCTTGCATGTTAGCTCTCATTGAATACTATTCTAGACACACTTATTGAGATAAATTTGTTATTGATTTACTTGAGGACAATCAAAATTAACTTGGGGGTGTTGATGAGTGGTAGTGCACTGATTTGAGATCTATTTATCTCAATATGCCTAATTTTCTCCTATTCTGATGATATTGTGATGATTTACAGCTATGAAGGCTAATGGACAAGGTAAGGATAAATGTTTAAAGAATGGACAAAATGCAAAAAGAAGTACAAACTACATACTGAAAATTGCCAAACAAGAAAGGCAAATCACCTAGTGAGCATGACATCGCCTAAAGTGACAGTGAACAACAATTGCGTCTATCGAGACAGGACGGTGGACTCCAAATGAAAAGGCAACTCGTCGATGAGAAACGCAACCTTGTTGATCATCGCCGAAAGAAACATTGCAAGGAGGAAATCTGAAGGCTCAAAAGGAAAACCAAGGTGGTAATTGGTGAACATGAATATGAAAGGTAGATCCAAACAAGCTCGCCGACACATGTCAAACATAAGAAGCCTAGAGCAAGAAAATGAGAGTCTAAGCTCGATTAGCGATTCTGAGTTAATTCTAAAACTAAAATTCAAATAATGAACTAAATTGCTACAATAATTTACATTTTGTGATATAATTACCAAAGAATCAATTGAGGATCGTTTGTATAAATGAAGCTTTCTCGATCCTACAAAATCACTGATTATTGTGTTCTTCCCGATGAAAAAGTCATTTTAGATAAGAAATTCTAATTAAATATAATTATTTTTATATGTAGGATTGTTTTTCATTTTCATTATTGTCCATCTTTTTCATTTATTTTAAATTCAAATTTGTATAACTTTTTGAAATATCAACGAGATATACAAACTTTTAGCATGAAAAATGAAACTATAAATATGAATAAAGGTGGATCTACGTGGAGTGTGTGGATGCTCGAGCACCCATTAACCTCGACAAAAAATTTATATATTTGTATAAAAAATTTGAAAAAATGGATATACAATACATATTAGCACCCATTGAACAAAAACGTTGACTAATGCTTTGTTCTTTGGTGAACTTAAAGTTTCGCATGTGGGGCTGGCTAGGTCGAGGTACTGAATCTCGCTAGCAGTTCAACATTTCCCATAACATTTATAGTCCCAATTTTAAGTTACTAACTTTAGACATCTACTTTTTCATTAGCTTTTTATTTTTCTAACTTCCGTACTTCCTTCAGATTTTCTAAAAAATAACTCAATTTATTTTTAAGAAAAAAGTTTGTCTTCTTTTCTTTTCAAATTTTTACTTTAACTTGACTTTTCACTTCTCCCACTTGTCAAAAAAGAATAATTAAAATCCTTCTTCTTCTTGTCTCAAAGAAAGGCCATCTAACTTTTTTCTTCACAAAATCAAAATACAAAAGTAAGGTAATAAGATATGGTGTTTTGATTAAAATTAGATATTGAATTTTTTTTTAGAACTTTCGCTAATTTCTAATATTCTAAAAATTAGATTCAAGAATCTTTTTTTTTTTACTTGATCAATAGATTTAAAATCTCAAGCACTTGAATTTATGGTTTAATTTTTCTAATTTTGAGTCCTTCAATATTTTTTAGGTAAAATACAATTTTCTTTATTACCAACTTATTTAATTTGAAAATTAAATTGTGGGATAAATACAAATTGTGTGATTGAAGGATTTGTGATCATTGACTCATTACAATTTACATCAGAAATTTATTGTTTAAATTGATTGTCAATAGATGGTCATGGATTTCTATGAGAATTGATTGAACTATGTGAATTGAATTTAGGATAAAATTAAATAGAATTGAATTTTGTTTTGTATGAATTTACCTTGTGAATCGAGATGGATAAATATGTCACGAGATTAAAAAAATTTCATTCAAGTTGTAGTTATACTCATCCATCTACCGGCTCATCCGTAGTTCCAGAAATTCAAAAAAAAAAACATATATTCCAGATATGAATATAGATTTTCTTGCAACTGATCCAAGAATTAGAAAGCTCATTGCAGGATATAATCCTAATATACGAGATGATATTAGAAGATATTATATCCTCAAAAAACCTTGTCAATCAAAAGAACATGAATTTCCTAAAACTCAATTTGAAAAGGAATGTGTCAATTTTGTCCTAATCAATTTAAAGGTCATGTGTGATTAGAGTACAATATGACAAAAGATGTTGCATTTTTCTTGTGTTTATATTTATATAAAAATAAATGTGAAAGTCCTGATAATGTGAGTGATGTTATTTTCATAATAGGGCTCTTGAAAGATTTAGATCTCATGTTGGAGATGTAAATAACGTCCACGACAAGTGTTCAAAAAAATACCTGATTTAATGAATCAGTCACAGTCAATACACGCTTCCTTTGCAAGCAATTGAAGAAAGAAAAAAGTGTGCTCAAGTGTTTTAGATGATGTGACAAGATTTCTCCTAAGACTAGGGTTATCATTTTGTCAGCATGATGAGAATCGATCTTCTCGAAATAGAGGTATCTTTCTTAAACTTTTTAAATGGTGTGGGGATATTGAAAAAGATGTTGGAAGAATTATTTTGGAAAATGCTCCTAAAAATGAAATGATGTGCTCCCTAAGTATTCAAAAGGATATTGTTGATTCTTGTGGTAGAGAAACAATCAAAACTATTATTGAAGACTTAGATGGAGATTATTTTGAAATATTAGTTGATGAATCGAATGATATATCACACAAGGAACAAATGACGCATGTTCTGATATATGTCAGCAAAGAAGGCGAAGTAATAGAGTGATTTGTTAGAATTATTAATGTTAGTGATACATATGTTCGTTTATTAAAGGAGGCAATCTGCTATTTTCTTTCAGATCAATCATTAAGTCCATCCCAAATTTGTGGACAAAGTTATGATGGAGCTAGCAACATGTTGAGGGAACTAAATGACCTTAAGACTTTGATTTTAAATAGACTTCATCGGCATATTGCATTCATTGTTTTGACCACCAATTACTGTTAACACTTGTAGCTCTTGCAAAGAATGATTCAAATGTAGATGATTTTTTTGTTTAGTTACTAATGTGCTAAATATTGTTAGAGCATCTTTTAAGCGCAAAAATTTTCTTTGAGAACATCAAGCTAAAAAGTTAGAAGAATTGTTCATATCAAGTGAAGTGCATACTAATCGAGGATTAAACCAAGAATGTGGGCTTTAATGTCGAAGTGATACTCATTAGGTTCTCATTATAAAACATTGGATAATATTATTGTTCTATTTCAGTCAGTTATTCATGTGCTTGAATTTATCGGACATGAGTGTTCAAATTATACTAAGACTTGTTGCTAAAAGTCTTGTGAGTATGATTAATAAATTTGATTTTGCTTTTATGTTGCAATTGATGTGGATAAATCTAATGATGACAAATGAGTTGAACTCCTTATTATGAAGGATAGGATCAAGATATTGTCAATGTTATGCGATTTCTTGCTTTTACAGAGCAACGATTACAAAATATAAGAAATAACGATTTTAACTTATTAATGGGTGATGTCTCATTTTTTATGATAATCATGATAATATAATAATTCCAGAGTTGAATGGTGGTTACTTTTCATGAAATTCCAAGCATAAATCTCGTGATGTATATTCTCATTATTTGCGCGTTGAAATTATTTATGTTGTTATTGATTTTGCATCTTCAAAAGCTTAATAATCATTTTGATGTTGTGAGTAGTGACCTACTTCTTGGTGTGTTTAGTTTGAATCTAGTTAATTCATTTGATGGTTTTGATAAGAGTTGGATAAAGGGATTGACTGAGTATTATATGAATGTGTTTGATAGCAATAAGTTTTGAGATCTCAGTTGTCAGCTTGATAGTTTTATAGTTTATGCTCGTGGTTCTAACAAGATGTTCTTCAATTTGAAAGGACTTAGTGACCTTGCTAAAGTATTGATGAAGTCAAATTTGCATCAAACTTGGCCACTTGTTTATTTTCTTATCAAGTAGCCTCTCAGTTTTTTTGTTGCTTCTGCTTCTGGGACAAACTTTTTCATCCATGAAGAACTCGTAATAGTACAGGTGATGAATTATTGAATGGTTGTTTAGTTTCTTGTGTTGAGTGTACAGATTCACAATCATTAGTAATGATGTTATTATTCATTCTTTTCAACACATGAAAAGTCATCGAGCACAATTATGACTTTAAAACTAGAAGTTACTTTTTATAATAGTAATGTTACTACTACGTCATTGTGACTTGTGATTATAAGTTATTTTTTGTGACAATAATATTCATCATTGTTTTATCATTTACTTTTTTATCGACACATTCGAGTAGCTATATATTTATATTGTGTGATTGCAAGTTATTTTATGTTAAAGGAAATGAGCACCCACAATCTTTAAATTCTAGATCTGTAATGAAAAATAATTAGACAAACCATAGCTAAAAAAGTTATTAAATTTGATCTCTTAACTATCTATGAAATTTTCTCATATCTTAAATCAACATTGTAAAATAAGGAAACTTACATAGATATACTATATTAAGAAAATATGTTTACCATTTATAGCAATAACATTTTTTTTCACTTGATCACTTTTAATACGTTTATAGTACAATTTTAATACATATTACAAAGAACAATTTATAACACACATATAATACAAGTTTATTGATGGATAATATATTTTCACGTTTTTATACACTTATAATATAATGTGTCAATTTCTTACCAAACAAGCATAATATATTTTAAAACAATTATAATATGTATATATTGCATACATGATTTACTTTTAATACATATTGCAAATTTATGATGATATTGCTATAGGAAAAGGCATAAATTTACTCACGAACTTTACCGAAAAAGTCAGGTACACGCTTAAATTAATATGGTGACCTATTACACATCTCTGCTACTAAATGGTGAATATTTATACTCCTGAGATGTGTAGCACCACTCTCACAATGAGACGTGTAGCACACTTGCGCCACATCAATGTCATGGCATTGCCACATTAGATGTCATGTCAAATTTTGACTAAAATTCTCCATGTCATTCAATTGTTTCTTCTTCAACTAACGCCACCATGAAAGCACAACCATTGCCACCATAAACCACCAAATCAATATATTTCACTATGAAAATAAAAATAGTCACCACATATTTCACCACCTACGATGAAGTCCACCATCAAAATCATACTATCACCATTATCCTCACAAAAGTTATAAAGATCCACCTCAAAATTTGACACCCATGAACAAACTCATCACCAAAATTACATCATCACCATCAAAACGTACAAACCCGCCACCAAATATCACTACCATCATTGTTAATATTGATTTTTTTCTTCTCCACCACCTTCAATTCACACTTTTTTGCCACTCCTCACCAACAAATCCATCATTATATTTTATTTTTTAAAACGTAATCATCATAATTATCAACCACCAACAAAGTCGAAGAGAAAAATCAAATATAATGAAAATAGTAAAATCGAATAAATATTAAAATAGGATATGATGAGGGGTGAGGGGAGAGGATTTTGGAGGAGGTATTGTGAGGTGGATGGAAGTTGGGTATGAAAAATAATCAATATATATATATATATATATATATATATATATATATAAATAAGGATCTTCATTCTGCCTATGTGGCATGCCTCAATGATCAGAAAAATATTATTATTTTTTTTAAAAAATAGTGCTTTTTAATTATTTTTTTACACAATAATATTATGTGTATATATATATATTGCTATTAATAAGTTACTTAATGAGCATTACACCTCCTAACCTTTTAATAATATATATAACTCCTAACCTTTTGATTTAATAATATTTTTATATAACTCCTAACCTTTCATATTCATAACCTTCAAATTATTTAATATAAAAAATTATAACTCCTAAATATTACACCTATAAAAACCCACTTTGAGACATGCATCATGGTCATTTTATTTTTATTTTCCTTATTCTTCATTTTTTGTTTCTTTGATTTGTTAATTTTTTTGTCTTCTTTGATCTGATTTTTGCAGGAGAGGGATGTATGAAAAATGTTAGATATTTTGCATAGTTTGATTTTGTGAGGTAAAATAATTTGACATGTCTAATTATCATTATCACTTTTGTTCTATTGTAATTATACATATGATATTATTAGTTTGGATTGTTGATGATACAAATCATGATTTTTTAATAGAAAAAATAATTTGTTCATTTTCTCTTTTGCTTCTCTTTGTAGTTTTTTGAGATTTTTTTCTTATTCTTGTAGTTTCTAAAGACACTGATTATTTTTATTCTCATTGTAAATTTTGAAGAATTGAATTATGTTATGTTGAGAACATGATCCTTCTCTCCTCTTCAAATCATATATAACTAAATATTTTTAATATTTTTGCTTGATTAGTTAACCATAATTTTATGTCTTTTTGTTGTTATTATTGTAAGGATTGTTTATAGTTCTCCGGTTAAACCTCCAATGCAATAAGAGCTGATTGGTTCCTTATCAGCTTAATTAGTTAATTGAGATGAACTGTTCGCACCAGTCCTACATTTTGTCTCTGTGGACCGAGGAGAAAAGGGGCTCGGCGGGAAGAGGAGTGTACCATGAGAGAAGCAAGGAGGTCAACCTCTTTCAAATATACAACATGAATTCTGGCAATGTAGTTGGACTCTCATGTCGATCCGAATGAATCATCCTTTCCACGGAGGTAAATCTTTGCCTGCTAGGCAAGAGGATAGCAAGTTCCAATGAAGTTATTTTTAAATTTTCAATAAAATATGAATCATGAAAAATATAATAAAAATTAATTAAGAGAATTCATTTTAAACATTTTGCATAAATTAATAAAAAGCTAAAGACAAGCTAACTTGATTATGTTAAGATACATAATTGTTACTGTTTTAAAAAAAATATAAATTAGTAAATATACTAAAGACGAGCAAACCTGATTCTCTTAATTACGATGCTAATTGTTAGTGTTTTCTTAATGGAATTAAATAAGCAAAGACTAAAAAAATGAAAAATAAAATAAGAAAAAAAGAGACTAAAAAAATAGCGTTGAAATAGATTTTTAAAAAACGTAGAATTATAGAAGAAAATTTATCAAGGATAAAATTAATACAGATACTTATTTCAAATATACTTATTACTTAATCATTCATCCTCCATTATAATGATTCTAAAATTTTACTTAACTTTTTCTCCTACACTTTAATTATATGAAAATATTATTTATGATTAATAATTTATATATTAATATTATTTGTGAACAATTTTTTTTATATTTACCTTATTTAGAAAAAACTTAAGAGTCTAATTGTAAGTTTTTATTAGATATTATAAGATTTTTTTTAATCTTAACATAAAACCTTTTATCATTCATTTATAATTGTTCATTTATTACTTATTGTATTATGTATTTTAACAACAATATATTATTTTATGTTAATTCTATATCACTAAAAATCATTTTTACCGAACTAAAATCATGTATCACCCATTTTCTTTCAAAGAATCAACATATAGAGAGAAAACTTAAAATTTTAATATACAAATATTGAAGTACTTTTTTAAGTCTTCAAATTATAGGAAGCTTATCTACAAATAGTTTTTTTATATTTCTAAGACTGTTTTTGGATTTGTTACTATTTTAATTCTTTTGATATTTTTTAAGAAAATTTAAAAGACTATAAATTTCACTTTAAATTTTTAACAAAATGTCAAAGTTGACCATATTTAATTTTGAGAACTCATTCAAATGAATAATAAAGTCATAAATTCTTAATCACATACTCCCTCCGTCCGAAATTGTTTGTCATGTTGCGCTTATCGAAAGTTAATTTGACTAATTTTTAAAGGTAAATTAGATCACATTAATTCGATATTTTAAACAAAAAAAATTAGATATTCTAAAACTATATGAAAAGTACTATAAATTACATTTTTTTGCATATTAATATGATGAAAAAATACATCTTAAAATGTTAGTCAAAATTTATAGTTTGACTCTAAAAATAAAAACCATGACAAACAATACCGAACGGAGGGAGTATTATAACTAACATAAAAGAATAGGTACTATTCAACCAAAAAAAAAGTATAGACATTTGACCGTACTACTAATTTAAGAATATTTATTTTTTGATAAAATCAATTCATGAATTGAGTTGAAATTACAAATCTAAATGACAAAATTTACTAGCTAATCTATTTGGATTTGAAAATTAAAAGAAAAATGAAAACTCTTATGACAGTTGTGTGTGAAGAAGAAGAAGAAGAGGCGTGGAGGGTGGATTTTAATTTATTTATTTTTACTTTATTTACTATCAAACACACCTTTATTTTCTTATTTTGTCACGTTAGTTTTAGGGGTGAAAAATTATTTTTCAAACAATAAAGGTGTGTAATAGACGTCATAATGGTTTAAGCGTGTAACTGAAAAGTTGAAGGGTGAATTTATACTTTTTTCCTATTGCTATAAATGATACTAATAAATAAAAGGGAAAATTACGCGGTTAAGCAAACATATACTATTTAATTACTCATTATAGCTATAGTTTGCTATAATTACCATTGGCGACTAACATTATACATTAATTACGTGGGCTGACTTCGAGTTTGTATAATTAGTCATGTTTGTATATGTATAATTCACCAAGATATGCAAATACATATGTATAATATACAATTTTTTAACCTATATACATATACAATTCACCTCTCTCCCACTCTCTGCCCTCTCTCGTTCGCCTCTCTCCTTCCTCTCTCAATCTCGCTCGCCTCTCTCCTCCCTCTCCCAATCTCGCTTGCCATTTATACAAATGTATATGTATAATATACAGTTATATACAATTATATACATATACAATTCACCTCTCTCCCACTCTCTGTCCTCTCTCTCTCGCCTCTCTCGATCTCTCTCACCTCTCTCTCCCAGTCTCGCTCGCCTCTCTCCTCCCTCTCCCAATCTCTCTTGCCATATATACAAATATATATGTATAATATACAATTATCTAACCAATATACATATACAATTCACCTTTCTCCCACTCTTTTCCCCCTCTCTCTCGCCTCTCTCCTATCTCTCCTAGTCTCGCTCGCCTCTCTCATCCATATAACATGTAGCTACAAATTGTAATTATCAAACTATAGCTATAGAGAGTAATTAATTATTTTTAAGTGGCTATATATGAAAGTTTCCCTAAATAAAAATATATTACGAAAATCAGTAATTATTAGTAATTATTTATTAAAAGGGAAAATTACGCGTTAAACAAATTTATACTACTTAATTACTCATCATAATTATAGTTTGTTATAATTACCACTCGCGACTAACATTATACATTAATTACGTGGGTTGACTTCGAGTTTGTATAATTAGTCATGTTTGTATATGTATAATTCGCCAGAATATACAAATATATATGTATAATATCCAATTATCTAATTGATATACATATACAATTCACCTCTCTCTCACTCTCTGCCCTATCTGGCTCGTCTCCCTCCTCCTTCTCTCAATTTCTCTTGTCATATATACAAATGTATATGTATAATATACAATTAAAACAAATATACATATACAACTGACCTCTCTCTCTCACTCTTTAACCTCGTTCGCCTCTCTCCTCCCTACAACATGTAGCTATAAATTATAATTATCAAATTATAGTTATAAAGAGTAATTAGACTATTTTTGATTAGCTATATGTGAAAGTTTCTCTTTATTAAAATGTAACCATTTTTCTGAAATGTCTGCAAGGCCCAAAAGACCTTTTTGTGTTGGGCTTTGTTAAGGCCCATGATTATTATCTCACTTTGGGTGAGAGTTGACAACTGAATCGCTTAAGTTAGCATATCGGTCGATTTGTTTGGGAAACTCCGGTGAATATTGTAGGGCGAAATGCAGAAGGAACAAGATATTCGCAATCTTCCAATCGACATAGCATTCGCTCGCCTCGGAGGTAAATATCAACAAATAAACACTTTGGATAAAGTTGCGACTTTTCAGTCTAAAGTTTTTTATTTTATTTTCTGTATATCCATTTTCTCATGAAGAGTGGCTGGTTGATCGGAAGAGAATTCCGGCCGATTGGCGGAAACGACTTGCCGCCGTTAGAGCTAAGATTACGACGTCGTTTGCGTTGCTGCCTAAAGACATTGATGCTTACTTCCACACTCTTGATATTGAAGGTTTACTTCTTTTCCTTTGTTTTTATGCAGTCAAATTCAGGACTTGTAAAATTATGCTTTTTAAGCCTTACAAATATGCTCATCATCATATTGCGGCTATCTTAAATAGTACCATTAGTTTGTTTTATGCAATCAAATATAGGCTTGTAAGAATTATGCTTTTAAGTCCTGCATCTCTGCTCATTATCATGTTGCGGCTGTCTTAAATAGTATCAATTGTGTTAATTTTCTATTATTAGTCTACTTCCAAACTCATCTGTCAACTGCCTGAACAACTCGAGAACTTGAAGTGACATAAGCCCATAATTTTTTTGTTTGATCTATTCTATAACATCAATGAAAACAGGCAATCTTAGTTCTTTGAGAACCTGAATATATATATATATATATATATATATATATATATGGAAATGTAACTGTATTCTCTTTCAACAATAGTTATTTTGTGAAAAACTGAAAACTGTTGCTTACAGTTTTGGATAGGCATACATCTCCTGGTTCTTTAAGAACCTATTTTGTTTTTTTGTGTTACTAAAACCAGGAGGAGGATGACATTTGAAGGATTTTAAATATGTTTGTTGTTCGCTTTCTGACCTTTTATATGCCCCCCTTCATAGGCCTAATTGGTATCATTTGATGGAAATTTTACTTGTCAGAAAACAAAAACAGAAATTGGTGGAAATTTCATCTACTGGCGTACCATCGAGTGACAGTTTTGTTGCATCAATTCTCTGTGGTTCTGAAGAGGATCTTTTCTACACTATACTTTGCAGAGTGTAAAATGTCTACTGATTAAATATTAATTTTTAGGGATTGGTTATTTGGAAGCCAAAAAAATATATGAGATTCTTCTGAAGTCAACTCAAGAAAGCCGTAATATTTTTGGTCGGCTTTCAGGTGATGCTGTAAGACCAACATCCTCTGTCTGTCTCTCTCTCAATATGTATGTGTGTTTGTTTCCAATAAAGGTTTTATTTCGACTCTTTACAGGGTGTTTGGGAAGCAATAGTGCGTGCCTATGAGAAGGAATACATTTTTCTTGGTGAAGCCGCTCAGATTATGGTTCAAAATGTTAACTATGAGATGTAAATTAACTAACTTTATCTCTCAATGCGGAAAAAATTGAGTTATGATTGGACTGTAGTAATTTTCTGTCAAGATGTATAATAGCAGTATGATTGTTTTGTAGCCCCTATCATAAGAAGCAGATTCAGAAGACACAGCAGCAACTAGCTGAGTTGGAGCGCAAGGAAGCAGATATAAAAAGAAATGCAGCTCTTTCGGCATCTAAATATGTAGAGGCTTGTCAAGAGTTGGGCCTGCAGGTTTTAGTTTGCTTAACTCGATTCCTTTCATATAGCCTTTTTTTTCAGTTTTCTTTCCATTTATAATATTTTCACTTTTTTCTTCTAATCAGGGAGTAAATGTGAGGTCAGAACTTTTGGAGACTTCCTCTATAACTCTTCCAAGCACATTTAGCAGAATCTTGGAAGTACTTACTGGTGATTCTGTCTCACGGGCTGTTGAGTTCTACTCAGATTTCGTCAAAGATGCTCATACGGAAAAGGATGTACGCGATGAACTTCCCTAAATCCATTGTTAGTGCAACATCAAAGTTTTATGTAGCATGTTTTACTAAAGTATTTGTTCTGGTTGCAGAAAACAGTAGCAGTTGTGTTATCAAATCTGAGAAGTGCTCGTGAAAGGCCCCCAGCGATTGATGTCTCTGTTAGCACTGAAGTTCTGGAAGTTATGAATGCTCAAGCAGGCTATAATGGCTTAAGTCAAATAACTGTAGAAACTGACACTGTAGCTGATGGGATTGACTGGGATATTACTTTAGATAGCTCTCAAATTGATTGGGACATTGGCACCGTGGAAGAAACAGAGGAAAATGGAAATGGTTTGGGTCCCTATGAGATTGTTAATGCTAGCGATATTATGTCATCTCCTCGTAAAGATGACGTAAAATCTCATCAGACCTCAATGGAAGAAGGATTCCTAGCTCCTGAGGTCTCTGCATCAGAAATATCTTGGGATATAAGTGTTGACAATCCTCAAGTTGATGTGATTGATAAAGACAGTTCACAAAATAATGCTTCGGAATTGCACTCTCTTCAAAATAATTTAACTGCCGACCCAGTAGCTATCCATGACAGGAGTCCTCTACTGGAGACAGAATACAGGAATAAAATACTTGATGACTTATTTGAGGTCTGTATGAATGGTATCATCCTTTTTTTTTCCATGACTAGTGTCTTTTAGATGTTTTTTACTTTGTTTGGCACTAGTTTGTCACCTTTTGCTCTGGAAATAGGGTCTATTACTTAGGCAGCTTTATTACATTGTCGGCCATTTGGACTTCCAATGTCTTCTGTTGAGTCATCTGGCCTGGCGGGTTTGATGGTTTCTGACATCTGAACTTCTGTTTGATGCTTGAGCATCAGGTGAAAGCCTTCTTGAATCAACGGTTAATTGAGCTAAGGAATGAAGATACGACATCTTTACAACATCAAGTCCAGGCAGTTGCTCCACTTGTTCTGCAGCAGTACTCTTCTGATATAATTCAGACAATGCTATCTGACGTTTCCTCAGCAATTTCATTGCTTACAAATAGGAAAACAAGGGATATGATCATGATCCTCAACTCCGTAAGGTACTTATAAGTTATTGTTTCCATGTTTGTTTCTTGTGCAAGTTTAAATATTCTTCCTTTTTCAAATTGTTTTGACATGCTAAGTTCTTTAATCTGCATGCCACATGTGCACTAAGTTGCGGACTCTTCACTCTCGATGCCGCACCCATGTTGGATTCTCCAAAAATACATTACTTTTGACGAATCCGACACGCTCCCCTTGACATTATTGAAGAGTCCAAGCATCATAGCTTTCTCATGGAATCTTCTTACCTAGTAACATTAAAATAAAATAATTCTAAAGAACTTGCAGGTTCATAAAGACAACAAGAAATGTATAAAAAGACTATAAAGAAGTTGAGGGGCAGATCAGTCATTTTGTTGTCTTATCCAAGTATTATAAACTTGGTATTAGCAAATCCCTAGATATACTTGGTATTAGATAAGACCACAAAGGTGTATTAAGTTATCCATGTATTAGGTGTGTTTGAGTTAATTGTGCAACCAAATATTGTATTGGGTGGACTAAATTTTAATAGGACTATTTTAATTAATACATCCTACCAAACGGCTCCTAAGAGTCTTCTTAGTCAAGAGGCTTGCATTTCAAGAATAGCCATTTTTGCATTCATAGTTCTCCCTAATTTGAGTAGCCTTCCACATGGATCCTTGTACTTCCACTTTAGCATATTCTCAAGTGTCATGCCTTTGTTCCAAGAACCCTCCAAGCATCCAAGGTTGCGATTCAATGACAAGTCTATAGACTCTTTAGCCCGACTTCTTGTGTAAGGTTTTGATGAAACTTGGCTTGCATCTTTCTCCCTTCCTTGAAACCTAGCAAAACCATAGGGAAGACAATAAAAAACAAGGACTTCATAGCATGAGGGTTAGCGCAAGTGCTAACAAAAATCCACCATCTATGCCAAAATGTACACACTTGTGGTATAACCAAACATCAACCAACTATACTCGTGAAAAACAAATCCCCACATGAAGTGCAAAGTACTTGGCTAATCCCACCATCATGAAAAAGAACTTCCTAAAAATCCCAATGGTGTCAAATACAAGTAGGCAATAGTACATTGATTCTAAGAGACATAAAGGACAGTTGATCATCTATAGTAAGATAAAACCACTTACAAAGTGACACTGATCACATCACAATAATTTGAATTCTCACTGGGGTCATAACGAAAGGACCTCCACAGATCATGGTCAAGACAACAATCATCTTCCCCGTTAGATCTCATAGACATAAGAGACACCCTCAACACAAGAGCATCATCATATGCAAATAGATAATAAAGAAATGTGTCGCACAAAATAACTTCATTCATGCTGTCCTCACTTGTAAGATTACTATTGGCTTGGGCATGGACCTTAAAGGAACTCTTCCCTGTATTCATTAGCCTTGCCGCTATGCCAGACATTAGTCTGGAATCCGCAAAAGGAGTAAATGGATGGAATATTACTTTTAGAAGGCTACTGCATGATTGAGAGTTGGAAAGAGTTGTTGAATTTTTCTAGACCTTGGAATCATTCTAAGGGTTCAAAGACACTGGAGATTCACTTATATGGAAGCCCACTAGTAAAGGAACTTATTCTGTTAACTCAGCTTATAACATTCTGATTAGGCACAGACAGTCAACTAATCAGTTGCCTTGGAGATTTATTTGGAAGATGAAGGCTCCTTTAAGGAGGTATCCTTTTCTTGGGTAGTAGCAAGAAATGCTTGTCGCACACATGATAAACTTCAAATAAGGGGATTCCAACTGTGTTCTTGATGTTTTTTGTGTGGAGCTGCTGGGAAAATAATAGTCATCTATCATTCATTGTCCTGTTACTGGACAATTATGGCAACTATTCTTGAACATGGTAGGAATGAGATGGTCAGTGCCAGCAATAAATGTTGATTTGCTGAAATGTTGGAACCAGAATGATGGGGCAGTTAGTCAGAAAAATTGGTGGAAACTTGTCCATGCTTGCATATGGTGGACCATTTGGAAGGAGAGGAACTATAGACTTTTGAAGACAGATATAATTTTGTGGAGTAAATCACGATGAATTCATGTCTTTGTTTTATTTTTGGTGTAAAGAAAGCTATGCTTAGGAAGCTGAATCACTAGTTGATATGATAGGATCCTTGTGAAGCAGTTGCCTAAGCTTGGTTGAGATTTTGTTAAGTCTTTTGCACTGTTATGGTGTAATTTAATATATATATATATATATATATATATATATATATATAGATATATAGATATAGTCGTTACCAGTTTCAAAAAGTAGGACAATCCAAAGAATAAATATCAATTTGAAAGCAAGAAGCACCTTCTTTTTTCAACATCCCTAGTGGGTTATCATATAAGGTATAGCCCCCAATAAGAGCTACATGAGCTGCATCATCATCACAATTCACACCACTAGACACTGCACTAGGAGTAATCTCATCATCAAACAAGAATTGTACTTGAAGAGAATAATCAATCAAAGGTGGAGAATTAAAGTATGTAATCTCATTCTAAGAAAGACGAATGTCATCTTCCAAGGAGGTTTCAATCACATGATTTTTATGAGTAAGACAAGCAATAGGATCTTCAACAAGGGATATGCTCGAAGAATCACTCTTTTTCAAATGACCAACTTTTTCAATGTCATGACTAACTTGAGGCTCACCAATCAAATCACAAAATCTCTCAATTAGTGAACTAGTATCCCAAACAAGTTGATCAACACAAAGTTTACATGACAATGTTCTATCAATCAAATCACAAGTGTCAACACTAGGTGGACACAAATTGATCTTACATGAAGAATCAATAGGTCATCAATAGGATCAACTAGTGTATGAACACTTTCAACAACGATATTATTTCTATATGGTAAAGAGTCACATGACAAAATGTATTATCATTCAAAGTACAAGTGTCAACACTAGGTGGAGTGGTGGACACAAATCGATCTTGCAAGAAGAATCAATTAGGTCATCAATAGGATGAACTAGTGTATGAACACATCCAACAAGTACATTATTACTGATGTGGCAAAGAATCAGTGGGCTCAAACAAAGATAAGCTTTCACTCACACTTAGTTCATTAGAAATTTTAAAGTGTAAAGTTTAGCTATGGTATCTTGAGGATCACAAGAAGGATGTTCTTTACCTTGAAGCGAAGCTTCCACTCTCATGTTTTCATGCAAGTTAAACCGCTTGATCCAATGGATCACCAAATCCATGAAATCCTTAATTGTAGGCTTCTTGTTGGAAGTTTGTATTCCCCCATTCTCCATGCTCATACCTGCGCTAGAATTCTTACGAAGGGAAGGACAAGCAATTAGGTTAGATGGTGTTTGTGGCAACTCACTCACTCCACTCCTCACATCCTTTCCCTTTTCCAATCTAGAGTTGCTACCATTCACTCCTTACTCCTCTCTATCTTTTGCAAAAATCGAACTCCCAAGACTAGATTTGTAGGAACAAATCTAATCAAAGATCTTGTTATCAAATCAATCGATAAAATATTGAACTGCCAAAAAAAAAAGCCCTAAAATCTAATAACAAGGAAGTAAAGATAGAAGTTGTCAAGCAAGAAACTAATTGGCAACAATAGCTATATTAAAGCTAAAACCTCCAATTAAGAATTCAAACAAGCACCTAATCTATAGAGACACCCTCAAGAGGATTGTTCCTCAAAAGCAAGCAATCCCATCAACATTTCCTAACAACTATGGCCTTAGCCTCAAACACTCTCTAGAGTTACACTAATTCATCATATCAAAATAATCTAAGTCTAAAGGAGTTATTCTCCATTATTTTTAGTCTAAGCTAGCTATTACATAAATACCCTTAATCAAATAAGGGTCGTCTTAGTCAAGAGGCTTGCATTTCTAGAATAACCATTTTCATATTCATAGCCTCTTTCTCCCTACTTTGAGTAGTCTTCCACATGGATCCTTGTACTTCAAGTTTAGCACGTTCTCGAGCTTCATGCCTTTATTCCAAGAACCCTCAATCAAGCCTCCAAGGTAGCGATTCAATGACAAGTCTACAAACTCTTTAGCCCGGCTTCTTGTTTGAGGTTTTGATGAAACTCGGCTTGCATCAAAAAGTGTGCCATTTGACATCTGATAGTGTAATAGCTCACTTCTTTTGTCACCATTATGAAATATTGCTGTACACTATTATTTAGATAGTTATTCGACGAAGTTCATGTATTGCTGACTTAACTATATTTGTTGGAAGTTGCATGCTGACTGCTATATTTATTTAAATTCCAGGTTTTTAGATCGGCTGGTCAACACTTTGGAGGAGAAAAAGCGTCAGGAAGCGAAGTTAAAGGACGGATTGAAGGACTTGTCTAGTAGGCGTATGGAACTTCAGAATTCGATGTCTTCATCCTGGCCAAAACAAGTGAGTTACTTATTTTATTTTCCTTCCAATTTTCTTTGATGTAATTTGCAGTAGTTGCATATATGTGAAAACCGTGTTAGTTGTTGAGTAGTAGTAAGATTGACTATTTTAAGCTTAAAGTATTAATTAGCTTCTCATTTATAAACATTTTTTCTCGGATTTTGAAATGTTACCGATCTCTGAGAAGTGGCCAGTAAATTATGAACCTTTACATAGAGTGCTTTTAAAACTTCAACCTTTGCCGTGCCTGTATTGTCCAGGACAGTAACTCCTATTAGATCTTCTCAACTTCACAATGCTGCAAGTTTATAATAAATATATTTGTTTGTTTTCCAGTTGTTGTTTTTTCGGAATACTTATCTCTCCCATAAAAAGGCACCTGTTTTTAATGCTCTTCGACAAACTGTATGACTGCCTTTGAAATAGCCTGTGTAATATTTTATTCATTTCTCCGAAAATAAGATAGTGGCTAAGTACAGCGTAGCAGAAGTCCCTTGCTTGCTCCTCAGTCTTCACTACAGGAAAGGATAGACTTTTTCTAAGTTATTTTTGGCTGCTCATGTAGAGATCTTGAATGCATTGCTTGCGACTGTTCACTTGTAGAATGCCTTTGTAAGAAAGAAAAGGAAGTCCCCCTTGGATCCTTAATTTTTTATTTGCTTCTCTTTTTTTCCTCCTTATGCAGGAAGCAGCTCTTGCCCAGACCAGGGAACTGAAGAAACTTTGTGAGAGTACACTTTCATCCATGTTTGAAGGACGGCCGGTGAATATCATAGGAGAGATTAATACATTGTTGATTAGTAGCTAGTGTTAGAAGAGGTTTGAGCAAATCTTATACATCTTGTAGTTTTTGTTATTATTGATACTGTACAAGTTAGAAATACAGAGTTGAACCTGATGTTGGCAAAAACATAATCAGAATACATTTTATCTTGCTTTGTACTCTAATAGACAAATAAAATATGAATGCTTTGTGCTCCCATGGAATACCAATTTCATAAACGCAGTATGTTTATCCTAACAATTGAGACTAGTTCAGCTTTGTCAAAGGCTCGTTTGAGATGTTCTTCAGTGGTGCGGAGTATGTGTGGTGGTTCTGTGAAGGCACCAAGGTGATGCGATAACTACTTTATTTTTCTTGATAACCTAGTAATTTTGAGGGCTAGATGACACATGGTTTAAAAGTTTCCGTGGATAATGTGTGTTTTAAGTAGTATTTTCTTGCATCATGAATTGCACTCTTATAACTAGACCAAACCCTTCAAGAATCTGATTCCATGGTGTGAAGTTAAATGTTCAGATTGTAGCACTTCAACTGCTATTCAATCCCATTGCAGAAAGATGAACTTCAAGTTAGCTATAGACCTTA
Organism: Solanum sitiens; assembly: GCA_016801875.1. Classification (NCBI taxonomy): domain Eukaryota; kingdom Viridiplantae; phylum Streptophyta; class Magnoliopsida; order Solanales; family Solanaceae; genus Solanum; species Solanum sitiens. The sequence continues at coordinate 1,559,375 of JABWTJ010000224.1, read as the reverse complement.
TACCAACTCTTTGGTCTTCTTTCAAAGGAAATAAGTCTTTAACAATCTTAGAAGCTGGGAAAAGCAAGACAAGAGGGAAGTACTCTCCCGAAGAACTTTTTCTTTATGTAAAAGAACTGAAATGGTTGTGAAGAAATCCTAGTATGAAAAAAACTGTACAAGGTGGAGCATATATTCAACTCATTGCAGGAAGTCAGATGGATAAGTAGCTTGCAGTTGGTGAAGCAAAGAAATGGCTGTTGGTTGAACGAAAAGATCGGTCACAGGGGTCAACTTCTGCTGTCTCTTTATCTTTTCCAGACTTTGCTTTTTCTTGTCCAGACTTCTGTAACAGTGAGACCAGTGACTGAACAACTTCAGCCATTTGAGGACGGAATTCCTTCTGGGGCTGCTCATTTTTTTCAGTAGCATAAACAAAATTTTAGAGTGAAACCTTCATCTCAAAAAGCTTTTAGAAATTATCATCATAGTTAGCGGTAAAATAAGTTTGTAACATATGGAATAATTACCTGAATGCATTGGGAGATAATGTCAGCATAAGATGAAAGAGCCCGAGTGGAAATTGTTCTCTTTATTGTTGGATCAACCATCTCCAACAAAGACTCACTGTCATGAAGCTTGGAAGAAGCCCACTCCACTAGTGATTGCTCTCCTTTTGGTCTTGAACTGCATCAAGATTAAGGAAACATCAGCAACAAGATTATGGTTTTGAACAAGTTGAGAAAAAAGTCAAACCTGTCAAAAGGCCGCCTTCCAGTTAAAAGCTCAAGAAGCAGCACACCAAAGGAAAAGATATCAGCCTTTGGGTTGCCACTTCCACGTTTGACATGCTCAGGCGCAACATAGCCACTATCTGCAATAGCAATCTCAGAAGCCTGTCTTGCAACATTAACAATGACAGTAATTGGTCGTGAGTATCGGGAAAACTTTTGCTGTTTCTAGTCTACTTAATTACCATTTCCCTTAGCCAGTTAATAAGAAAAAAAAAAGTACCTTGATTTTAACATTGTTGCTGGCCAGTGGTTTTAGGACAGCTAGTCCACAATCACAAAGACGAGGGTTAAGATCTTCGTCAAGCAAGATGTTGGTAGCCTTTAGATTGTTATGGGTGATGGAAGGCACACAGGACGTGTGCAAGTAGCTGTAATGTAAGTGGGATGATTAAATCCATAAATACCATTAAGAAACACGAGAGGTAAGTAAAATATTATCCTCATCCAACTTACATACAGTATTTGCAGTCATCATTACAAGAAAGTGAACCATGGTGCAAAACCTATTTCAGGTGTCCGACCAGATAAATACAAGGTTGAAAGGATAAGCAAAACAAGTATTGTGTACTTACTTCAATGCCCGAGACACGCCAATGGCAATGCGGTGTCGGAGGCTCCAAGTCAGAGGCATGCACAAAACATTGTGCAAGGCATCATCAAGTGTCACTTTCCTTATGTACTCATACAAAAGGAGATGGTTTCCATTACCCACAGAATAGCCAACAAGTGCAACAATATTAGGGTGCCTCAGATGAGATACAGTTCGAATCACTTCCATAAATTGTTCTTCTTCAGTTATGGAGAGTGCTACAGTCTTAATGTTCTTAACAGCCAGAATCTTGCACAAAAGAAGTAACAAGAGTAAGAAAACTTTGTAAATTTCTCTTTGTTGAATGCAAGAAGTTCTTAAATAAAGCTCCTAGGATACCTGTCCATCAGGGAAATCTGCTCTATAAACCGAACCAAGTGTTCCTTCACCAAGAAGATTATTGGGACTGAAGTTGCTAGTGGCCAACTGCAAATCTGCCACTGCATAGAGTTTGGCACATATTGGGATTTTGCACTTCTTGGAGAAACTTCTTCTGTTCGACGTTTTAATAGTCATGGTTGGTGCAGGTGGCAATTTCCATGAAGAAATCAGTGGAGGAGAGTCACTGCTAGAGGAATCTGGCCTATCGTATTCAGCAACTAAAGAACCTGAGAACCAAACCAGAAAACACTCTTTGAGAAATGCGGCTCATATTCACAGAAGCTATTTCACTGTAAAACAGATTTTACGTACATTAGGCATTATCCAGATTGTGCTTCATGATAATAAAATCTCATAAACCTCAACTTTGATAGAAGCACACACACAAGATGCAGAGGGGAAATGTTAATGCTGGATGAATTACCAGAAGAAACATGCAGAGTTGATAGTTTTAGGCAGGGAAAGGATAACACAACCACATTATATTTGTCCATGAACAAAATTTCATAGGAATAGGTTGTATCAACAAAACTTTCATGCATGAGATGTTACTGGAAAACCAATCCAGAAGAACAAGAAGTGAGAAGATTTGAGCCTAGGTTTGGTGTAGTATTTATCTATCTGCTAGGAACAGACAATTGAGAAGTGCACTACGAAATTATCTGCTTGAAACCATTTTAGCGAAAGCTTTGACACATACAAGTTGAGGGAAAATGGTATATGAAGTGTTTCTGAAGAATTATATCTGACCTTGGGATGCACTAATTGGAAGAGACTGCAATGAACTTAAGCTGCCTCCTATGCTGTCGAGTGTCTGTTTTGTAGAGCGATGAGTCCTAACAGCAATGAAGACTGCTGCGCCAATTACAGTCATCACAGCTCCAACCACCATAATAACTATTCCTCCAGAGCCTGGTCTTTTCTTTCTGTTATCTCCTGATTCATGAGAAGGATATTTCTCAATGGCACTAGATTCTGTTGTTGGAGGACTAGAGATATTCTGCTCATTGGGCATAACATCAGTAGGAAACTTCCAGGGAGGATAGTTTACTCCTATGCGAAACTGATTACCTCCAATCCTGATTATTAGGAAAGACATAGGCTATCCAAATGTGAAGTAGGAGGTAAAGCAAAATATACCAAGTAGATTTTGAATTCTGAAAGCTGTTTACCATAAGCTGTTTATATTTTGAAAGCTCTCAGGAATAACACCACTAAAATGATTATCTTCAATGTTCCTGGAATTGACACATATATGATAAATTTGAGAGTGACAGTTTAAGCTTTGATAGACTCACTAAACAGATTACTAACTCACAGTTCATGTAGATGAAGGTCAGCCAGAAAAATTACTGATCCAGTAAATTCATTGCTCTGAAGATGCCTGCGCCACAATACCTCATTCGTTACTAATGAAAATGGCAACTGGAGGCATATTGTCAGATGTGAAAAACTTACAATCTTGTAAGGTTCATCAGAGTTCGAAATGATACAGGTAGATCTCCACTAAAGTTGTTGTGTGACAGGTCCCTGTTGAAGAAAATTATACTAGCACTTAGCAATAACAAAGATAATTTCAGATTTTTTTGTGATAAATTTTACTCCAAAGACAAAAAGATTTACTAGATATAAGTAAATTACTCCCACTGAAATAAGGGTCAAAATTTGCATCCAAAACTTAAAAAAAAACAAGAAATATATCATACATCATTATAAGGCTGTCGAAGCCACCAAACACATCTGGCAGTGGTCCAGATAGAAGGTTCTGACTCAGATTTCTGCATAAAAAATACCAAATGTTAGGAGTTGAGTATGAAATAGGAGAGATGTAAAGAAGCTGAACAGAGAATGTGCTTACAGGTGCCTGAGATGTTTCATTGAAGTGACGGTATGTGGAATGGTTTGATTAAAATAATTGGCCGCCAAATTTCTATATCCACCAAAACAAGAATATATTGAGAATGTAGAGGTAAAAGAAGGAATTGAGAAAGATGAAATTCATCTTACAAATCTGTGAGATTAGTGGGCAAGCTATTCGGTATCTCTCCATGGAAATGATTGGAACTAAGATCTCTACATAAAAGAAAAAAATCTGTGAGATGAGATAACTAAGTAATCAATCCTTGGAGATAAAATAATAAACAAAAAACGTACAGGTGCTTCAAGTGTTGTAGACGAACAAGTTGATCTCCTTGAAGATTACCAGTGAGACTTAATCCTTGAAGTTTACTGCAGGAAAATAAGAATCGGTGAATCATAAGGATATTTATTAGTTATTAGAAAGAAGAAGAAGAAGAAGAAGATTTGTACATGTCAATGACTGATGATTGATGGCATGAAATCCCAGTCCATAATTCGTCACAAGGATCACCTCCCTCTAACTTCCAATTGTTAAGTTGTGTGGGGCAGTTTAGGGATCTGTAAAAATTTCTCAGTGCTTCTACTGCAAAATCACAATCAAAATCACAATCGCAATCCACATAAATAACAATGAATCAACCAATAAAGTAACCAAATATATACCTTCCTCAACGTTAGTGAGGGCAACAGCTTGAAAGAGGAAAATTGCAAACACTACAAGTCTCTGCTTAACCGCCATTGTCATTCGTCCTCCACCAACTTCAAAATACAGACATGATCAGAGATAATCATCAAAATACAGAGATAATCATCAAAATACAGAGATAATCACCATTCATTCACCAGAGAAACAAACAAATTACAGTTCTGAAGATCTAACAGACGAAGAATCTTTTCACTCCAATCCAATACAGTTAGTTAGTTAGTTATAATAGAAACCTTGTGAGCGCGGCAAATTGTTTCCTCTTTTTCTATACTAATTATATTTTATTTTATCTTTTTTTTTTCAGCCCGCAATATATTTATCTATGTATATTATTTATTTATAAGAGTTCTATAATTTATTCATATTTTAATGGTAATACAAAATCTACTTATGTTAAAAAGTATTATTATATAATATAGGCTTTACTCTAAATATGTTTTTTTATCGGTAGTGTATATTTAAAAAATTATAACTATTTTATTATCAGCTTATCCAATATTCGAGTGCATATAAAATGAGATTGAATCAATATTTGCATTTCCACCTCCACTTCCACGTGGAAGTAGAGGAAAGTCTACAACCAATTTCTAATCATATTTTATTTTATCTTTTCTTAAATAATATTTTAATCACAATATCTTTCTCTATGTATTTATTTATAAGATTTCATTTATCGATATTTTATGGGTGATAGAAAATTTATTTATGTTAAAAATTCTTATTATATAAGTTAGGTTTTATTTAAAATATAATTTTTTATTAATTACGTATATTTAAAAAGTGATAACTATTTTACTATCAACTCACTCAATATTCGAGTGCATATAAAATGAGATTGAACTAATATATATGCATCAATCATTATTTTTAAATACATTTCTTCGCATACAAATTTCCATTCAAAGTTCATTTCCTAGCATCTGCACTTATGTATACTAGTTTTTGTGCATTTTGCACGTGTATCCCATATTTTTCTTTGTTGGTTGAAATAATATATATATATGTGCTAAGGAATTACAGAAGAGTTAGCTAGAATATATTTCTTAGACGGGCTAGTAATTACTGCAATGTTTCTCAAATGAGCTAACTTATCTAGTACAGATGACTTCATGCATGCATGTCTTTAGCAAGCTAGTCTTTGATATAGTTCGACAGAGATTGCAAAAGGATAACCTTGTCATAGGTTGTTACCCTGGATCCTTGCTTAGCTAGTGTATCTGCTACATAGTTACCCTACCTAAAGCTATGTCGGATCAATGTTGTAACACCTCGAAAACCTAGTAGACCTGAACAACATAAAATTGGGTGAACCACGGAAGGGTTCACGGGCTGTGAAGGGACCACGTTCTGTCACCTACTTGTGCTTCACACCCAGTGTGATGGACCACAGTGCCCACCACGACTTGTGGTCCCAATGACGGGTTGTGGATGGGTCTGTCCTCCTAAACCAGCAGACCCCTAGCCCAATTGATGAACCATGGTGGCCTTCACAGTCTGTGGTCCTTCACACGGTCAGTGAAGTGGACTCTGGATGGGAGGTTTAGAACCAATAGGCACTGACCAGCAATCACGACCCACTCGACGGACTGTGGTTCTGTCAATGGTCCGTCAGCGACTCCCTGGGTGGGCCTCCTCAGCTTTAAGTCAGGATCGTTTTGTTCTTTTCCTATGCATTGGACATTTAAACTACGTCATTTTACTCCGTTTAAGCCTAATAATTTAGTCATAACCTATCCAAAAACTTTTCAAAAATTATCTAATTAGAACGAAAGAAGAGAAAAAGGCTTTCGTTTCCTTCAAGAACAAGCAATAGTGTTCTTAAATTGAAGGATTCAACCCCGAAATCAAAGGATTTCTCTAGAGATTTCGCCACCATGTATGTGGGATTTCACTAGTGGGTTCCTTTCATCCACTAGATTCCTAGAATTTATTCAGTTCCTTGATTCTCTATATCTTGTTTAGACCTAGGGTTTCTAAAACCTTAGATACTTACTGTGAATTAAATATTGTATTATCCTAAATTGAAATAAGCTTATTTCTTAAAAAATTTGCTTAGTTTCTTTTATGAAACTCAGAATTCTAGTTTGTATAAATTCTCGTAGTTCACGAATTATACTTGTTAGGTCAGTTTAACAAATAATCATGCTCCAAATTTTGTATGTTACATTATCACTACATAAATATTGCATTCTCAGATTGCATGTCAGTATTTTGAGCTATTTAGTATTTCAGTTACATTTGTGTCATATACATATTCAGTTGGGAGTAAACTTAGCATCGAGAGGACTAGGGTTCATCATTCACTCATAGTCTCAGAATTACATGCTCCGTAGGAGTACAAGTCCCTTTGTTAGGCATCAGATTTAAGTGTATATGTTAGTCATGCCTTTATTCAAGTTTATACAAAATAACTGAATCATACAAATGTACCAGCGAATTATACAAACCTGCTATATTACAAAAATTCAGAAATTATACAAACGAGACAACTTAAACTGTAGCTACAACTCATAAATATGCAAACTATAGTAGCTCTAAAATATAATTGAATTTAGGGAAAAAAGATAAATATACCCCCGAACTATCGTATATGGTATGCAAATACCTTCCGTCATACTTTTGGGACATTGGTGCCCCTGCCGTCCAAAAACTAGATAATATATACCCTTTATACTAACAGACATACACGTGTCGTAATCTTATTTACCGATCTGATATTTATCGACGGATAAGATTGCGCCACTTGTCCCTATTTAGTCTTCCATTAGAGTGAAGGACATATATGCTCTAATTTTTGGACGACAAGAGCACCAATGTCCCAAGAGTATGACAAAGGGTATGCGCGTACCATTTACGATAAATTAGGGGTATATTTGTCCATTTTCCCTTGAATTTATCGTAGTGGCTATTTACGAATGTTCCCAAAATAAATTATGCCAAATTTAAGGGCTTATATATATATATATATATATATATAGAAAATTAGAAAAGCTTAGACTAGTGTCTTCCCTCCTCTCTCTCCGTTTGTAAAACCCTAAAATCACATCCAATCAATCGATTCTCCCCTCCTCTCTCTGAAGTTTTCTATTTGTCTCTTGATAACAAATTGAATCTTCATTGATTTCTCTGTAGTTTTGTCCATTTTCATTGAAGATCTCTTCGATTTTAATCCAAATTTTGCTGTTGGTGATATTATATACTATTTGCTGTTGGTGATATTGAGGGCAAAGAAGACTGGCGATTGGCGCAGAAGTCTGTTGAATGGCAGATACGCCGCATCTCCATTATATCTTGGATTGTTCTCACTTAAACTTAGTACTAGAAGAAGTTGCAGTTGTGTTGAGAAAAAGAAAAGAGTGCGTTAACTTCAATATTTTTCAAGAAGGAGAACAATGCTGACTGTGGTGCGGGTTCATCTCCCGTCTGACATTCCCATAGTAGGCTGTGAACTTACCCCCTATGTTTTGTTGCGTCGTCCTGATTCATTACTCATTTCTGATGATATCCCTGAATCCGCCCCTGTTTACGGCTGTTTCTTGAGATATAAGTGGTCAGTTTCTTCTTCTTCTTCTTCTTCTACTTCTTTATATTTATTTGATTGTTTATCATTCTATGGATTGAACTGATTTTCTTGTAGATTGTTTGGTGACTTCCTCATTTTCTTATGGCAAACCTTCTGTTTTTGGTTTATAAAGGTCTTGAACTTTTGTTGCGGCTCATGAATGGCATTATATTAGTTGTTCCAAGGAGATGATGATTATTGGTTTCCATTTAATTCCTCTCAAATAGGCTGTTTTCAAGCATACTTTTTGATTGTCAGATTAGGATATGTTGAAGGAAATTAGATTTAACATGGCAATGATAGTGACGGTTGAGAATGAATGTTATATGCTCTGGAAGAGAGCAACATCTCTGTAGATATTTTTAAATTGCTCCTTATCTTTCATTCAAGAAATATGATTACAACCAGATATGTATTGGAAACTCCATTAGATCTCAATAAAGACAAAAAATACACTAGGTGATTTCTTCCCATTTGACTAATTTTCTGCAGGCAAAGCTACCCAATATTTGTGCTAGGGAGATAGCAAGTACCTGCAAAATACTTGTGGTGCATGCAAGTTCGTTCAAACACCACCATTATAAAAATGTATTGTTGAATCTGCCCTCCCTTCCTCCAAACCCCCAACCCAATCCTTCGAATAATCATTTGAAAAGTTTGACCAGGGTATAATTGGAAATGTGTTGAGGCTTGATTTTGCTCGTAAGCTGTGACAAAATACCATAATGGTGTTATGATGGAGTCTGGGATATTGTCCCAGAGTGTTAGGTGCATCTACTTTCAAAATCTATGGTAGGACCATTTCCTTTTCTATTTTTTTAAAAAGAAAATAGAGCTCTGATGGGCCTGATTCACGTCAGGAGGTAAAATTAAGTTGTTGTATTTAGCCATAGGAGCATTTAATGTGTATTTGATCTAATGAAGGAAATCCTACTTCAAGTTGTTTGATTTGCTATAGCCCAGAGTCCCCTTTGGCAGAAAGACATCTAGACATTTGTGGCAAAGCTTAACTTCGTTTTTGTCGTAGCTTGCAACAACAACAACAACAACTAAGTGGGTCTGGGGAGCTTAGAGTGTACATAGACCTTACTACTACCTTGTGGATGTAGAAAAACTGTTTCCGAAAGATACTCGGCTCAAGTGCATCAGCCCAAGTAAATGAAGAAGAAATTAATGAATAAACCATAGCAATTAATAAGAAAAACAGGTCAGTCATTCTTTTCTTAGCTTTAGGAAGTAATTTTGGTTTATGACTAATAGTTATGTAAAATATAGAGGTAATATATGGTGCGACATACCAAATCATCGTATTTAGGGAAGTATCTAGCTCTCCTATAACACTAGTTAAGATCTCTTTCTTTGAAGACTCTCCTGTAACTTTTAAAGTTCAATCATTCTGGGAATTTCCTAGTCATTCAAATTTCTTTTAAGGACCAAATCCTATCCTTGTTGTGACCACATTCCAGCAACAATCTCATCTTGATGTTGATCCAAAGGCCCAAAGCAATGATATCTGGAAAAAGATCTTTTAGGCTCTCAACACCCATCCATTTATCATCCCAAAAACTGTTTTTCTGCCAAATTAAACCTTGTCATTTGACTGATTACTGGGGAAAGGCCAGACGACTCTAATAGATTTTCAGAGGCCAACACAATAGGGAGTATTATCCACTTTAGTAACCCATTTGTTCAATTCCTCATACTTCCTCTTAATCACCCTGTACCCGAAGGCTTGGTCCTCCTAATGGTAACTCCATAGACCATAGTCACTTCACCCTAAGAGCTTTGCTTTGGTTTTTGAGGTTCTTGATACCCTAATCCACCATGTTTCTTACTTCTGATGATGTTCTATTAGACCAAGTGAAATTCTCTTTTTTCCTTATTGACTTTTCACGTGAAGTTTCTTTTGGTTTTGTCCAACCTTTGGACTACTGACTGAGTTACATGGACGATAGATAACATATATGTAGGAAGAGCATCTAGAAGTGAGTTTATCAGTGTTAGTCTACCTCCCAAGACAGGACTTGAGGAGCTAACATAATCCAAAAACCGATTTCCATTGTTCAAGTGCATAATCCTTTTCTGAAGGAATCACGACTTCATTTGTACAACGTGATCCTTTTTGTAACTGGAATTTCCCTTTTTTTGGTATTGTGCATGTACTAAATTGGATTGAAAGAATTCCACGTATTCCACTTATCAAAAGCTTCCGTGCATTGGTGGATGGTCTGGACGACATAACATAATAACCTTTTGAGGAACTATGCATTTTTATTCTTCTCTAATGACCTTTGACTTGTGGAACTTTTCTATATGTTGTAGTACATGCCTGCATAATTCCTAAATTTAAAATTCAACGACTGAACTATTGATATAATTTCACAATTTAATCAGCGAAAGGGTCTATTTTTATATGTACTTCCATACATATTAGGTTGTATACTTAAATATCATCTTTTCCATTTATTACAATAATCTAGCTAGATGAGTAAATCTGCCACAGACAAGATGAAATCCTTATTAGATCCTCTTTTTGCACAACAAAGGTTAAACACAAATTGAATTGAACTAGATCTTGAAATAAAACGTAGAGAAGTACGATTGGTTAGATCCTATCCTAGTGTCAAGTTCCCAGATAGGCTCTTGTGATCTAAATAGCTAAACAAGCAATACTTAATGTAACATTTTCGTTGTCACAAACAAAAAGAAAAGGAACCGTGTTCCAGCTACTCAGGGATTTCTTGGTTATAAAAATATAAGTTGCTCGGACTCTTCACTCGGTGATACACCCATGTCGATACAATGTGGGTGTGGGACCATATCTGATCTGGTTGATGGGTTTTTGTACTTTGACCAAATCTGAGTGAGTAATTTTGGACAGATTCAATGATTTCTGTAATCGAAATAAAAAGTAAGGTGAAATTGAAGAAAATGAAATACCTTGTATATTTAAGTTTCTATTGTCACTCCCTTTCCTTTTATCTCCTTTCATCAAATCCTCTTGATCAATATTTATTTTTATGACCCCTCTTGATCAATATTGTCTCCTCAACTTTTTCACATAATATCTCACAATTTAGGTTTTATAACTCTATTTTTAGATATTTGAATTAGTTTTTAGCTGAATCCTAGCACTTGTATCCATACATGGATCCATATCCCTGAATCTTATAATTTATATCATAGAGGATCCGACCTCTAGATCCGCACCCGTATCGGATACCCACACTCAAGTCCGAGCAACTTAGTTAAAAATAAGCTAAAGAAAAAGTAACATTTTTATGATCTTCTCTTAATAATATTTGTATCCTATATCTCGTTAACTTTCTTTTAAGTTTATCTTTTGCATTAAGAGATACTTATCATAAGATCAGGTGGTTTATGTTTATAATAGTTAGTAGACAAGTTACCTTCTGAATATGTTCTCGCATTGTTGGTGTAAGCATTAGGTGCAGGTATATGACACAAATGACACGGTAGATCGTGAATGAAGACTTTAACTGCAGATCTTTTTTTTATCGAAGAACTGCAAATAAGTAATTGAATTTTGGTGGTGGAAGAAAAAGATCAATAAAGTTAGTTCATATATTAGTGATAGAACACGGTACTGTGCATCATATTAAAAAGTTTTTGGCCCTTGGAATTTCGTAACTGTAGAATGTTTAAAATATTGCTCATTCTTGTTTCTTCATTTAAACTTTGGAGAATTAATTTTTATATTTCCTTGAGTTGACCTAATATAAATGTGCATCTCTATTTTTGTGCAATTGCCATAGGTGCACCTATTAAGGAAAGTCCCTATGTGGGCTTAGTGTGTTGCAGCTTGTTGGTTTCCCTCTTTTTGTTGACGTGTGAAATCATTATTTATGTACACAAGTATGAAGTCAATAAACAGAAAAACAGTTCGCTTATAAGACACTATGAGTCTGTTTGGATGTGCTTAATGCTTTTGACTTATAAGCCAAAAGCCTTAAGTTAGAATATCAAACTTATGACTTTTGGCTTATTTTTGTCTTTTCATTTCAAAAAAGTGCTCATAAGCACTTCTTTTGATATCCGAACACTCCAAAAGTGCTTAAAAGCTATTTTAACTTAAAAACACCTAAATAGTCCAATCCAAACAGGGCTCTAAGATGTATGCAATGCCGGCCATGAATTTTGTCTTGCAGAAAGTGACACTAAACAAAAACTGCAGTCAGAGAATTATGTAGATGTTGTGGATGAATATGTTAATGATTATGAATCTATCAAAAAATATGTTTAATGTTTAGGATATTAATGGCCACTAATCGACCAGTCACACTGGTCAGTGGCATTCATTCAGTTGTCCTGTTCAGATGGATGACACAGTTCCCATTTGAAGCAGTGTATAAGAAAAGTTGTTAAATTTGAATTAAAACGTTGAAATCACACACACATATATATATACACACACACACACACACACACATACATATGTATGTATTGAAGTGCGTTTCTAATTGCTATCAGGCCTGTATGTCGATGTTAAGATGGTTTATTCCTCAAGACTTTATCACGTAGTGTATATGTAATATGGAAATATGTATGCTTCCAAAGTCCTTGTTTTTTAAAGTATGAATTTCTTTTTGCCCCCAGGGGTTAGTTCATTTTGCAATTGTTGAGGTACTTGTATCTAGTTGCAAGTCCAAGCCCTGAACTAACCGAACTTAGTCCAGTATTTAGGTGTAGAAGGGTAGAGGGTGGACCCATCTTGAGCTTCAAAGGCTATGATTGGTTGGCTCCAGAACAATTTTTTCGGTCATATAAACAAATCCGGAAATCCCTGAAAAAGTCAACCAAATTTGGGCGCCGAGAAAACTTCTCAGAAATCAACCACATGTGGGTACTGGATTGCTTCCTGGGGTTGCCATATTTTATAGTTGATATCATGGAATTATTGCTTGACTAATAGTGTCAGTTTGACTATGACACTGGCTGTTTGGCTCTTTAACTGAATTGATACTTTCTCCACTAAAATAAATGTGATTTGAGCTGTCATTTCTCCTTGCTGCCAAGAGAAGCAATATCTATTGAATTCCTTTTTCATTACTTGTTTGATATATTCTTTGTTTTTTGCAGGTACCGAATACAAAGTGATAAACATGTTGCCATGTGCAGCATCCATCCATCTGAGCAAGCTACGCTGCAGTGCCTTGCATGTGTGAAGGCCAAAATCCCTGTTGCCAAGAGTTACCATTGCTCCCCAAAATGTTTCTCAGATGCATGGCAGCATCATCGTCTTCTGCATGAACGTGCTGCTAGTGCTGTGAAGGCAAATGGAAATGAGGAAAATACAGGATCTGGTGTTAATACAAGCTTGACTTCTTCGCAATCAAGCGGTAGCTTGACAAATGGAACAACACCTTTTCCTGTAGTAGTAACTCAAAGAAGTGGTGGTGAAACCTGGTTTGAAGTTGGACGCTCTAAAACTTACACCCCATCTGCAGATGATATTGGTCACACCCTTAAATTTGAATGTGCTATCATCAATGCATTAACAAAATTAACTGTTGGAAATGCTAGTACCATGACATCTCGAGTGATTCCTGCTCCATCTCCTACTCCACGTCGCTTGATTTCAGTTAGTGGAGTTGATATACCACTGCATCTGGACTTAGATAGTCGTTTATCATCTTCAGGAACTTTTACTGTGCTCTCATACAACATTCTGTCTGATGCATATGCAACGAATGAATTGTACAGTTATTGCCCCTCTTGGGCTCTTGCTTGGACTTACCGGAGACAAAATCTATTGCGTGAAATAGCTGGCTACCGTGCAGACATTGTTTGCCTCCAAGAGGTACCTCCTATGACATCAGCTAAAATTTTAATATGTAATTGTTTAGGAGGGTCGCTTCTTGCTTCTATATTGCAATTTAGAGGACTGAATTTGTGAATTTGATGCCTGCATAATCAGCTACTTTAGCTTAAAGAATTTCTCTTTCATCAAGTGTAGATGTGTATACTTACCAGTATGTTGTCATGTTAAATGATCTTGTGAATTGCCTATGGAATTATAAATACCCGTATCTTAGTGCTTGTATGCTTCCATTATCAGGTTCAGAGTGATCACTTTGAAGAATTCTTTGCTCCTGAGCTGGACAAACATGGTTATCAAGCTTTGTTCAAAAGAAAAACAACTGAGGTTTGTGGTGCATAGTGTGTTTTCATCTGAAAGTTTTTGATTTCTAATGACACTTTTTCTTTATGCAGGTGTTCAGTGGGAATATCAATACCGTTGATGGTTGTGCCACATTTTTCCGCCGAGATAGATTTGCACATGTTAAAAAATATGAGGTATGGAAGCACAGTATGTTCCTGAGAAGGGCTTTACTCATAACACAATTTGTGCATTGATATTGTAACAAGAATCTTTGTATGCCCTTGTTGCAGGTTGAGTTCAACAAAGCTGCTCAATCTTTGACTGAAGCCTTAGTTCCCAGCGCCCAAAAGAAGACCGCATTAAATCGTTTGCTGAAGGTATCTTGTTGAATTTGTCACATTGCTTGTTGGCTTATGACGATTTTCATTCAGGACTGGGCTTACATATCACTAATGTGTGCTTGACAGGATGATATTGCACTTATTGTGGTTCTGGAAGCAAAGTTCAATAACCAGGGGGTTGACAACACTGGGAAGCGTCAGCTTGTTTGTGTGGTAAGGAACCTGGTGCTCCTTTCACTTTTCCGTTTAGAGTTAACTTCTGTGTTCTGTTCTGTACATCTATGGAATAAACTCAGCCACTTTCATGGTCGTGCAGCAACCATTTTACTATTATTTCAAGTTGCCTGTGCTTTTGACAATGCCGTTTTCTCTATGATTTTCATTGTATTGTTTCAATTTTCTTACTGTCAGGAGCACCTTTCCGTGTCATCTATATTAAGATTAAAGAAACTGTATTGATGAATCCAGATAGTCCCAAGACTTGAAATTTCTAGAAACGACGAATGAAATTGTCAAAACAGATCTTAATAGTGGAAACTTTTGCATCTGACCTGGAAATATTATCCCCAGGGTCTATAAATGAGTACATGTCATTTAAATGAAGGTAGTGTGCCTAGTGCTTATATTTGCTTCAGCGTAGGTTCTTTAGGTTAAGAATGTTTATAATCTGCAGGAGGTTTCATGTTGAATGTTTATGATATGTAGAAGGTTTCATGTTTTAATGTTTATGATATGCAGAAGATTTCACGGTTTAATGTTTATGATCTGCAGAAGATTTCACGTTTTTATGTTTATGATTAGCTTTAGGTCTCATGTTTTCCTTTCGAGTGAAGCACTATTTGGCAACATGGCATGTCCTTTTGCTGCCTTTATCTTTATTTTATGTTTTGACCGATAGGCATCTTCCTCATAGGTTCTGGTTGACAGAGTTGAAAGCCCTTGAACTATTGTAGATTTGTGTCCTTTGGAGGCGTGTTCATAATACTCTTAGATTTCTAAAGTGATATCAGTTTGATATATTTGAAAGTATCCTGATCTCTAGAATTTAAGAAGAATCTCCATCAAAAAAAAATAAAGGAATGTAGACTTGCGAAATATCTCGACTAATAGAAAAAAAATAAAGGAATGTAGACTTGCGAAATATCTCGACTAATAGTTGAGGGGGTAGTTGAAGGCCCTTGAATTATTAGATTTGTGTCCTTTGGAGACGTGTTCATCATACTCTTAGGTTTCTAAAGTGAATATCAGTTTGACATATTTGAAAGTATCCTGATCTCTAGAAAATAAAGAAGAATCTCCATCTTCTTAGAGAAGGATAGTAAGTAAACATGCAAAATATCTCGACTAATTGTTAGTTTATTCTTAATTTGCTTTTCTCTATAGCCTCTAGGAGTGAAGTACAACAGTTTTGGAAATATGCAAGTTAAGAAAGAATGTTCTTCAATCATTTAATTCTATTGGGAAAAGCAAGAACAATCTTTAACATAAACTGCTAATTTTGTAGCAAACCCTGAAAGAATGCCACCTTCTGCATAGCTTGCTTCATAAGTTACTCCTCCCTTTGGTTTCAGATCACTTGGTGGAATGAATTTATGCTCTCTTCACACACACATTTGTTCTTTCCTTTTTCATTT
The DNA here is from genome assembly GCA_016801875.1 of Solanum sitiens. Classification (NCBI taxonomy): domain Eukaryota; kingdom Viridiplantae; phylum Streptophyta; class Magnoliopsida; order Solanales; family Solanaceae; genus Solanum; species Solanum sitiens. The sequence goes on along the minus strand of JABWTJ010000224.1, from coordinate 1,543,405 downwards.
TCTTTGTGCATCTGGGGCATTGGTGATTGGTGAGAGTGATATCAGATCTGAATTTAGTAACTGACAACAAGATGCTTTAAAATGTCAAATTTCTTCCCTACCAATAGGCAATTTTGAGCTTATCCCAAATATGTCTGTTCCTTTTCATGAAACAGTCCTAGTTTACGCGGACCACATGTTGCGATAAGCTGACACAAACCAAAGCCTAATCAGACTCTGGTTGCTCTTCTCTACCTTAAAATGCGTTATGTTGTACCACGTTCCTTTTTTACTTGTGTTTATTATTTTTCGCTATCCATGACGTATTGTTAACTCTGATTGTGGTATCATTGATGAAGTACCAGGGGAAATGACTGGTATTCAGCTGCTATATTGGTAACTTAACTTAGATGCCTGGAGAAAATAATAAGGCCTTGAATCTTTGTTCTTCTAAGGAGGTCAATTTTAGAACTAGTTCCTTTTAGTAAGAGTTTTACCATGCTGTGGTTAACGTGAACTCAATTGATCTGGCGAAAACTTTTCTTCATTACAAGATTCTTGTATTGTGCCTAGGCAGCAGTCTCCAGTATGCTATTGTGAAAGTTGGAGCAACCAAAAGTTTTACTTATGAATCTCTTATGGACCCCACTTAAATATTGGTGAAAATATTCTTCTGCTAGCGCACCTACTGAATACATTCCTTCATTTCTGAATGCAGGCTAACACACATGTAAATGTTCATCAAGAGTTAAAGGATGTCAGACTTTGGCAGGTTACTATTGGATAACAAATTAAATTGTTCATTTTATCTCAGTCTTGAAACTTGATTGGCAATTTGTGTGCATTTAGGTTCACACACTTTTAAAAGGACTAGAGAAAATTGCTGCTACTGCTGACATTCCAATGCTGCTCTGTGGCGATTTTAATTCAGCGCCTGGAAGGTCCATGTTTTTCTTGATTTATAATTGCATGTTCTCTCATTGGCAGTGTTAAGAGTTGTACCTCTATTACTTCCTCATTTTATGCAAAAACCAGGCTGGAACAGTAACATTTCTGATAAAAGCTCTTGGAAATGCAGTGCTCCTCATGCACTTGTTTCAATGGGGAAAGTTGATCCAATGCATCCAGAGTTAGCAGTGGACCCTTTTGGTATTTTGCGTCCAGCCACAAAGTTAACACATCATCTGCCATTGGTATCCACTTCAGTGACGAAAGCTCCTGTTTTCCATTGTCTTTCATAGTAGATATGTTTGCTTCCCCATGTCCCTACCCTTCATGAGCACATATATATTTTTGTATTAGACTCCATTGAGAAGACTAAATAAGCTGTGTGACTATATTGGTTATATTGGTATATATCTGTACAGGTAAGTGCTTACACATCCTTTGCCCGAATACCTGTGGTTCCTGGACTAGCTCAGAAACGGAGGAAGCTTGATCCCAGTACGAACGAACCTTTGTTTACAAGCTGCACCAGAGATCATTTTGGGACTCTTGATTATATATTCTATTCTGGTATGGTTCTGTCTATAAGATATTTTACATTAATGACTTGTATTCCATTGTTATGTTTCTGCATGTGGTGATAACTATATTTAACACAACAACTTTTTGTACCTATCTATAGAATTGTGTTTAGACTAATATGTGTGATGGTTTGAATATGTGCTTTCAGCCGACTCTGTAACAGTTGAATCGTTGTTAGAGCTCTTGGATGAGGAAAGCTTGAGAAAAGACACAGCACTTCCTTCTCCAGAGTGGTCCTCTGATCATATAGCACTCTTAGCTGGGTTTCGGTGCAAGCCTAGAACAAGGCGCTGACAATGGGTATGCAATTTGTTTCTGTTGATTTGAGTTTAAATACATATTTGCTTGTTCACCATTGTTGGTTTTTGTTACAATTAATTCATTTTGGTGCAGGTCTTGCTTGAGGGATGAAGTTGAAGATAGAAGCGCAAAACAATCCAAAGGACAAATATAAGTCATTGTAAGAATAGTAGCTGATGATATGGCCCCCTGCCTTCTTTTTTCGGTGTCAACGGTGGGATAGCAGTTGATCCTTGTATTATGCTACCTTATCATCACATAGAAAAGTATGATAGTTTTTTTTTGAAAAGTCACTGGAAATTTGCATCAATGTATGTTCTTTAGAATAAAAGCAGAGTTAGAATAGAGTTTACGGCCAGAGGAAGAAAAGTGGATTTAATTTCCCCATGACTTTTGCTGGTGTGTGGTCGATAGTTGATTTTTTTTACCATGAAGGTTAATTGGAAATTGTGGTCGCACTCTTTTTTTTGTGCATTACTGGGTGTAAGAGAGAGTCAGTTTTAAGAAATGGGAATGGGCTGATGATTTACATGTTTCGATTAATATAATTGACATCGTAAACTAATCTCAATACAATGAAAGGAACATTATTTGAGAAATCCAAAAATGTAAAAGATTTTTTTTTGATGAACATGATGAGTGATACGAGTGAAAATGTTTTTTTTTATTTATTTTTTTTTATTTTTTATTTATTGTTCTATTAGTTCTATTTCTTATGAAACCTTCAAGAAGAACATGAGAAAAGAACAAAGAATGCATACCAAATCTAAAAAATATTTACAACAGTAAGTTGCAATGAATTTGCTCACACTGAAATGAAACAATAAAAACTTTGTTTTCATGGCCAATCAATGTAAGAAATTGAAGCAATCGAGACAATGAATTATAAGTGACAAAAAAGTTTTAAAATTTAAAGAGTGACTCTAGTTTTAATTATTAAGTGTAGGTGACAATTTTAAAATTAATGCTAATGACACTAATTTTAAAACCCTCAAGTTTTATTATTACGTAAAATCCCCCCTCCCACCACCCCATCCCTCCTCTCCACCCTTCTGCCGCTTCCTCCTCTACCACAATCATCAATTCTTCCTCCATTGCCATCACTCTCTTATTCTTCTCTTCCTCTTTTACCACCATTTTTGCCACCTTCTTATTTTTTACTTCTGCCTCCACAACAATCATCACCTCCACCTTCATTGTTCCACTCCACCCCCCTCTCTTTTTATCTCACTTGCTACAACAATTATTATAGTTCGTGCAGCTACTTCAGCAGTTGTTGTACAAACTTGAGCAGTTGCTGAAAAAACTTCGACAGTTGCTACAATAACTTCAACAGTTGCTGAATAAACTTTAGCAGTTGCTAGAATAACTTCAACAATTATTGCAATAACTTCAACTATTGCTTGATTTTCTTTAAGGAAATAATGACTTCAATTTCAAAAAATTTAAACAAATAGGATCAACAAGAGAAAAAAATAAAACGTAATAAAACATAATAAATGATAGCGATAACGATAGCAACAACAAAGAAGAACACGTAAATGGAAGAAGAGAAAAAGAAATGAAGAAGAAGAAGAAGAAATGTGGAAAGAGAAAGAAAGAAAAAAGGAAGAAGAGGGAGAAAGAAATTTTGAAAGAGATTTTAAATTTTAAAATTTAAGAAGAGAGAAACTTTTCAAACATTTTGAAATTAGAAATGGGGTTTATTTTGAATGTTTTGAAAAGTTCAAAAGTTTTAAATATTACATTTTAAATCCCAATTATCTCAATCACTAATTAGAAGAGTTTGACTTGATTAAATTTTTCTTTTGTCACCAATTTTAATTTCAAGACTTTTTTGTCACCTATCCCTCAATTTACTCAGTTTTCTTGATGGTCATTACTAAAAGTTTCTTCTATACCATTTCGCTATGAAGAAGATATAATTATTATGAAATTATAATAGTTGATTAGGAAATAATTAGTGTAAAACATAGTAAAAAAAAAAGAGAAGTTAAAGTAATAAAGAAAACAAAACAAAAATATATATAAAAAAATTATAATTTCTGACATGGCGTTGACATAACGTTGAAGTGGTAGCGAGTCTAATACACCATACTGCGAGAGTAGTGTTACACGCACCATGGTGGTATCAAATTCATTTTAAGTAGTAAATGTGTATAATAGATTGCCATGATAATTGAAACGTGTAACTGATTTTTCAGGACAAATTTAAAGGTGAATTTATATCTTTTCCTTAAAATTGAACAACATGATGACTACATGCATGGTTTAACACACATAATCTTCACATAAGAACATGCTTTTGACGAAAAACAAGTAAATTAAGGGTTTGTGTGCCCAACAAATTTATAATTTGAAATCATGATTGAGATAAAGTTGAAGTTTTGTTTAGATATGCAATTTTAAGTTATATTTTTTGCTCATAAACATAAAAAACCCATAAGTTATAAAATTATTAAAATTGACTCAATTCTTTATACAACCGTACCAAACAAACAAAAGTTCATAACAAAAGTATAATATACATCACAAAGTTATTCTAAAAAATTACAACATACATTTATTGTTCGAATTTTTGTTCAATTAAAAAATGAAATTGAACATGAGTTGCAATATAATACATTATCACACAACTATGTTTTCACTCTTTCATATTGTCGCAAAAAACTAATCATATATAGATATAAAAAGGTTTTTTTTTAACAAACTATAAATTTGTGGGTCAATTTTTTTTATATATTTTTAAAAATGTGAAATTATGAAATGAAATTTCCAAATCAAGCTCTTTAGAGAATTGAAAATTTCATCTCATGATTTCAAATCATAAGATAAAATCGCATGTACAAACATCTACTAAGAGTTAAAATATTAGTTACCTCAAATTCAACAACTTAATTTCACTTGAAATGTCAAATTTGAAGGATTTTTAATGGCAAAGCAACAACAAGATCGACTCTGTCTCTCAAAGAAAAGGTATAGTGAAATTCACAAACTAAGAGTGTCCTTAGTGTGTTGATTAATTTGTATAAAAACTAGGATATGTTTTCTTTTCTGATCTTTGTTTTTTCACATTCTCCCCTTTTCCCACGTTTAAAAAGATACTCCCTCTAGGAGTCTTTTAAGGAGAGGTTGAGCAGTTACTTTGTAATTATTCCCTCTTATTATTTTAAAAGCATTATCCATTTATTTAATTAATTAATTAAATCAGATCGGATCAGATAGAATCGGATCGAGTCAGTCACAATCGATCGCGACGGGCTGGCCACATGGGCTGCCCAAAACAAAAAGCTTACATCTGCGATTTTTCACATGGTGGATAAGACCCCAAGCCAATAGAACATCAATTAGACACACAATTCATACGACAAATAGTTAGTGTGACTTGTGAGCATCAAGAGCTTACCTTTTAAGGTTTTACAAGCCCTATATAGGAATCCAATCACACTGGAAAAGAATTCCCTCTTATTTTAAGGACACTATTACTCACAATACCCATACATCATTCACTACTTCAGTAGTTACTTATTCGATCCCTCATCCTCTTAAAAATGTTAACTCGAGTTCATGTTTAACTTTATAGACACTCAATACCAATATGGCTAGTGTAATATTTTATTCAATTAATCGTCTTTTCTTTCTACTCGAATCAATCTGTTCCAACTCAACTGCTTTCATAGACATGCACTGCATTACCAAATCATTCATGCCTATTAGTAACACGCTAAAGTTGCAACATTGATTGAAACTTCAAGAAACAACAAAAGATCAAAGGAAATTTCGTTGAAAGTTATTTTTAACTCTTCAGGGTCTCACATGATGAAGAAGCAGAGAACCATTTTTTAATTGATCCATGGATCGCTTGACACATGTGGTATGAAGTACGTGCAACGACAGTGGCGGATCTAGAAATTTACAACTATGGGTGCTCACTATTTTCAACTTATATCAACCAAAGAGCGTAACTGCGAGCTAAAATTCGTCAACATAGGTGTTATTTTTTCAATGCAATAGACAATCGAAATATTTGGATTGGTTCAAGAAAAAAAGGAGGAGAAACAATATACTTTCACATACAATTGTTGTTACCAAAAAGGCAAACCAACGTAAGGAAGACTCTTTCGCTTTTAAATTAGAAAACTGAAATAAAGGCGTTAGAACACATTTTTTTCCTTCCCTTTTATTTTTCCTAATTAGACTGATGAGAAGAAAAAGTTAATAGTAATGGAAGATCATGACTTTATATTTTTTTGGAGATTAAGTTACATAATAGACATGAGAAGTAAACAATTCAAGATTTTAAGATCGAGGTTACTTTTTAAGCTATCGATCATAAATATAAATGTATAAATTTAATACTTGTTAAAAGAAAAATAAGTATATTTATATAAGATAGCCAAAAAAATAAAAAAGAAAAATAATCTTGAAAAAAGAATTTTGTTTTAGAAAAATTAGAAATAGGACAATTCGTGAAAGGGGGAAAAAGAAAAGGTAGAAAGAAAAGAGTTGATTTTAAAATAAAAAGAATGTAATTACAGGGAATTGAACCTGGGCATTTTTGAGCAATATAAGACCTTGAGAACCTATTTCCAACCACCATGCCAACTAATACATTTGTTTATTGGGTGCTCGACTTTTATTTTATACGATATTACCTTAATTTTGATATAAATATACACAGTTCGATACGATCTTAATGGGTGCTCGAGCACCCGGGCATCCCCATGTGGGTCTGCCCCTGTGCAATGATGTTTTCACTTTATACAGGTGTATGTGTCTTATTCTTTCGGTTATCCAATATTGCATAGGCCTTGGCCTAAACACCTCCAGATGTTTAACCCTAGTTTCTCTCCTCAATGATCTTTAAACTCATTTTCTTAGAGAAAATACTTCTCTAGTTCATAAAACACGACATAATATAGTGGTGTAACTCATTTCTTCACGTTCCTTGACGTAAGAGACGATTGATCATGTGAGAGACACAGTTTCGCGACTTGCTTGACACATTTTTTCTTACGAAATATCACATGCATACTATATACGAATATAAATTCAATAATATTGTATAGAAGAGAATATTATAACAACTAAGTTATCCTACAATACTAAAATATCATCACATCTTACAAAAACCTAAAGCCTTAACATGCTTTTCAAACAGGCTTTAGATATGACCTTTGTCAAAGGACCAGCAATCATTTCACGTGGAGGAATGTATTACAAAGTTATTTCTCCACTTGCCACTACATTTCTCACAAAGTTATACTTGATGTCTATGTGTTTGATCTTGTTGTGATATTTAGGATCCTTCATGTATGCGATAGACATAATATAGAATCATAGGATCCTTAAATTTTTTTGCAATTCTCAAATGCTCAAATAATCTCTTTAATAAAACAACTTCTTATACTGCAGACGCACAGTCCACAAATTTAGGTTCCATGATTGAAAGAGTTGTGCAAGTTTGCTTCTTAATTTTCCATGAAATAGCACCACCATTTAGTAAGAAAGCATAACCGAATATTAATTTTCTATCATTCCGGTCACCAGCCCAATCAATATCTAATTAACCTTTAATGAGTAAATCAGATTCACTATAATATAATGAATGATCTGCAGTTCCCTTTACGTATCAGAATATTCTTTTTACTGCTTTTCAATGATCTCTTCCAAGATTGAATTTATACCTACTAACCAAACTTATGACATAACAAATGTCTGGACGAGTACACATCATATCATACATCAAATTTCCGATAACACTAAAATACGAAACTCGAGACACTTCTTCCTTTTCTTTTTCAGTCTTGGACACATTTCAAGACTTAAAATTTTACCTCTTGCTACAAGAGTATCCATGGATTTGCAACTATATATTCGAAAGCGTTTCAATATTTTCTTTATGTAAGTTTTGAGATAAACTCAAAAAATTCTTGGACTGGTCTCTTTAGATTTTAACATCCAACATATAGTCGGCTTCACCCATATCTTTCATATCAAATGATTTTGAAAGTCATGACTTGACAGGTTTCACATACTCCAAACTATTTTCTGCTAATAAAATATTATCTATGTAAAGAGAAAGAACCATAAATTTTTTGTTGAACTTTTTCACATAGATGCAATGGTCTTCATCGATCATGATGAAATCAAATTCCATCATTTCGAAACAACCTCCTTGAAGATTGCTTTAGGCCATAAATTGATCTTTTCAATTTACATACTCTTTTCTTGGCCTTTAACAATGAAACTTACTGTTGTTCCATGTAGATTTCCTCATTTAATTCTCCATTGAGAAAAGTGGTCTTCATGTCCATTTGATGTAATTCTAGATCTAAACGTGTAACAATAGCTAAAAGTAATCGTATGGAGGTAAACTTCATAATTGGTGAAAAAATTTCCTCATAGTCTATTCTCTAACATCTTGAGTAAAACCTTTTGCCACCAATCGTGCTTTGTGTCTTTCTATTGACCCATCCAATTTGTGTATAACTTTGGAAATTCATTTATTTCCATTAAATTACGTTCCTTAGGAAGGTCGACTAGATTCGAAACTCTGTTGGTTCTCAAGGACTCAAATTTTTCTTTAATCATTTTATTAACATTCATCCCTTTTAGGTTCGATAAGGCCTTGTTACATAACGTGGACCCTTAAACGGTCCATAAGGACTTCCTTGAAGAGCAATTCATCAATATTTAAGCTGAGGTCATTTTGATCTTTTCCCTGTATGTTTGGTACTTAAACTATGTCATTTTAATTCCTATTTTAAGCCTAAATCACGACATTTTACACCTAATTAAGGGATCTCTAAGTGTTAATTAGTTGTTTTACATTCATTAACACTTAAAGTCATTAGAGCAAGATTTCAAGAGAAAAAAAGCTAGGGTTCGAGTGTTCTTTGAGTTTTTTTGATTTCGCCATAAACTTCGTTCTTCTCATAGTGATGGACCGAGTTTGTCCTCACACCCAACATCTACTTTTTATCAGTAAAGAATAATCAAGAGTTACATCCTTAATTTTGATAATTCTTGAGATGAGTTTCGTTGATGAGTTCAGAATTCTATTTCCTAATTATTAAGTTATTATATCTTGCATTGAGATTCTTGAGTTGATTGTTCATGTCTATTATTTCAGCATGAACCCTATTGTTGAGTTTTAATGGAGTATTTGTGGAGTTATTATTGAAAACCCCTTTTAATCAAACAATGGTCTTCAACTAATATATTGAGAAAGAAAATATGAATTTTGTGAAGAGTTTTATGCATGATTGAGAAAGAGTATAATGAAACTAAGTATTCTCGTATGTATCATATTTACCGTTAAAAAAGAGTAATTTGATTTCTAAAAAGAGATTATGAGTTCAGAGGTATTCCAGAGCGGTTTCTTCTTTTAAGAGGTTATTTTGAGTAATTACCTCTAAACAGAGAATCCACTGACCCCTCTCTTGATGCGACTCTGGATACAACACCAACTATATAGCTCTTCGAAAAAGTGGTCAACGAAATTCTTCCCAGATATTGACTTTAAACAAGAAAGTACTTCCCGACGTTCCTGAAGATAAAGATACATCTAAAGGAGGTCTACATCATCCAACAATTTGAGAAGTACTTTACTAAAGACCCTTGAATCTAGGAGAAGTTTAGGAGAGAAGAATCAAAAGAACAACAACACAAATTCATTGTTAAAAAAATCACAATTTTTTTATTTACTTTGATTGCAATTAATTTTCATGCTAAGAAAAATTATTGCGAATACTAACTGCTTAGGATATTGGACAGTTGTAATTGATTTTAAATTAAAAAAACTAAGTTAAGTAAAATATTGAGAAATCATGTTCTTTGTTGCCTACATTTTAGTGAAAATACTATTTGCTATTAAAAAGGAGTCCACAACCTGGTTTATTGAATTCAAAGTATGAATAAATATAAGAGAAAAGGGTCAAAAATACCTCAACTTTGATTTATTTTTTAAATTTATCCTCGCCATTAAAAGGAAGTTAATTTTACCCCTCCCGTTACTAACTTCATCAAATTTACCCCTCATTAGACAGATTGACCCAAATTGACCCCTTTTTTTTTTTAAAAAAACTATTACTTATTTTAACCAGTAAGCCAATCTCATTTAAAATAGGCCTTTAAAATAACTCGACCCCATTTTCCCAAATCTCCTTAACCCATTTACCCATTCTTCCAAAGTAAAAACACGTTGCCAGCCACTGTCTTCCCGATAAAAAACACACCAAATAAAAACGAATATTATATCGAAATGTAAATCCGCTAAGGCTGATAGGTCCTATCTTCCATGGAAGCAAAACTTCTTACTTACTAAAAACTATCAAGAACTTGATTGTAGAAATCTGAACTGATGTTTAGACTCTGTATTGCCTGTTGAAGCTGACAGTGGGATAAAGAAAACTTCAGCTTTTTGGATAATGAAGAAAACTTCAGCTTATGATCTCTTTCTGTGGATCTGGTCCTATGCTTGTTATAAGTAAGCTCCCCTTGATGGTTTGCCTTCCTATAAAACTACTATTCATAATTCTAATTGACCTTTATAGAATAACTATTGCTTCAGAATGTAACTTTCAGCCAAGTGAAAGTTTCTCCCATTTTAAACCATTTGTGCTCACCACCAAATTCACCTCCTTGCAAATGCTAATTCTTTGCTTGTCTCAACTCCATCACTTGTGGTGCATAGTCGCGCCTTTTAAGCCTCATCGCACTTTCGTATCTCATTAATCCGGACCTGATTATGCATTTGCAGAGAATGGACATTGGTCTTGTTATTTCAGTATTTGCATGGCTTGTGCTGCAGTTAATACTTAGAAAATCATATGAGAAAAAGAGAGAATGAAGGAAATTTTGGAGAATAGGTAAATGGGTTAAGGAGATTTAGGAGAATGGGGATAAGTTATTTTAAATGGGGTCGGCTTATTGGGTTAAAATAAGGAATAGAGTTTTTTTTATAAAAAAATCGGGTCAATTTGGATCAATCCGTCTAATGAGGGGTAAATTTGGTGAAATTAGTAATGAGAGGGGTAAAATTAACTTTATTTTAACGTCGAGGGTAAATTTAAATAATAAATCAAAGTTGGGGGAGAGTATTTTTGACCCTTTTCCCTAAATATAATAAAGCTAAAATACAAATATTTTTGAGCACTCACAACCAAACAACTGATTTGCAAATTAATATTATTATATATAAATATAAAACTCAAAATATTCAGTATTTTTTTTTTCAAAATTCATGCCTTTTTAATTGTTAAAAGAAACTTTCAAATATGGCCTTATAATTTGAAGATATGTAATTAGTTATAATTATTTAAAGAAATTATTCTCCTATTAAATATATTGGTAGATTTTTATGCCCAAAGTGTAATATAATAGAGTCCAGAACCTAAATAAGTCACAAAAAGATAAAAATGATCAAAATAAATCACTATTATAGGAAGTAACTAAAATAGTCTTAGTGGAAGAAAAAATTCCACTTATCCAATATTCCAAACGTTTTTCGTGAGCCTCATAACCTTTATATTTTAATATATAACGAAATTATTTCTTACACTTTATAAAGTGTAAGTTTTTCTTACATTTCGTAAAGTGAAACTTTTTTCACTTTCATTCTTTTCTTCTCCCCTTTCACTTTCTTGGCTTCCAAACATTTTTCACTCGACCACGAGATGTTCTACGGATTTCAAGAAAGGGTTGGGGAACGTAATATTATTATTTTTGTGTATGTATATTATTTTGAAAGTGTCTAGTATTATTATTTGAATTATACATAATTATTATTTTGTGTATGTATTTTTTAACAAAAAGTGAATGAAAAAATTTGAAAATATAAATGACCCGAGAATGATCAAAAATACGAATAAAAAAGTTACATATAAATTGATACAACAATAAATTAACACAGTTAAACTTGTAAAACATCTTTCTTTATTTGCTACCATCGTATGAGGCGTTCCGAGCTCGTGAAGGACAGTTGCGCCTATCATGGCCTATTTATTTACACGTTGAGCACTTGCGAGTGAGTGTACTTGCAGAAACATTCACTTCATTATGTATACGGGTGAAAAACATTTGGAAGCCATGAAAGTGAAAGGGGGAGAAGAAGAAAATGAAAAGGTAAAATAACTTTTTATAAAGTGTAAGTTTTTCTTCCTCTTTGTAAAGTGTAAGAAAAAATTATATTTTATAAAGTGTAAGTAATATTTCCGTTATATATTAAAATATAAACATTATGAGACTAACGGAAAACATTTAAAATATTGAATAAAATGAATTTTTTCTTTAAATTGATCACTTTTATTTTTTTGTAGCTTACTTAGATTCCGAACTCAATATAATAGTAGTGGCTTAATTAATAAAAGATCAAAAAGTACGTAGTGCTGTTAAAGAAAAAAAAAAAAAAGAAGAAAGAGGAAAAAGACAAGTTTCACATGCCAAATTGTGGAGTGTACGTGTTATGTAGTAGGGAATAGGACAAGGATAGTTAGTTCTGGAAAAATCACGGAGTGTTTAAATCCAACAAGACACTTCATTTTTCAACCAAATACCAATCATTTCTTTCTTTCTTCCCTCCCTCCCTCAACGGAGTTACTTCTTCCCTAATTTCAGGTATAGTTTTGTTCTTTTGGAAAATGATTCTATTCTATCTCAAACATATAACACTTTGGGACAATCTCATCTCACTGTACTATAGTATATGCTTTGTATTTTCAATCACTCAGTAAATTACCAGTTTATGTGAGAGATTGACTCCCTTTCAAATTTGCCCCCTTTTCCAGGGTTCAAGCTAAGTAAGTGTGTATTGAGATAATAATTAAATTTATGTATTTTTCCTTGTTGTTGAGATAATAATTAAATTTGTTTAATTGTGAAACATCTCCTATATAAAGATGACAGTGACACCTAACATCTCCATCAATGATGGCAACCTCATTGTCCATGGCAACACCATACTCAAGAGTGTACCTGACAATATTATGTTGACTCCTGGATCTGGTGTGGGACTTGTTACTGGTGCATTTATTGGAGCAACTGCTTCAGAGACCAAATGCTTCCATCTCTTCCCTGTTGGGGTCTTAGAGTAAGAGCTGAGCACTATATTTCTATCTATCTATCTATTTCCCCATAACCATGTTTATCATATATATTTTTGTTATCAGGGATACTCGCTTCATGTGTTTATTCCGTTTCAAGCTGTGGTGGATGACTCAGAGAATGGGGACATGTGGAAATGATATTCCTTTAGAGACCCAGTTCATGCTTTTCGAGACCAAAGACGACCATGCCCCAATTGTTTACACCGTCTTCCTCCCTCTACTTGAAGGACAGTTTCGTGCTGTTCTTCAAGGCAATCAGATGAATCAAATCGAGATTTGCCTTGAAAGTGGTCAGTTTCCATCTCATCTCAATTATATAAACGAGAAAGAACCAATACATCTTGTATGCGTTATTTTTTGCAGGAGATAATTCTGTTAAAACCAACCAAGGGCTTTATCTTGTCTACATGCATGCTGGGACCAATCCCTTTCAAGTCATTACACAGGCTGTCAAGTAAGCTCCAACTTTTTTATTTGAATCACAAAGTAACTCTGTAGTTGTTGAATAATGTCATTGCTACTCCCCAACTACAACTCTGTAAATAATGTGTTTTGTTCCCTCCCCTCTCAACAGATCTGTTGAGCAACACTTGCAAACTTTCCATCACAGAGAGAAGAAGAAGGTAAATAGTTGCTTCCTTAGTTATTTATTTATTGTGAAATCACCATTATCTGAAGCAGGCCTGTTAATATCCTCTATCATGTAGTTGCCCTCAATTATTGATTGGTTTGGGTGGTGCACATGGGATGCCTTTTACACTGATGTCACAGCAGAGGGTGTCGAGGATGGCCTCAACAGGTAATTTGGCTGTTTCTTAGTTTTTGTTTGGACATATCTTTCGGGTTGAACTAATTCATGTTAAATGCTTTTACCACAGCTTATCCAAGGGTGGTGTTCGCCCACGTTTCCTGATCATTGATGATGGTTGGCAACAGATTGGCAATGAAGCACCCAAGGACACTAACTGTGTAGTACAAGAAGGAGCACAGTGAGATTTCTTGCTATGTTCAATAATTATTTTACCGTAATTTGTAGATCTAGTAAATAAAATTGCATGTATGATCTCCCATGTTTGTTTTGTAGGTTCGCTAACAGGCTAACAGGAATTAAAGAAAACAAGAAATTCCAAACAAAAGGCCTGAAGCATGTAGTGGAGGAAGCCAAGAAACAACAGAGTGTCAAGTAGGTTTGCAACTTCCGATCGTTGTATTTTATAAAATTTCTAAAAATTGCACACACCACAATTCCGTTTTACTTATAATTGAATTCTTAGTTTTCTGTTGAATTTAAAGGACGTCTCAGCACTCGAATCTTTTCCTCTTTTCTCAACGGATCTACTGGTAGTGAAGTGATACTTACCATTTTAAAGTTAATATTTTCTATGTAGGTATGTGTACGTATGGCATGCCCTAGCTGGTTACTGGGGTGGAGTACACCCTGCTGGTCCTGGGCTCGAGCACTATGACACTGCATTGGCGTACCCCATTCAGTCTCCTGGTGTGATGGGAAACCAACCTGACATTGTTATGGATAGTCTTGCAGTTCATGGCTTAGGTTTAGTGCACCCAAAAAAGGTCTTTAACTTTTATAATGAACTACATGCCTATCTGGCATCCTGTGGGGTTGATGGAGTCAAGGTTGATGTCCAGAACATCATTGAAACACTTGGTGCTGGCCATGGTGGTAGAGTATCCATCACGAGAAGCTATATCCAGGCCCTTGAAGCATCCATTGCTCAAAACTTTCCTGACAATGGATGCATTGCCTGCATGAATCACAACACTGATGGGCTCTACAGTTCTAAGCAAACCGCTCTAGTTAGAGCTTCTGATGATTATTATCCTCGTGATCCAGCTTCTCACACCATCCATATATCTTCTGTTTGCTACAACTCATTGTTCTTGGGAGAATTCATGCAACCAGATTGGGACATGTTCCACGTTAGTGTCTGACATTTAATATACCTTTATTTTTATACTTGTTTTTGACGATTCAATGTTGGTGCGTGATGTTTGCATATGATAGTCAGTTGAACTCAGTCAGTAATGAATGCATTAGATGTAAAATAAGGTAATTCAATAACTGAGATGTTTATTGCAGAGTCTTCACCCTACTGCAGAATATCATGCTGCAGCTAGAGCAGTTGGAGGATCTCCAATTTATGTGAGGTAATTTTTTTTACTCGCGTCTTCTTATTTTAACTTGGAACTGTTACCTAACCTTGTCTCTTTTTATGTCATTCAGTGACAAACCTGGAAATCACAACTTCGAGCTTCTGAAGAAGCTTATCCTTCCTGATGGATCAGTACTTCGCGCTCAATTGCCTGGCAGACCTACTCGAGATTGCCTATTTGTTGATCCAGCAAGAGACGGGACAAGGTTTGCAATTCTCTCCTTGTATATATATCGTTGCACGTCTGTCCCTTATCATTATTATTGAACTTCTATAAATTTAAAAGGTTGAGTGAGTTATAAAATAGAAAATGTTGAAATTAACAATATTAATTTTATCATTTATATTTTATTCCTTTAGATAAAAATTTATGGAAGTTGGATACTGCATTTGCGATCATATATGTGAAGGTAATTTAGATAATATAGTCTTTAAATGTATCAAATATCAATGGTTCTTACTTGAAAAATTAATGAATGCATGTAAATGTCTTAAACTTATGTAGTTCAGGACTTTATTTTTACTTTTCTCCTTTTTTCTTTCCCTTACTGACATAATTTAGTTTTTCATAATAGCTTGATCTTTCGAGTCAATATTGTTGGTTAATAATATCAGAACTACAAGATATTAGAAGGCAGAGAAGTAAGAAGAATATCAGCGGATAACTTTTATTGATCCCTGCAGGTTACCTTTATAAGACCTAAAATGAAATAGAAAGCATTAAACACACGATTAGGAGATTCCCTAAATCACTAACTAACTCCTAAATAATAGGAATAGATGGCTAACAACTAATTGACTATGTTTTATTTAATATAAAGCAGTAAAAATAAATCAACTGCAATTCAAAAGTAAATTCCTAACACTCCTCCATGCTCTGAAAACTGCAAACTCCAATTCTCTATCTAAGAATCTCAAACTTGCTGATTGGTAAAGACTTAGTGAATATATCAGCCAATTGTTTTTCCGTCTTGCAATAGACCGGCGTTATATCTCCATATTTTTGCGCTGCTCTCGAGAAGAAAAACTTTATTTTGAAGTGCTTAGTTCTTCAATGAAACACATGATTGTGAGATATAGCTATTTGCTTCTTCATTGTCCTTCGATGCTTCCAGTCGGCTCCATATGCATGTTGGGCTATTGCCCATGTTCCAGCCAAAGGCCCATGGCCTAATCCTACTTGAAAAAGGATTGAAATTATTCTCTTTATTTGGTTTCCAATTCTATTAGGAAAAGGATTGGAATTGTAATCCTATTTGTAGTTGGTTTTGGCTTTGTAAGGAAAAGCACAACTCTATAAATAGAGGATGGTCTTGAGAGAATAATTCAATTGCTCATTGGTATTGTCTTTGAAAGACAATAGAACATAAGAGAGGTTTTTTGAGAGAGCTTTCAACAAGAGAAAAGAGAGAAGAAAAAGGGTTCTTTTGCTGCAGTCTTTTTCTCCGACCAGCAACGTTCATATCGTGTTTCCCGATTAACTAACCGTTGGATCGGGCTGAAATTTGGACTGACTGTTCCTGACATCTTGGTGGTTGATTTGAACGGTGAAGATCGGATTCGGAGG
Organism: Solanum sitiens; assembly: GCA_016801875.1. Classification (NCBI taxonomy): domain Eukaryota; kingdom Viridiplantae; phylum Streptophyta; class Magnoliopsida; order Solanales; family Solanaceae; genus Solanum; species Solanum sitiens. The sequence continues at coordinate 1,526,750 of JABWTJ010000224.1, read as the reverse complement.
TCAGCAAGATCCTGTTTTAGGTCCCGAACAGAAGCTGGGTTTGGGTGGTGTTTCTTTCTATTTATCTTTTGTTGGTGTAGCTATTGTTTATTTTCTTTTGACACTTGTTGTGTAGCCATTAGAAGAATATTTGTAACCCTCTTATTGGTATAGTGAAACAATTCGGATCTTGTCGATCCCGTGGTGGTTACCTTCGGTTTGAAGGGTTTTTCCACGTTAAACTTGGTGTTCTTTATTGTTACATTTTCGTTTTCATTTTTTTGGTCACAACAACTGGTATCAGAGCTAAGGTTATTTATATGGAGGGGAATATGAGCAAGATGGTATGTCTAAACGGAAGAAACTACAACATATGGAAAAGCAAGATGAAAGATCTATTCTTCGTGAAGAGGATGCATCTTCCGGTTTGTTCTGCTCATAAACCCGAGAATGTGACCGATGAAAATTGGGAATTTGAGCACCAACAAGTATGTGGATATATAAGACAATGGGTTGAAGATAATGTTCGCAACCATATTGTGAATGAGACACATGCTAGAACATTGTGGGAGAAGTTGGAGACGCTTTATGCTTCAAAAACTGGCAATAACAAGTTGTACTTGTTAAAGCAATTGATGACCTTTAAATACAAGGAGGGCAGTCTTATTCTTGATCATATAAATGATTTTTCAGGGTATTCTTGATCAGCTATCAGGAATGAGTGTTAATTTTGATGATGAAATACAAGGACTTTGGCTTCTTAATACTCTACCGGATTCTTGGGAAACTCTTCGTGTTTCTTTAACAAATTCTGCCACTGGTGGAAAGGTGACTATGGAATATGCAAAGAGTGGTGTGTTGAATGAAGAGGTTAGAAGAAAATCTCAAGACACATCTTCACATTCAGATGTTCTATATACAGAAGATCGAGGGAGACATAAGACAAGAGATCCGAGGAGTAGAGGTGAAAGCAGAAGCAAGTCAAAATTCAAGAATTCAAATATTAAATGTTATCATTGTGGAAAGAAAGGACATATTAAAAGATTTTGCAAACAATTGAAGCAAGATCTTAAAGAAGGGGAGAAGGAAGAAAACAATGAAAATAATGTTGTTGCTGTTGTCCAAGATGACCTTCTCTTCGCTTGTGATAAAGACGTCATCAATTTTGTATCTCAAGATACAAGTTGGATAGTAGATTCTGGAGCCACATCACATGTCACACCAAGAAAAGACTTCTTTTCATCTTATACTTCTGTTAACTCTGAGGTGTTAAAGATGGGTAATACTGGTGAGGTTAAGGTGTTTGGTGTTGGCACTGTTTGTTTGAAAACCAATACTGGTTCAACGTTGGTCCTTCAGAATGTCAAGCATGCTCCACACATTCCGATAAATTTGATCTCTGTAGGACAACTAGATGATGATGGCTATCATAATGACTTGTGCAATGGCCAATGGAAGCTCACCAAAGGCTCATTGATTTTAGCTCGAGGAAGAAAGCATTCAAATTTATACGTGACACAAGGATCGATTCTTGTTGACTCTATAAATTTAGTGAAAAGCGAGGCTTTATCAGAATTGTGGCACAAGAGGCTTAGTCATATGAGCGAGAGGGGGATCACCTATTTGGCTAAGAAGAATTTGCTTGCTGGTATGAAACAAGCAAAGGTGAAAAGATGTGTTCATTGCTTAGCAGGGAAACAGAAAAGAGTTTCTTTTCACAGTCATCCTCCTTCAAGAAAGTCTGAGCTATTGGAGCTAGTACACTCAGATTTGTGTGGTCCTTTCAAAGTGAAGTCAAAAGGTGGTGCACTTTACTTTGCTACTTTCATTGATGATCATTCTTGCAAGATTTGGGTATATCCTTTAAAATCCAAAGATCAAGTGCTTGATGTGTTTAAACAGTTTCAAGCCTTATCTGAGAGACAAACGGGAAAGAAATTAAAATGTATTTGCACTGATAATGGTGGTGAGTATATTGGTCCCTTTGATAACTACTGCAAATCGCAAGGAATTCGTCATCAGAAGACTCCTCCAAAGACTCCTCAATTAAATGGCTTGGCAGAGAGGATGAACAGAACTTTAGTTGAGAGAGTTAGATGTGTGCTTTCAGAGGCTAAACTTCCAAATTCTTTTTGGGCTGAAGTACTTAACACTGTTGCTTATGTTATCAATTTGTATCCTGTTGTTGCTTTGGATTTTGGTTTGACAAGGATGTTTCTTATGATCACTTGAAAGTGTTTGGGTGTAAAGCTTGTGTGCATGTTCCAAAAGATGAGAGGTCGAAATTGAATGTTAAAACTAAGCAGTGCATCTTCATTGGTTATGGTCAAGTTGAGTTTGGATATCGCTTTTATGATCCAATTGATAAGAAGCTCATTAGAAGTCGTGATATTGCGTTCTTTGAAGATCAAACTATTGAAGATATTGACAAGAGTGAGAAACCAGATTCTCAGACATGAGAGCTTAGTTAATGTTGATCCAATTTCTATTATTGATACATCTTCTGCACATGAAGTAACCCAAGATAATGATCAGAGTGTAAAACATATAGATGTTCCTACTGATGATGTTGTGGTTGATAATCAACCAACTCGTGTTGGGATGATCGCTTCGGATGCTCTAGAAACCTCTTGTAGAAGATCTACTAGAGAGAAGCGAAGCTCAACACGTTATTCTCATGATGAGTATATTCTATTGACTAATATAGGAGAACCAGAAGGTTATGATGAAGTCATGTTAGATACTCATAAAGATAAGTGGAAAGAACTCATCGTAGACAAGCATGAGTTTTGTAGAAGTGTGGCAGGCAGGAAGCCTGTCAAAAGTTCCTCCACCAGAAGTCCATTTGGCCCCTTGGCTGGAGGGGGAGTTTGTTGGGCTATTGCCCATGTTCCAGCCAAAGGCCCATGGCCTAATCCTACTTGAAAAAGGATTGGAATTATTCTCTTTATTTGGTTTCCAATTCTATTAGGAAAAGGATTGGAATTGTAATCCTATTTGTAGTTGGTTTTGGCTTTGTAAGGAAAAACACAACTCTATAAATAGAGGATGGTCTTGAGAGAATAATTCAATTGCTCATTGGTATTGTCTTTGAAAGACAATAGAACATAAGAGAGGTTTTTTGAGAGAGCTTTCAACAAGAGAAAAGAGAGAAGAAAAAGGGTTCTTTTGCTGCAGTCTTTTTCTTCGACCAGCAACGTTCATATCGTGTTTCCCGATTAACTAACCGTTGGATCGGGCTGAAATTTGGACTGAGTGTTCCTGACATCTTGGTGGTTGATTTGAAGGGTGGAGATCGGATTCGAAGGTCAACAAGATCCTGTTTTAGGTCCCGAACAGAAGCTGGGTTTGGGTGGTGTTTCTTTCTATTTATCTTTTGTTGGTGTAGCTATTGTTTATTTTCTTTTGGCACTTGTTGTGTAGCCATTAGAAGAATATTTGTAACCCTCTTATTGGTATAGTGAAGCAATTCGGATCTTGTCGATCCCGTGGTGGTTACCTTCGGTCTGAAGTGTTTTTCCACATTAAACTTGGTGTTCTTTATTGTTAGATTTTCGTTTTCATTTTTTTCGTCACAACAATGCAGACCAACCAAAATTTTCTTTAGCCACAATGCTTGATTTACTGCTGTTGCAGCTGCTACAAAAGTCAGCCTTCGACAGTAGATTGAGCCACCATATCTTGTTTCTTACAACTCCGTGAGGAAATGCCAGAACCAAGACTAAAACAATACCCTGTATTACTCTTTGCATCATCCTCAGAACCGCCCCAATCAATGTTGAAGTACCCACAAACCTCCATAGGTTGTCTCTTCTAAAACTTTACTTCATAGGTGATGATACCTTTGATGTATCACACAATTCTTTTGGATGCTTGCAAATGTACTTCACTCAGATAATCCATGAACCTTGATAAAACACTTACAACATACAATATATCAGGTCTTCTTGTTGTAAGACCAAACATTTTGAATTTCTTGAGAATTTCCTTTGCCTACTTTTCTCGGCAAACGAAAAACTCATCTTTTCCTTGTGTAATCTCCTTTCATAAGACCAAGATCAGACATTTCGAAAGCTCGCGTCATATCTTGGTTGAGCTCATCAATTAGCCTTTTCACGTTCTCTGTAATCAAAAGGTCATACACAAAGAGAAACAACAAGAGTGGCACTGCTATTGCATTTAACATACTATGTGAACTCTAAAAGACACTTTTGAATATGATGGTCGAACAAATAAAGAATTGATTTGAAGCTGGTTGTCTAAAAAAATAAAAAACATTATATTTGAAGGGTAAAATAAATGATACAGTTGGAGATATGCCCTAATGAGGTGTAATGTTATACGTAATAATAATACTTAAAGAAAATGTTACATGTTAACTTTTAATGCAAAGTGTTCTTACTTTTAGATGAGAGAATATTTGGTAATTCAACTTTTAAAGAATATGTTTTTTTAATTTTACTTTACACTATTATGCTTTCCATCTTCCCACTTTTACAATCGTATAAACAGTAATATACGAATAATAGAAAGAATTAGGCAATGTTGTCAATTGGCCATTCGATTTACGAGAAAATTGGCCCAACTTTTTTAAATTACCCGAATTGTCTGGAATTAACTTCTTCTTCTTCCTTTCACTTTAGCCATTAATGATTTATTCTTCCTTGTTCTCTTCCTCCTCATCCTTCTTTCTTTTCTCTCTGTGTGTCCTTCTAGTAAATACCTTAGATAGTCATCCATTTTTGAGAATTTGCCTTATTATATTACTTTTGTTTTTTTAGGACCACAATATCACCCTAAGTCCAACTATTTCTGTTTTTCCTCAAAATGTACACTGCTCTCTTAATAGGATGTCATGTTACATTGGTTTTTTTAAACAAACAAAAAGTTTTTTTTAACAATACCATAAAAGATTTTTTAATACTCTATGTGTCCAACAATAGTTTTCACTATTAACTTGGCAAACCACTTAAAAAAACAATAAATAATAGGGGTAATATTACTATTTTATCCTGACTTTATTACATTTAATGTTTTAGATGATAAATAGATAGCAAGGGTTATAGCAATTACGAGTTTATTAAAATTAATGGTGATTTATTGTTAAAATTGCTTATTTAGTTTGTGTTCTCACTTACCGTGGTAATACTTCCTCTCTTCCTAATTACTTGTTCACTATTGGACAGGACTGAGGGGGAGGTAGAACCTTGCATGTAGCAATTAAGAAACTTGATGGAAATTAAATGTTATAAATTGCTTATTACGTTTGTATTCTCATTGAGCATAGTAATTTTGATTTGTTATTTTTTTGGAAGGTAATTAAAATTTGATTATATTTAGAGTGAAGGTAAAAATGGTAATGAAATATTAAAAGTAGGAGGATAAAATGTGATGAAGCTTAAGGTTGATGTTTTTATATTGGACAGCTTACTCAAAATATGGAACGTGAACAAATACAGTGGTGTGGTTGGTGTATTTAACTGCCAAGGTGCTGGGTGGTGCAAGGTGACAAAGAAGACGCGTATTCATGATGCATCCCCTGGCACACTTACAACTTCAGTCCAAGCAACTGATGTTGAGACCATTGATTGGAATGGGGATTCTATAGCCTATTGCTTTACATCAGGTAAACCAATGACTGGTGTTAGGATTAGCAATTTATGACTGGTGTTACGATTAGCTATTTATGACTGGTGTTACAATTAGCAATTAATCTATTCAATCTATAATAGGGAAACTGGTTTTCCTACCCAGAGGTGCTTCACTGCCTGTAACACTTAAAGTTCTTGAATATGAAGTATTCCACTTTTCTCCTGTCAAGGTAACACCTTTTTCTTAACTTGCTTCTTTAACACTTTTTTTTTTTTAAAACTAAAATAAACTATTATTATAATTGTAGGAAGTTGTGACAAACATATCTTTTGCTCCAATTGGGCTGATGGATATGATCAACAGTGGTGGTGCCATTGATCAGTATGAAGTACATTCTGATGATACAAGCCAATCTCCAACTGCAACAGTCTCACTCAAGGTCAGGGGATGTGGCCGCTTTGGCGTTTACATTTCCCAAATACCCGTCAAATGTTCAGTAGATGGAGCAGACACCCTCTATAACTACAACAAAGAATATGGACTGCTGACTATGAATATCCCAGTTCCACAACAAGAGATGTACAAATGGAATATTGAAATTCAGGTATAAGTAGACAGAAGAATCTATTCTAAGTGGCTGGCTGAAAGCTTTGTACGGTCGAGGATTTAGAATGAGTCCTGGGATTGAGTGAGTCCCCTCATCAACTTTCTAGCGTCTCTGTAATAAAGCGTTCTACATAGTGTGGACTGTTGAATGTGAATACGGCGTTATCGACCTTCTCCCTCTTATATATATATATATATATATATATATATATATATATATATATATATATTACTATACTCTTTCTTCTGTCATTTCTGTAGAAATCTCACGTTAAGATTAGAGTGAAATCAAAGTTTCTATTAATCTATTGGTGATTAAAACTGTCAAAGTATATGCTCTTTATATAGGAGGAGAGCCCTACTATAATATATAAATATATAATTGACACAAGTCTAGGTTTACTACTACTACCACAAGTATAATAACTTAGTCTACTTCAGCTAGTATAAGACACAACAATCTAGTTGACAAGTAGTATAGTGCGACTCTAAACTCTATAACAATTAAAAGTTGTACACATTCAACCTGCTCCATATCATCAACTTCTTTCATCTTCCACAGTTTCCTAACAATGAATCTTTTGAATTGTCTATCATCTTCTATCATGTCTTTTGGAACTTTTTGTATCTTTTTGGATAATTATCAATTGTATTATTATTGAGTGAGGGTTCAAAATACATCAAAAATATTTTGATTTTTTTGAGTTCCATATCTGAATTATGGGTGTGAGAGTTTCTTAATTAACTATCGCCAAATATTTATTGAAACATGATTTAGGCTAATTTTACGTTCATTTTGCCAATTTTTTCTTCATGTTTTACTTTGTTTCGAGGAAAATAATTGTTTAATTACTATTCATTTTATGCCTAATAGTAATATTCTTGATATTTAGCTAATAAATGTGATTAGATATGATTTCATGTAAAAAATGTGGAGAATAACACCAAAAAGAGCTAAAAGTTGCAAAGTTGAAACTTACAATCGAAAGTTGGAAAGAAATTCAGATGGAGCACCTTAGGGCTATGACTAGTGCTATGATGAGTGGTAGATTTACACTCATTTGAGACATTTTTTAGTTCAATAAGTATTGTCCTCAATGCCTAATTATGTCCTATTCTGATGATATTTTGATGATTTGTAGCTATGAAGGCTAAGGGACAAGGCAAAGATTAATACTTGAAAGAATGACCAAAAGTAGGGAAAGAAGTGTAAACTTCATGCTGGCAGTCACCTAAAAAGAAAGGGGGAATCGCCCAAATTGCCTGACCTCGCCTAGAGTGACAGTGCTTACAATTAAAGATATTTGAGGCTCGAAGAACTAATGAGCAAAACAGTGACTCATCGAAAGAGATGGACGAACTAAATGACCATCACCGAAGGTGACAAGTCTTGGATGAAATATGAAGTTCTAAAAGACGAACGAGGTGGTACTCGACGATCCGTTGAACGTGAAACGCAGACTCAAATGAGCTCACCGGATGAGATTCAAACACGTCAAGCCTGAAGCAAGAGAAAGACGAGCTAAGGAGAAGACAACGATCTGCCAGATCATCTTGGTGAGCCCGACTAACGTCGCTGAATGGGTGGCCTAAATTTGGGAAACTATAAAAATCCCAAAGGAAAGAAAATGTATCAGATTTCTGAATAGAGTTTCAGTTCCTCTCTTTGTATGAGTTTTAAAGAAAAGAACTTTTGAACTCCTAGGGGGAATATTCTTAGTTTGGGGTTTTAAATTTTTCTCTTGAATTTTACATTTGAAGTTAAAATGAAAGTGAGTGTTGATTATAATCGTTTAATTTCATCACATTCATCACTACTCTCATGATAGGTGTAATTTCTTTACTTTTGTGATGTGTGGCCAAAATCCCAATTCTAGGGGTACTATTATGGGGTTAGATCATGGGTGTTGATTTAATATACTGGGTATAGTGTTTTGCTTCGTTTAACTGTTGTTTATTCATGGATTTAGACTAATTATCATGAAGTTAAATTATGGGTTAAAGTTGCAAACTTAATTCTTGTTTAGATCTTTGGTTGATGCTCGAAAGAGATCGATTTGAGTGAGTAATTAGTCTAATTCATGCAGTTTAGGTTTGATGTCTATGATTTACTTGAAAGAGAAATTATGGATCGGATCTATTTGTCCAAATCTTCTTGAAAGAGAATTTCGTTAGGTAATGGCTATGTTTGGAATGTACATGAATGAAACCGAAAGGAGATTCTATGAATTGGTACTATGAGATCTAAAGAAAATTAGTTTCATTGAAGATGACTAGCATATCCATGATTGTTGCACTAATGAGAAACACAATAACCCCCTATATGACATTAATTCTAATCCATGCACCTCTACATTGTTTCCTAAATGTTTGAAGTTCCTAAGTTTTAGTTCAATTGCGAATCTTGATATAAAACCCCCTTTCGATAAATTTGGTAGAATCATCCACATGTTGTTCTTAACTGCTGCAAATGATTTGAGTTACCATCATGCCTCAATTCCCATCAAGACAGAGAGGAACCCGATACCCTAAAGGTCCGAGAGAACAAACATATAACCTGTGCTTATTAAGCATATAACTATGACAATTTTAAAGTTGTGACAAGTTCATATAGGATGCAGGGGTCGAATCAACATAAGTAGACCCAAAACTTATATACAAGACTTGGCCGTTGAGGCCACAACTTGTTAAGAGACAAGATACAACTGAACTATATACATTGGTCTACAAAGTGTCTAAAAGATAGAAAACCTTAGTTTAGGGTGGGACAAGGCCTCTCCTTAACCTTAACTATCATACAATAACAAAATAGGTGCCAAGACTTGGTAAGACCCATATCAACTTGGAGCTTCACCAATAGCAGCTGAGTACCTTTGCTCCTACTAAAGAGCTTTACTAGCTGGAGTATCTGTGCCTGCAACATGAAATGCAGCGTCCCTTGCGAGGGACATCAGTACGAAAAAATGTACTAAATATGTAAGACGATAACATATGTAAATTAAGGGCTCAAATGAGATCAAGTACAAATATATTAGTACATAGATCATATCAGAAGGCCACATTTGTGTACTCTTGTAGGATCATCTATGTTACATTCTTTTCTTTAATTTTCTATGCGTTATGATCTTTCTAAGGCATGTGATACAAATGACCAGCTAAACGGTGGTAGAAGAGGATGAGCCATGCTAGGCATTTTAACCCTTGTGATGCTATCCTCATAATTACACAAATTGGGATCGACCTATGCTAGACTTTCACCCATGAGCTGCCACCCTTTTATACCAATTGAGATTGACCCATGCTAGGCATTTGCTCCTGGGCTGCCACCCATAAATATATACAAATTGCTTCACTTAGTTTGTTTAATCTTTGAGATTGTTGTTTTCGTAGTCATACTTATTTTTGAGATTTGGAACTACGGACTAGTAGTAGAATATATGAGAATAATAACTTCAAGGCAATAACAATGACATAAGGAGCTATGTAACATCATTGTATTACTTATGAGCTTAAATGGTAAAATTGACTTCAATTGACTTCGAGGATAATTCACCAAGCTTTCTTTTGCAAATACCATTTCTATACTAGCACACAGCAGGAGGATAATTACACAAATGTAGATTAATTAACATATAGTAAAGTAATTCTTCACACTAAGGAAAGGAGAAAATATTGTTATCCATATTGGAGACCACACGCTGCCACTATGTTTCCTTTACTAGGAATAAAACTTAGGAAATTCACTTTGTTGTTATTAATCGCAAATGTCATATTTCAGGCCAAGGAATATGAAATCGAGTAGCCTTAGATACCTTTCTATACAATTCAAAAATTATGACTTAATCTTATTCTTTTCAAATTACGTATCTATAATAATATAAGTTCTATAGCCAGCACAGATGGTTGCTTCAGTTGTGGTAAAAGTGGTCATAAGATGACGGATTGTCCAATGCTTACAACTAAGGGAAGAGAGGAAAAACAAGTTCCTCCTAGTGGTTTGGGTTCCAATTCTCCCAAGCAAAACCAATTCTATGCACTTCAAACTCGAGGTGAACAAGAGGGTTCTCCAAACGTGGTTACTGGTATGTTGAATGTTTTCAACTTGATGTTTATGATTTACTCGATCTTGGTGCTACCATGCCTTTTGTGAAACCATATGTGGATTTGAGGTTTGATGTTCTTTCGGATGTGTTGCTAGATCTTTTGTTTTGTCTCTACTCTTATTGGTGATTCTATTTCGGCTGATAGGGTCTATGAGAAATGTCCTGTTTCCTTATCCCATAGTTACTCTTGTTGATTTTGTAGAGCTTGATATGATATATTTTTATGCTATTCTTGTATGAATTGGTTGCACTCTTGTTATGCTTCTATTGATTGTGAAACCCGTATAGTCAAGTTTCAGTTCTCGAATAAGCCTATCCTAGAGTGGAGAAAGGGGGATTGTATGCATGAGGTTCAATTTGTTTCCTTTATGAAAGCTAGAAAGATGATTTTTAAGGGTTGCATTTACCATCTAGTTAGGGTGAGGGATTTGGATTCCAAAAACCCTACTCTTGAGTAAGACCCCGTTGTTAATGAGTTTTTAAAAGTGTTCCTAGATGATTTACCCGATATTCCTCCTGAAAGTGAAATAGACTTTCGTATTGACCTTCTTGCAGATACGCAACCTATTTCAATTCCTCCTTATCGTATGACTCCGGAAGAACTAAAGTATTTAAAAGAACAATTGAAATACTTTTTCGATAAGGGCTTCACCTGACCAAGTATATCCCAATGGGGTGCTCCTATTTTGTTTGTTAGAAAGAATGATGGTTTTCTTCGTATGTACATTGACTATCGCCAGTTAAACAAGGTGACCATTAAGAATAATTATCCTCTTACACGGAAATATGATTTGTTTGACCAACTTCAAGAGGCAGGTTACTTCTCTAAGATTCATCTTCGTTCGGGTTATCACCAATTGAAGGTGAAAGTAGATGATATTCCGAAGACGACTTTTCAAACTTGGTATGGTCATTATGAGTTTTTGGTAATGTCGTTTGGATTGAATAATTCTCCAACGACATTTATGGATTTTATGAATAGGGTGTTTAGATAATACCTTGACACATTTATGATTGTGTTCATCGATGATATATTGATATACTCCAGGTGTCAGGATGACCATACTAATCATTTGAGAATCGTGTTGCGAACTCCTAATAACCAAAAACTTTTTGCAAAGTTTAGAAAATGTGATTTTGGTTAATGTCCGTTGATTTTCTAGCTCACATTGTTTCAATTAAGGGTATAATGGTAGATCATATTAAGACAGATGAGGTCAAGATTTGGCCAAGACCTCTATTTCCTTTGGATATTAGAAGTTTCTTGGGTTTGCCTGGTTACTATAGAAGGTTTGTCGAGGGGATTTCTTAGATTACCTCTCCATTAATTGCATTAAATCACAAGAAAGCTAAGTTTATATGGTCCCGAATCTTGTGAGAAGAGTTTTGAAGAGTTGAAGGATATATTGTTACTTTTGATCTAGTGTTGAATTTACCAGAAGGGACAGAGGGTTTTGTGGTTTATTGTTATGCCTCTAGAATTGGGATATGATGTGTCCTACACTTCAAGGGAACTTAAGATTTATTAGAAGAATTAGTGGCGGTTGTATTTACCTTAAAGATTTTAAGGTACTATTTGTATGGTGTTCATGTGATGTTTTTACAGACCATAAGCGTTTACAATATGTGTTTAACCAAAAGGATCTAAACCTTTGACAAAGAAGGTGACTTAAGTTATTGAAAAATTATGATATGAATGTTCTCTATGATCTTAGTAAGGTGAATGTGGTAGTGGACGCTCTTAATCGGTTATCTATGGGTTGTGATGCTCATATTGAGGATGATAAGAAAGAGTTGGTTCGAGATGCTTATAGTTTTGCCTGGTTGGGTGTTCAATTAGTAGACTCTACCAAGGGCAGTGTTATGGTTCATAATCGTCTTTTGTGGCTTATGTGGAATCTATGAGGTCTTGATCTAATTGATTGACTTGAAAAAATGGTACTTAGGAAGTCTGTTGAGGCTTTCTCCCAAGGGGGATATGGAGTACTTAGATATGAAGGTCATTTGTGTGTTCCTAATGCTGATGACTTGAGGGAACATATGTTGCCAGAAGCCCATAGTTCTTGGTATTCCATTTACCAGGGAGCCACCAAGATGCATTGTGATTTGTGGGAGATCTGTCACGACCAATGGGTACACTTACGATGTAACATGGCGTATAGAACCCCGAAGGGTTCCATACAAGCCACTTAGATGTAATTACTCATTACACAAGAAATAGAACAATAAGAATAAAATAACATTTTAGAGTCCAACCATTTTTATAAACAAAAAGCGAAAGTCTAGACACTTTGTCTCATCATAACCATATAGTACAATAGGATGAAATTGGGCCTAGCCCATACATCATGTCCAAAAATGTAAATAAATGAAAGAAACCAAAAACAATAAAACTTCGTCCTCAAAGAATGAGGACTCACCAAAGCTCGGAATTCTCTAAATCAATACTTAGCCACGAAACTAATGACTCTGATCGTCAGACCCTACATTTGGGAAAATATAGGCAAAATTATGCGTTAGTATAAAAATCCACTAAGTATGATAGCCATGCATAAAACATGCTAAAAGGGACATTTCATTTCATGACATGCAATTAACCAAGTTAAAACATAACAAAAATAGGAGTTAAAAAATATCCTTCATAAAACATGGTCAATGCAAGTTAACATCCTCTTTAAAACCATTGAACTCATATGCGATACTTTTTGGAGTAACCTTAGTTCATTATTCATGTTATTGTGGGAATAAGCCTTAACCGAAATAAGAACCACGTGAGCTATACCATGATCCCCCGGGGTCTCCCACATCGAAAAAGGTTGTACTACTTGCCCAGGTAGAACCATGAACTTCTTAAGTGGATCCACTAGATAATCAACCTATGAGGGCACATAGTTTAAGGGTTAAGGAGATTGTTACTAGTAACCCAGTCTCTACTCAAGAGATCTTTCAATCCAAGAGATTGCTTCTAGAAACCCTACCTCTACTACGGGAGAGCTTCCATCTCACATCAATATCCACTCGGTCTAAAGCATAAATCCCAAAGAAAAGTTATTAAGCATTGACTTACCTTATTATAGAATAACTCCTTAGACCATGCATGTGTAAACCTTTCACCATCCATGATCATTCATAATAGCTTTTAGCCTTTAGTTCAATTAGGTGAGAAAGCCTTTCAAACTAAGAAACCTTATTATATTAGAAAACCTTTCACATTATGCTAATATGTGTTTATGAGGATATTCTTTCAACAACACAACAACAACATCATCATAATTGATAATTTACTCTCAAAGCATCCTTAAAGCATTTACATTGGTTTCATAACAACATGCAGAATTTAATACTTTGCCCCTTCATGCATTAATTTGTAGAACTCTTCTTTCATAAAGAAACACCTTCTTCTTTCATAATTGATACTTTACTCTCAAAGTATCCTTAAAGCATTTACATTATTTTCATAACAACATGCATAATCTCATACTTTCCCCCTTCATGCAGTAATTCATAAAACTCTTCTTTCATAAACAAATATCTTCCTCCTCCTCCTCCTCCTCCTCCTCCTCCTTCTGCTCCTTCTTCTTCTTCTCCTTCTTCTTCTCCTTCTTCTTCTTCTTCTTCTTCTTCTTCTTCTTCTACTACTACTACTACTACTACTAATACTACTATTTTGATATTATTCCATGTTCCCCTTACTTTTTATTCCACGTGATATCCCCGTTACTCCTAGTGATTGGGTGAAGGTTGGCCAAGCTTCCTCCCCTCTTTGTATCTTGCTCTTTCACTTAGCCCTAGTTTAGCTGATTAGATTTTCAGGTGTTAAGATCTGTAGGTGGATTATGATGAATAAGGATATTGGGGAGTTTGTGGATAAATGTCTTAATTTCCAAAAAGTGAAAGTTGAACATCAGAAATCGGGAGGTTTGTCTAAAAGAATTGGCATTCCTATTTGGAAGTGGGGAGATTTGAATATGGACTTCATAGTAGGGTTTCCACGTACTCTGCTACAATATGACTCAATTTGGGTTATAATAGATCTGATGACAAAATCAACTCATTTTATTCCCATCAAGGTTTCTAATTTGGCGGAGGATTATGCTAGGTTGTATTTTAGGAAACGATAATGTTTCATGGAGTGACTTTATCATTATCTCTGATTATGGTACTCAATTCACTTCTCAGTTTGGGAAATCTTTTCAAAAGTGTCTTAATACTCGTGTTAAGCTTAGTCCGACCTTTCACCCCCAAACCAATGGGCAAGGGGAGCATACTATCCAAACTTTAGAAGACATGCTGAAATCTTGTGTGATTGATTTTAAAGATAATTGGTATGACCATTTTCCATTGATTGAGCTTGCCTATAACAATAGCTATCACTAGAGTATTGGTATGGATCTATTTGTGGAATTGTATGGTAGGAGGTGTAGATCTCCTATAGGTTGGTTTGAGGTAGGGGAAGTTGCCCTAATATGTCCTGAATTTGTACATGAGGCTATGAATAAAGTTTGACTTATTAGAGAGAGAGGTTGAAAACAACTCAAAGTCGACAAAAGTGATATGCCAATGTTGAATCTCAAGTTTTATGTTTATGATTGTGTTTACTTGAAACTTTCACCCATGAAGGGTATAATGAAGTTCAGTAAGAAAGGGAAGATTTGTCCCCATTATGTAGGCCCATATCAGATTTGAGCCGTGTTGGTAAGGTTTCTAATGAAATTAAATTGCCCAATGAGTTGGCATCGGTGCATCGACTTTTCCATGTCTCTATGTTAATGAAATGTGTGAGGAATCCGACATCTATAGTTCTCTTAGAAGGTTTCGGAGTTGAGGAGAATCTTTCCTAGGAAGAAGTTTTAGGTTAAATTTTAGACCAGCAAGTCAAGAAGTTGAGGAACAAGGAAGTTTCTTCCGTTAAGGTGTCATGGAGGAATCATTTAGTTGAGGTGCTACTTGGGAGCCGAAGCCGATATGATGCCCCGATATCCCTATATTTTTCCTTCTACTTCTACTCTTGCTTGAGGTAATGAGTTCCTCATGGTTTGATATTTTGGTGTCATGTGTGGTTTAGATATTCCCATGATTTCCTTATTTATGGAACAAACCATGAGGAACTCATTACCTCAAGCAAGAGTAGAAGTAGAAGGAAAAATATAGGGATATCGGGGCATCATATCGGCGTCGGCCTCCCAAGTAGCACCCTCAACTAAATGATTCCTCCATGACACCTTAACGGAAGCAACTTCCTTGTTCCTCAACTTCTTGACTTGCTGGTCTAAAATTTAACCTAAAACTTCTTCCTAGGAAAGATTCTCCTTAACTTCCAAACATTCTAAGGGAACTATGGATGTCGGATCATCAACACATTTCTTTAACATAGAGACATGGAAAAACAGTTGCATCGATGCCAACTCATAATGTTAATCTAGTTTATAAGCAACCTAAACAACTGGTCTCAAAATTTGATATAGGCCTACAAAATGGGGACAAAGCTTCCTTTTTTTTCCAAACCTCATTACACCTTTCATGGGTGAGATTTTCAAGTAAACTCAATCATGAACATCAAACTCAAGATATCTTCTTCTAACATAGACATATGATATTTTTCAAGTTTGAGTCATTTTCAACCTTTCTCTAATAAGTCAAACTTTCTCTATAGATTCATGTACCAATTCATGACCTATTAGGGAAACTTCACCCACCTCAAACCATCCTATAAGATATCTACACCTCATATCACACAATGACCTAAATAGAGTCATATCAATACTCGTGTGATAGCTATTTGTAACGACCCTCAAAATGAAATAGGATGAAATAGAGTCTCACATGACTTTTATGAGTTAATAACTTGTTAAAGTAATGAAGTAGAGCCTTTGAAGTTAGTTTTAAAGACTTTGGAAGTCAAACGTCAAGGGACGATCAAGAAATTCAAAAACTAGTCTTTTACGTGTTGGTGTGTTCTAGTATGTTGTTCATGTTCATATATGTCATTTGGAGTAAAACATCAGTGGAGGTGACCCTAATGTCTTAATAATCTCGTTTAGGGTTAAAAAGTTTGGGTACAACTTCCCAAGAACCAACCTAAGGGTCCTTGAGGAGGACCTAAACTTTGGCAGAGGGGCTGCTAAGGCAGCGTGCAAACGGTAGTTTATGGAGGCCAAGGCACGACGCGCGCCCGTCATGCAGAGGCCAAAAGTTGCCTCAACATCGCGGGCTTGGCACACACCTTTTTGCCTCAAATTAATTTTGAGAAACAAATTGGGAAGTGCCTCCGCGACGTGCAACCATGTTCCAGATTTGACTGAGTCAATAAAAATTGAGTTGAATGTTTTTAAAAGTCAAATTTAAGTATAAGGGTGTTTTGGGTACTTTGGAGATTTGTTATAAATGATTATTCTATCTATTTTAGTGTATTTTAAGTGGGTTAAAACGTAGAAACCCCAAATTAGAATTCATTCTTCAAAAACTAAACCCTTTCCTCCCAAATATATTCTCTCAAAACTCCATTGGAGGCCAAGCTCAAGCTCAAGCTAGAAGATGGGTTTTCAACTGATTTCTTCTCCAATTTTCGTGGGTCTTCAATCAATAAGGTATGGTAACTCTTGATTCTTGAATAAACTTTCATTCAAGGAGTTCTATCAAAGATTTTTCAAAGAGTTTTTATGATCAAATTTCCCAATTTCCAATCTAAGCATGGTTTCCTTGTCAAACGATTTTTCTAAGTCATTCTAATGATGAATAAATGATTAATTGTACTTGAATTGAATTGTATTGTTAGATGTTATTACTATCTATATCCATTGATTATGAATTGTGGAGGATTGATCTCTGTTGATCATTACTAGGAGAATTGGTAAGTGACCTAACTTCTAGTCTATAGTATGTGAATTGATGTTGTATGGTTTGGTCCAATTATGGTGGTGGTGTTACTTCTTGTCTATCTATACATGTTCTGATCATGGCCTTGAAGGCAATATATGTAAAGTGAATTTTTATTATGATGAATATGAGTGTGAAGGTGTGCCATGAAGGTTATGTATGTAGTCCTCAATGTTAGTATCATGATTGAGATGTATTGATAATGTGAAGTATAATGTGTATGAGAATGTTAGGGTAAGGCAAGGTCTACATGCTTGATTGTGATAAGTACTAGTGTGGAATGACCCCTAACTATATGATCCCTATATGAATATGTGATCTTATTCATGTTAGGAGTTATCTATTAAAATGTTGAATGTGCTCTTGTCTATAATGATGGAATATGGGTGTGTGGTCTAGAATCCCTAAAATGCTCTATATGTGAGTTGTTCATGAATTGAGGGATATTGTAAATGTGTAGTGATCCTTTGAAGTGAAGTTTCCCTCAATACTAATGTGGCTGCTATTATGTCATTATTAGGACCAATATATACATACACACACTCCATGCATATTATGAGTAGGATATATTTAGGGTGTTGATTGAAAGGATAATTCTCATATGCACCTTTATGTCTTCTTACTCATGAAAAGTATATGACTAGTGAAGTATGAACATGTGTTGTCTAAAGGTGTTTATGTGAAAGTTTTTCTCACATATATATACACACACATGAATGTAAGAAT
This sequence comes from Solanum sitiens, assembly GCA_016801875.1. Classification (NCBI taxonomy): domain Eukaryota; kingdom Viridiplantae; phylum Streptophyta; class Magnoliopsida; order Solanales; family Solanaceae; genus Solanum; species Solanum sitiens. Next base: position 1,508,868 of record JABWTJ010000224.1, on the reverse strand, counting down.
GAATAAGGTTTATGATAGTCTAGTAAAAGTGAGTCTCTTGAAAGGTTTCCTCAATTGTACTCTAAACTAGATTATGTTATAAATATGATATGATTATGTGAAAGGACATTCTCACATAATGTAGTTTCTATGATGAAAGGTCATTCTCATCTTAGCAACCTTTGAGCTATATGATGTATGAGGGAATTAAGTCCTTAAAGCCTACTTTATGAACTAATGTTAAATTAAGGCTTAAAGATGTTTAAAAATGGAGTTTGAGCTTAGCACCGAGTGAACATGAAAAATAAGAGTAGGGGCTTCACGTCTAGGAAGTCCATCTTCCCATAAGAGAACATTCACGTTTAGGAAGTCCGGGTTCCCAACATACATGTTGTCTCTTGAGATAGAACCTCCACGTCTAGCAAGTCAAGGTTTCTAGTAGTAATCTCCTTGTTCCATAACTACGTGCCCCCGTAGGTCTTAGCTTAGTGGATCCACTAGATAGCTATTATGTATGAAGGTCCTACCTTGGCAAGTAGTACCCTCTCTTTTCGGTGTGGGAGTAGAACACTAGATTTCTTGTAGCTCGCATGGTCTTTGTTGGTTATAGCTATGTCTCCTGAAATTTAAGAAATGAACTAAGATAAGAATATTAAATCTAGTCATAACTCATTGAAAAGTTTACTTAGTATAGGTAGGACTATGGACCCTACCCATGCATTGCACAAATGGACTTTAAGAGAGATATGATTAGAGTCTCTTATGAAAGAAAGACTCATGTTTATGTATGATTAGTATTAATGCATAAAAAGGTTAACTTTGCTTATGTCAAAATATGAAGTAAGATTATGCATGTGAATTACATTTATGACTTCTTAATGGGTTTGCTTAGTATATGTGGAGGAATGAGACTCCATGTGTGTATTGCACAATTGAACTTGTGAAGGAGTTGTGAGGATGGTTTACCTATGATATGAACTAAATGGGTTATGACTAAAGATGTAGCAAATGAATGAGTCCGTATATGATGTTATAAAGTATGCTGGTCTTATTTCTAATGTTAAATGAAGATGTTATGTCTTGTTGAATATGATGTGCCTAGTCTAGGGTGGCTTCCTAGGAACACTTGGTGTGAGTAGTATTATGATATGCTACTTGCACATTGCACTAATGTGACTTGGGGGTTATCTTAGGTGATGGTTCTTATGTGAAGATTACGCCCTATGATGTTCTTATGACTTTATGAATATATGTGGTTGGATTGATGAAGCCTATATGAAAATTTATCTTTGATGACCTCAAGGTGATACATTGTACAAAGTATTACTTAAGGGTTGCTTAAGGAAATGAATTAAGATAAAAAGGAACATAATGTATGGTGTGTATTGAGTATACCTCAAATGTGATAAATGGCTTCCATGTGTATGATGATGTATGTGGTCTATGTTGTGCCTATTGTATAAATGTTCATGAAGTTTTTCTAAGATGGAATGATGCATGGTTTCCAACTAAATGTCCTCTTTAAAGCATGTTTTTGCATGGTTATCATACTTAGTGCGTTCTTGTACAAACACCATTCTTCTTCGTCTTTTTACAAAAAGTGTAGGTGGTGGTGGCTTATGGACCTTCCTAGAATGAAGAACTTAGATTACTATTCCCAAGTTCGGGTGTGTCCTTAAAGATTCAAGGACCCAATGTTAAGAGTTTCTTTAACTTCATGTAATAGATTAGTAAAGTTCTTTTTGTATTATAAGAGTCGTGTCCCTAAGTATATATGGAAGTCGTGTGTAAGATGGCATAATGAGACTTAGTACTTCAACTTTGTATTAATGGTTTTAAATGAAATGACTTTTAGTGTTGTGTTATGGGATGAAAAGTTTTAAATTTTCCACTATTTTATGTCTAGGCGATGAAAGATGTCTAAGGGCTTGTAAAAGACCTCCGAGAGGTCGAGTACACCGTGTTATGACTAGGGGTGCTCTCGGGTCATTACACTATTGTTATAAGCAAACTCAATCAATGAAAAATGTTCATCCCAATTACCCTTACAGTAAATCACACAAGCTCTCAACATGTCTTCCAAAGATTGGATAGTAGGCTCCGCTTGCCTATCGATTTGGGGATGAAAATAAGTACTAAGCTTAACACGAGTACCAAGACCCTTTTGGAAAGAATCCAAAAATTGAGGAGTGAATTTGGTACCACGATAACTGATAATGGCACTCTATGCAATTTACCATTTCCCTCAAATAAAACTTAGCATAATCCTCCGCCGAATAGGAAACCTTGATGGGAATACAATGAGCCAATTTTGTCAGTCGATCTACTATAACCCAAATTGAATCATGTTGTCGCCGAGTACGAGTCAAAACAACAATAAATTCGATATTCAAATCCTTCCATTTTCAAGTAGGAATGCTAATGTCTTGGGACAAACCTCCCAATTTCTGATGTTCTACCTTAACTTGTTGAAATGTAGGATACTTAACCAGAAATACATCAATATCCTTCATCATCCCGTTCCCCCCAATAGAACTCCCCCAAATTATGCTACATATTTGTGGCTCTCTGGTTAATGGAACACCTAGAACAATGGGCTTTTAAAAAAATATGTTCCCTCAAGTCATCAACATAAGGAACACACAAACGACCTTAATATATAAAAACACCATCTCCATCTTGGGAGAAATGCTCAATGAACTTCTTAAGCACCGCTTCCTTCAATTCAACCAAAATTGGGGCAAGATCTTTCTTGTCTTTCACATTCGCCACCAAAGATGATTCTGAACCATTGTGAATCGTGACACCACCCTGGGTAGAGTCTACTAACTGAAATCCCGACCGGGCCAATCTATGATCATCTCAAACCAACTCTTTCTTTCATCCTCAATATAATTAACACTTCCCTATAGATAACCAACTAAGAGCCTTCGCTACCATATTCGCCTTACCGGGGTGATATAGAACACTAGTATCATAATCGTTCAATAATTCGAGCCATCTTCTTTGGAAAAGATTTAGATCCTTTTGATTAAACACATATTTCAAATTTTAATGGTCGGTAAACACATCTACTTGAACATTATAAAACTATTGCCTCCAAATCATTAAGGCAAATGCAACAGTCACTAATTGAAGGTCATGGGTAGGATAATTCTTCACATGAATCATAAGGTTCCTTGAGTCACATGCAATGAATTTCCCATATTGCAAAAGCACACATCCTAACCCACTTCTAGAGGCATCACAATAAATCACAAATCCATCTATCCCTTCCGGTAAGGTCAACACTGAAAGGAGGTGAGTCTATCCTTCAACTCTTAGAAACTTTTCTCACATGCTTCGGACCATATGAATTTTGACTTCTTTTGAGTCAAAGTCTTCAAAGGAGAGACAATAGAAAAACCCCCCTAAACAAACCTTCTATAGTAATCAGCCAAACCCAAGAAACTTCTAATATCCGAAGGAGATAGAGGTCTTAGCCAACTCTAGACCACATCTGTCTTAATATGATCTACCTCAGTACCCTTTCTTGAAACAATGTGACCTGGAAATGCCACAGAACTTAACCAAAATTCACATTTGCTAAAATTTTGCAAAAACTTGTTGGTCCTTAAAAATTTGCAATACAATCCTCAAATGATCAATATGCTCATCCTCACTCCTCGAGTAAATCAATATATCATCAATGAACACAATTACAAAAATGTCAAGGTATTGTCTAAACACTTTAATTATCAAATCCATGAATGCTTTCAGAGCATATGTCAACCTAAGAAAAATTACAAAAAATTATAATGAGCATACCGAGTTTGAGAATCCATCTTCGGAATGTCATCTCTTTTCACCCTCAATTGGAGATAACCCGACGGAAGATCAATCTTAGAGATCGTTGGAAGAGTATACCTATTCTGAATGGTCAACTTATTCAACTGGCGATAGTCAATGCACATACGAAGAAAACCATCCTTCTTTCTAACAAATCAAAGTAGAGAACCCCATGGGGATATACTTGGTCGGATGAAATTCTTATCCAACAAATCTTTCATTTACTTCTTCAACTCCTTAAGTTCTTCATGAGCCATTCTATAAGGAGGAATAGAAATAGGTTGCATATATGGGAGAAGGTCAATACCGAAGTCTATCACCCTTTCAGGAGTCATACCAGTTAAATCATATAAGAACACTTCCGTCAACTCAATAACAATGGGGACCGACTCAAAAGTAAGGATTTTAGAATCCATATCCCTATCCCTAACTAGATGGTACATGCAACCCTTAGAAATCATCTTTATAGCTTTAAGATAAGAGATAAATTGATCCTTAGGCATAGAATTTCCCCCTTCCACTCTAAGATAGGCTCATTTTGAAACTTAGAGTTGACTACATTGGTTCTACAATCAATAAAATCATAACAAGATTGCAACCAATCCGTACCAAGGATCAAATCAAAATCTCGCATATCAAGCTTCAGTAAGTCAACAAGAGTAACTATGGGACAAGGTGACTCAACATTTTTTATAGACCCTCTTATCCATAATAGAATCACTAAAAGGAGCAGAGACGATAAAAAGTTTCTAACAACACATCCATAAGAACATCAAACCTCATAGACATATTTGGCGTCATAAAAGCAAGGTAGCACTGGATTAAGTAAAGAATAAACATCAAGTTGGAAATTTTCAACATACCGACAACCATATTAGGAGAACCCTCTTGTACCCCACGAGTCTGAAGTGCATAGAATTGGTTTTCTTGGGAGCATTAGAACCCGAACCACTATGAGGAGCTTTCTTTCCCTCTCTTCCCTTCGCCTTAAGAATTGGTACATTCCTCATCTTATGCCCACTTTTACCACAATTGAAGCTACCATCCGTGCCGGTTAGACACTTACCCTCGTGTTTTTTTCTAGACCTAGTACAAGTTGCCATAGGAAATGATGATACACTACCATTCCCTTCTAGAGGCTTAGGTTTAGACACCTTACTTTAGGAGGAGAATTGGAGGATCCTTGAACAGAAACCTTTGTTAAAACCTAGGACAACCATATCCATCGGACCTTGCATGAGAGAAATTACCATCACCGGTCTTAGCGCTCTTTGCCTCCCTAGACTTTCCTTAAGCTTTTGTTCATCAATCTGTTGTGCATGAACCATACATTAGATATATCCATATCATTAATGACGATGGTGGTACGACACTCTTTGACCACTATTTTTGGCACACTCGATACAAACTTACTCATCCTTAACCTAGAATCGACACCATTATTGGAGCATACGTAGACAATTATGTAAAGTTCAAAGCATACTCTCCCATACTCATACTTTCTTGACGAAGGTTGATGAACTCAAGCAATTTGGCTTCTCTCATATTAAGGGGAAAAACTTATCAAGAAAAGAATCCTTAAACTTCTCCTAATCAGGATGACCCACATCTTTCGGTCTCCCTTCTTTTCATTGGTTATACCATATTTGAGAAACACATTTTAGTTGATAAGCGACCAACTCCGCCTTTTCCACCAATGAACTACCATGATCATCAATACCTTATAGACCTCATCTTTAAACTCTTGAGAATCTTCCTCAACTTTTGAACCATGAAACTTCAAAGTATTCATCGTAGTGGAGTCCCTCACTCTAGAAGACGCCAACCCACATTTGGGTTCACAGGGAGTGCAACATCCCTATTGGCTCGGGCGGTAATAGCTTGAGCCAACATTTGGAAAACATACTTAAATTCCAAATTTGTAACTTCCTCGGCTAAAGGATCAACTGGAACTTGGGGAGGGGCTTTTTGTTCCACATTTTCCCTAACATTACTTCTAACATAATATCTTCGAGCAGACATATCTTGTAGAGCATTAGGTAAGGATTAGGAGAGAGACCTTCATAATTTAAACTCTGTCGCACAATTTTTAAGTAATGGAAGAAGTGAAATTTTCTAATCATCTTATAGCCTCTCATTCATAATGTGGCGTGCTTCACACTCATGAAAAAGACTTTACTAGACGTGGCTTATGAGACATCATTCTAGGACCATCTAAACCTTGTGCTCTGATTACCATGTTTTTTATGACCTAGGGGTACACCTTAGATGTAACACGGTGTATACGACCTCGAGAAACACCATAAAATCCACTTAGAATTCATAACATAAGAAATAGAACATAAGAAGTAAGGACAATATTTCAAAGTCCAAACATTAATAAAAGAAAAGAGGAAGTCTAGACACTGTCTCTTTAGCCATCTAATACAATACAATACAATGAAATTAGGCCTAGATCATACATCATGTCTAAAATAGGAAAGTAAGACAAAAATTTAAAACAATATAACTCCATCCTCGAATGCATGAGGACTCACCAAAGCATAAGAAATCAACCGAGCCAACCTCTAGCCATAAAACCGAGAACCCTCAATACTCTACATTTGGGGAAAATGTCAGCAAGAGTATTTTAGTATAAATCAATTTACCAAGTATGATAGCCATGAATAAAACATTTAACTCATTATAAAAGAGAACATTTCATGACATGAAATTGACCAAGCTAAAACATGATACAAAATAAGTTAGAAAACATAATTCATATAACACGGTCAATGCAAGCTAGTATCTTTCAAACCTTTGAACACATATGGGATACTTGTTGAAGTAACCTTAGTTTATTTTTTATTTTGTGGGAATGAGACTTAACCGACATAAAGACCATGTGAGCTATAACATGATCTCCCACACTAAAAAGGGTTATCCTACTTTCAAGGTATGGACCATGAATTTCTATCTTAAGTGGATTTACTAGCTAATGTCTATGTATACAATCATCATATAAGGGAATATAAATAAAGGATAACGATATTACTTCTAGAAACCCGACCTCTACTTATGGGAGAGCCTCCATCTCAATATCTCATGGTGCTAAGCATGATTCCCATAGAATAGTCATTTCTTACTTTTTCTTATCATCCATGGAAGGGCATGTAATGTTGCCAATCCAAGCTGAGTCATAAGACATCCACGGAAAGGTACAATTAAGTATCCATTCAAAGCTAGGTTTCGTTAGGATAGCTTCATATCTTTGATTCAATTAGGTGACAAAACCTTTCAACCTTAGAACCCTTACTTTGTGAGAAGACCTTTCACAAATCATGCTTTAATGTGTTTACAAGAAATCCTTTCAATAACATAACTTAAATTATCATCATTAAGACTTTACTCTCAAAGCATCCTTAAAACATTTACATAAATCTCTTGAACACATGTTTAACTTCATAATCTCCTTCTTCATAATTCAAACCCTACATTACATCATCAAAATTGGAAAACATGGGTATTACATGGGTTCATAGTATTCCATCAATTCATGAATAATAGAACATAAACCAATCATTTAAATCAACTTTGAAGAGAACCAATTCAATTGAAGGAAAGCCTAACTCAATTGGGAATTTCTACCTTTTAAAATAGGAAAATTTGGGAACTCCATGAATGAAAGGAATTCATAGATGAAAAATATCATACCTCATGTACAAATGCTTATCTTCCATTGAGGAAATTGAGACTTGATTTGAAACCCTAGGTTGAATGGTTCTTCTTCTGCTTCATGTTTCTACAGAGATAATATTTTAGAAAGGAGAATTTATCTACTTATGTGATTTTTGAAGACTGACTTAAAGTAACTACTTTGGGGGGCTTAAAACACTTATATAGGGATCTTATACACAGGCAAAATGACCTTGATATGATTGGAATAATAAAGAAAAGACCAAACTTCCCTTAAAATAACTACCAAGGACCATGGTCAACGGACTGTGCATAGGACGATGGGCCATCCTCCACAACCGTCGATAGATACAGACAGTTTGGGATGACCTACGAACCTTGGACCACGGACCGTGGTCTGATCGACAGTCTATTAGTCAGGCCATGGTTCCTGCCCTTGAGGATTCCAGGGTGACTAGTGTACAGACGATACCTACGGTCTATGGTCCCATCTAATGCACGTGGTTAGCCTCTGTTGCTGGCACCTGCAATTTCCAAAAACTACCCTTATATCCCTTTATCGAATCGAGAGGTATTACAAACATGAATTTTAAATGCTAGAAAACAAAAGTAGTAGAATGTGATAAAAACAAGTGAACATCATCTTAAAACATAAGTAAGACACTTCTTGAAGGTACCTTAGTTCCTCTTTGCTTGCTTGTGGGAAGTAGCCTTAATGAACATATTTAGACCATGTGAGCTATTAATATGGAATCTGGTGTCTCCCACACCGAAACGGGTTATCCTAGTTTCCAAGGTAAGGACCATGAATTTCTAGCTTATGTGGATTCACTAGTTAATTTATATCTAGACAATCCTATATTGACAGCAAAGGTAATCGCCACTTGTCCATTCGACACTAAGCTTAAATTCCGCAGATCAGTTCTTAATCATATTCAACTTAGCTCTTAAAGAAACATGGATAATTTCCTAGTCCTTACATCATGTTACATAGGTAATCGCCTCTTGTCTTTCAATAACATAGCATAAACCGTCTCCTGCATCAATACTTTATTAAATCCTTCTCATAGGTTCATTTAGGTGAGAAAGTCTTTTAACCTAAGGAACCCTTATTATGTGAGAATACCTTTCACAATCATGCTTTCACGTGCATACAAAAAAATCATTTAAACAATACGACAGCAACAACAACAACATAATTGATACTTCACTCTTAAAGCATTCTTAAAATATTTACATAAATATAATGAGAACAAGCTTGATTTCATAAACACTTCCTAATCCAAAACCCACATTATGTGGTCATAACTTGGAAAAACATAGGGATTTCATGGATTTATGTGGGATCATCATACAAAGATGAGATTAACTGAATTCACGCATAGAATTCATAGATCAATGAATTAAATCAACAACTAAGAGAACCTATAACATAAAATAAAACCCTAATTTAGTTGGAGATTTCTAACTTTGAAAATTGGAGAAGTTGGGAACTCCATAGAGGAAAGGGCTCCATGTATGAAACTTATCATACCTTGATGCTAATTCCTTGACTTCAATGGAGGATTAAGAAACTTGACTTGAAACCCTAGGTTGAACCCTTCTTCTTCAAGCTTCTAGAGAGAGAATTTTTTGAGAGGATGATTTGTTCTTCTTTTGCAAATTTGAGAAAATGATTTCTATTGGGGAATTTTGGGGCTAAAAACACCTATATAGGGGTTTAGTGAAGGGTAAAATGACATATTATTAAGATAGAATAATTAGGAAAAGGCCAAAAATCCCTTAAGAAATTAAATGTCGAAAGCAAGGACAGACAGACTGACGATCCATTGGTCAAACCATAAATTTTCCTGTCAGGGTGTTGTTTGGTTCAGAGACTAATTTTTTGGACCTCAAACTATGGAACCCACCCACGGGCCGTGGTCCAATCGCCAGGCCGTGTGTCCCAATTGGTCCTCAACTTTCAAACTCAAAATCTCTCTTAGTCTAGGACGAACGTATGAAACCTATTTATGGCTCGTGCATTGAAAGATGGTCCGTCCTGGTGACTGTTTGAAAAATATAGAAAACTTGAATTTTTTGGATAACTAACTATCCAACCACGAGTTTGACTTACGGTCTGTGGGTCGTTCCACGATCCATGGATGGCATTGTAGGAACTTACACTTGATTTTGAGAACTTAATTTCCCTGTCTTTTCAAATTTGAGGTGTTATTACTTTATTTTTACAAAACTCTTAAATTTGAAATGTTTCTCTTTATCTCCTTTGATTTTCGTATATCTTTTCATGCATGCTATGTGGCTTGTACAGGGACTCTCGGGGTCCTATGTGCCATATTACACCTAGGGGGTACCTTGGGTCATAATAAAATTTGTATTCAAAGAAAAAGTTTTAGAAAGGTCTTAGAAAGTCTCATAATCCACATAGAATAGAGTCTTGTTCATGAGTGTGAAACGCGACACATGTAACACCTCTAAAATGACTTAGGTAAAACTAGATCCTAACATGTGAGTCATAAGGTTTTGAAGTCCTAAAATGGTTTATAATGATTTTTTGAGGTAGTGTCTAAAGTTTGGTGATGTTTGGAGGTCAAACGTCCAAGAACGTCCATGACATTTGAAAGATTTGCCTTGAGACGTGCTTATATCTTTAGGTGTGCCTTTGCAAGTTTTACGTGTTTTTTTTGGTTGAAATTGATGTGATAGGTGCCTAACATATAAGCGAGTGTAAGTGATTTGAAAACGTCCGGGCAAAGCTCCCCAAGGACCAACCAAAGGGTCCTTGAGGAGGACCCAAATTGTAGCCAAGACTGTCAAAAACAGTCTCAAACGACGAAGGAAATCGATGCCCAGTAGGTCAGTTGACGCCCCGTTGATTGAGGGCGTAGGCGGGGACTTAGTATAGGGAGATTAAGCTCCGAAATTTGAGCATCTGATCTAATCGACGACTTGCCATCAAAGACCTTTGATGGATCCACGAGGCGTCGACTAAGAACCATCGATGAGACCTGCAGTTTTCTGCTGGGTCTCGACCAAGTCTAGGGGTATTTAGGTAATTCACCAAGTTTTGTAAAAATTGGTTGGGAAGTTTCTTAAGGGTATTTTGAGTATTTTAAGTGTGTTTATAAGTCTTGAACCTTAAGGTGAGTTCATTATTCAAAATCAAAACCCCAAACCCAATAACGAACTCTCTAGAACACCATTGGAGCTTGAAGGGAGCTTGGACTTGGAACCTGATTTCTCCATGAACTTTCTCTCAATTTCGTGGTTTAGCATCAATTAACGTATGGGTTTCATACTTGAATCTCTCTTCTTCAAGGAGCCAATATTCAAAGTGATTTCCAAGATCTTTCAAAAGATGAATTGTCCTATTTTGATAACTAGCCATGGGGTCTTGCATAAAATATTTTGAATCAATGTATTATGATTGAGTTGATGTTGATTTGATTATTTTAGACTAAAAACTCCATTAACCCATGCAAATCATGCAATCCTAGTTTTAACTATTTTATGGGTGTTTTGATCATGTCTCTATACTATTGAATTCTTGTGTAGTTTACTTTAGGCTATTGAATTATGAAAGAATAATGTTAGAATTATATGTAGGCTGCACTAAATTGATGAATTCATATTGTATTATCTTGGATCATTGTATATTGTGATTATTGGATTGAATTGGTGACTATGGCTATTGGTAAGAGCCTTTATGGATTGAATTGGTTGAATTGACTATGGATTAGAGATGTTATGATTGGATTGGTGGTATGTTGACCTAACCTTCTCTATATTGTGTAGTATAGGTATTTTGATTATGATGATTGGTATGGTCACTCATGATGGCGGTGCTTATGTGCTATACTTGTGAATAATGTGGCCTCGTCGACATTGCTTTATGCATTATGATGTTGTCATGATATAAGTTGGATATGTGATCATTGTGAAGGCCTATATGGTTTATGTGTATATGTGAAGTCAAAGTATGTGTTATTCTAATTGAATATATGTGACCATGATAGGCTATAGTGATGCCTTATATGTGTATCCTTGATGTTGGAGTGTGAATCTTCCTAGTTGACTATATTGAACACTATGATGAGTTATGTTGATGATTCTATAGAAGTGTGACGGGTAACTTGCAAGTATACTTAGTTGACCCTATGTGCTACATAAATGATATTATACATGTGATAAGATGATAATGAAGTGTGTCTTGTTTTGGTAGACTTATGTCCTTTACTTGATACATGAAGGCTATGAATATGACTCTTGACTTAGTAGGCTAAAGCACCTTTGTCATGAATGTATATGTATGAACGGAATATGATCTTGAACATAGTTAAGAAGGTCATTTATGTGGAACCTTTTAGAAAGAAGGTTATGATATCCTTGAAGTTGAAAGCCGTAACGATATCCTTCTTGTGTTAATGGTAGACTTAGGGTTGGTTGGGTAGAACGACATGAAATCATCCTTGGGAAACTCATTGAGCTATCTTAGTAACCATTGTAGGCAGTCCTAGTGGACCCTCTTTGGTAAGGTGTGTTATGATTGGGTTATGACTAAGATATGTTACCTCTTCATATGATCCTTTATTGAATTAATCTATGAGAACAAAGGTTAGCACCTATAGAATATGCTTGGGGAGTAGCTCTTCTTTAGATGAGACCAGAGTACAAAGAAACCCTTGATATTCCTTAACCATGTGCCTACATAGGATGTGTCCTAGTTCTACCATTGGCAAGTAGAACACCCTCCATCGGAGTAGGGAAGACTCCGGATTCCATGCCTATTTAGTATGGTCTATGCCGGTTATTGCCTATTCTCATCATGTGGGATACATGCTAGTGTTGGATAAGTTTTATGAAGTTTAGGTAGTGGAATGAGACGTTATGTAGACATTGCACGAGTAGGCTTTGAAGATGTTAGTATGTAGGTTCCCTAGGTCTTCTCCAACACCATTATGTAAATGTCCTTAAGTGTTGAATGTCTCTTAAATGGTTAAATGAACCTAATGACTTAAGTTAAATGCATGTTAATGAAAAGCTACTTATCCAGAGTAGCTTTAAGGATTGCTTAGTTACACTTGGAGAGGGTGTATGGGTGTTTTCTTTATGTCTTACTTAGGTGAATCTTAGAGTAATTCTTGGTAGGAGTTAAAAGTATGAAACGGGAATAATCTTATGTTAGGTAATCTTTAGGATCACTTTGGTGTGTGTGAAGGGGTTGTATCGATTGTCGCTTCATAACTCATTCAAGTGAGCCTTAGAGTCACCTTTGGTAGGAGGGTCTCATGTTTATTTGTTTTGAAATGATCTTGATGCTTTATTGTGGTATGTGACTATGTATGCTTATGTTGGCTTAATGTGATTTCTTATACTTGTTTAATGAAGTTTTACTCAAAAAGAGCATGTTTTACACAAATGTCCATTTAGTATGATTTTATGCATTACACCATACTTAGTGCATTCTAATGTAATAATTTCATATATTTTATCGTATCTCTAAAGGTGTAGGTGACATTTGAGAGGAGTCTTTGAAGTGGAAGCTTGGATTAGTATTCATTCAAGAAAATTTGGGGTATGTCCTCACTTGATTCAGGACATCATTATGTATAGTTTTCCTTATTCAAAGTATTGTAATAGACTTAGATATTTCTATATTTTGATGTATGGGCCGTGTCCCAAGATATTCGTGTGTCTAAGATGGCAACTTTGAGACTTAGCCTTTCTTTATGATTTTCTATAAAAGAGATATTTTGAAGTATTATAATTTTGTGTGAAAAGTTTTAAATCCGCACTACTTTTCATACATGTATGTAATGAATGATGTCAATAGGCTTTAACAAGACCTCCGAGAGGTCAAGTATGCCTTGTTGCGATCCAAGAGTGCCATTTCTTCTAGGGTGTGCTCCCGGGTAGTGACACCACATTTAGGAATGAGAGGGTACAAGATGTTTAGGAAATTCCACTTTTTTTATTACTATAAAGTCATGCGATGGAATTCTCGATTCTTTGGATGAGAAAGTGACTAATGAGGAGTTTAGGGTTTGATTTCAAGTGTTGGCTCAAGCCATGATGGCTCAAGTCAATAGGGAGGTTGTGGCCTCAGTGAACGCAAAAACGGGTACACCGACATCTTATGATGACCTAAGGTAGACCCTAGGTGTAACATGACGTAAAAGACCATGAGAGGCCCTATACAAGCCACTTAGCTTTCATAATACAACATAATATAATGAATAGACTGAAAAAAAGAATTTCAATATATCAAAGTTTTAGTAAGCATAGCAGAAATCTAAATATCGTCTCAAAACCATCAAGTACATAAGAATGAAATTTGGCCTAGCCGATACATCATGTTTAAAACTGAAAGTAAGAAACAAAACTTAAAAAAATGAAAGTCCGTCCTAGAAGCATGAGGACTCACCAAAGCTCAAAAATCTCCTCAATGAACTTTAGCAACGAAACTAGGAACCTTGACTATTAGACCTTACATATAGGGAAATATAGGCAAGAGTATGCAAAAGTACAAACATGTACTAATTATGATAGCCGTGAATAAAAACAAATAAATCATGCTAAAAAAGGAGACATTTTCATAACATGCAATGACCAAGCTAAAACTTGAGTATAAGGAGTTAGAAAACATTAGTCATAAAACACCGTCAATGCAAGATAACATCAATAAAGCGCTTCTGAGAATACTTATAAAAATAACCCTTAGTTCATTATTGTGGAAGATTTAAATTTAACTAACATATAAGACCATGTGATATATCACACGTCGTTATCTACCCTGCACCGATAAGGGTGTCCTACTTTTCAAGGTAACACCATGAACTTCTAGCTTATGCGGATCCACAAGCTAATGTCTATGTAAGAAAATCATCCTATGGAGGCACATAGGTATGGGATAAGAGATTGCTACTGGGAACCCGACCTCTACTAATAGGAGAGATTTCATCATAATATCCTCTCACTACTAAGCATAAATCTCATGGAATAGTCATTTCTTTAACTTATTCTTATTATCCATGGAAGGACACATCATATTGACAATCCAAAATATGTTATATTAGAATAAATCTTTTAATATTTGATTCATAGTTTAGTTGATAAAACTTTTCAATCATAAGAATTCTTTATGTGAGAATGTCCTTTCACAAATCATGCTTTCATGTGTATATGGGAAATCCTTTCAACAACACAAAATAACATCATTGATACTTTACTCTCAAAGCATCCTTAAGAAATTTACATCAATTTCATGTGTCACACCCGGACTTCATACCCCGGATGAGACCGACGTCGTTAACCTCTCAGAGGTCACAGACAAGCCTCTTCTTAGCTTTCATCACAATCATACAGTCAAATTTTGCGGAAAATTAAAAACTTTTATATACTAATTGAAGTATACTTAGACTTCATATAATACTGCATAAGAGTGATATTCTAATACTTGTCTCACATATATATAACCATCTAAAGAGTGCAAAGCCAATAATAATCAATATGCCATATAGGCCTTAGTACAAAGGAATACAAAGAACATAGCGGAATAACGTATTCTAAGAACTACTAAATCTTCATAAGGCTGGAAATTGAAAGGATAGCGTCCCGAACGTGAGGACCTACCATGACTTGGAGAAAGAGTTCCAAGCTTCTTCAAATCGACCTTCTTAACTTAAATTGCCGGAACCTACAGTTGTGGTAAAATAAAGTAATGGGGTTAGTACGCCACATGTACTAAATATGGGTATATGCACACAACACATAGAAACATGCATGAGAAATGATCATTTATCATCTCTTTAGAAGACATGCTAAGTCGTATGAAAATCTTCAATGCACATACCATATAACACATACAAGTTAAGGATTCCATCACTTAAAGCATGATCACAAATAATGACATATTCTTATAGAGTCATGTTAACATTTCATATTCAATAGATCATACAGGCACAACATACAAAATATTTACCAATGACCTCATCCCCACCTACAAGTGCACTGGTCATGTGAAGCCCCATAACCCCACATAACTGAGTAGATAAGATAGGAGACCATAAGTAAAGCTTTGCTTCATATAACTTTTAACATAGTTAGTTATCATTAACATAGCAATATAGCCAAATAACATATTTATCAGAATAGCCAACATTCATATAAGAGTAACATCATATATCATAAACATACATCTTTCATATCATCATATAATTACTTATGAACAATCTCCTAGGATTTCCCTTAGAGTCAACTTGTGCAATGTCTAGATAGCGTCCCATACCACTACCTATACTAAGCCGAACTCCTCAAGTCACCCTAGTACACATTCATTTACTTGTCTTTCGTTTTAGATGAGGGAACATACGCATTAACCGACATAGACCATGTGAGCTAAACATAGAATCCGGTGTCTTCGCCACACCGAAAAGAGGTGATCCTACCGGCCAAAGTAGAGCCGAACATGACGTAGCTTTCTAGGTGGATCCACTTGCTAGTATCTTATGGTGGCAACATAGTTCAAGAACTAGGAGATGTATTAGAGGCCTATAGTTCCACATTACATGGCAGCCTCAATCTCATGAGAATCTTTGTGAACCTACCTTCCCGCTGGGGAAGGGACACTTCCCATATCTAGTTCACCGGTGCTTAGTTTAAGTCCCTTTTCTTGAAATCACCTTTAAGGTTTCTTTTAACATAAACTTATCATAGGTCATAGGAGATTATCTCCCTGTATAACATGATCATGAGCTCTTTTAGATTAGATGAGAATTGTCCTTTCATCGTAACCCTTCATACGTGAGATTTACATGGCATAATCATCTTGTGTAAAGCATACAAGAGAGTATCATAACTTGCATATTCATATTCTTATCATAATCTCACAATTTATATGTTCATAGTCCATCATATTCACATAGCAACATCATACATACTTTCATAACATAGCATCATGACTTATAGGCTAGCATAAACGGCTAAGAGTAATCACGTTTAGAAGACTTACCTCTTGCTTCCAAGAATCTTATTCATCATGAAATATTCATAATCATACATAGTAAAATACTCAATGACATAATCAAGAACAACTCATAAAATCATGTACAAGATCAATGCATAACATAGAAGAAGGTAAACGGGTCATTAAAAGGTTCATTCTAACCTTAAATTCTAACCCTAACATTTTCACGTTATCAAACACTCCAACAACCCATTCGAAACCATCACATAGAGAAAGATCATGTATCACACGTTATTCAAACATTATCAATCAATTATTAAACAATTCATGAGAAATTAGATATAGAAAACGTTTACTTTTCATTGAAAATCATAAATCTAGGGTTAGGAAGAAAAACCGTTTTGTAGAGTAAAAACCCTAGTATTTGAAGTTCTTGAAAACTTATCTTGAAAGGACCTCTTGGGTAAAGGAATCCCAAGAGTGAAAACCCATAACTTAAATATGAAGAATCCACGAAATCTGATTGGAGACTTCGAAACCTTCATCTACTTCCTTAAGCTTTTTCTTATTCTTCAAAGAAGTTTGGAAAAGAGAGCGTTCTTGAGAGATTAAGAGAATTTCATTTGATTCTGATTTGGGACGTGTAATTGTGGTCTAAAACTGACCTAATATCAATATATAGACGTCCCATGTATTTCCCTAAAGACCTTCCATTTAAATCACCAAAACGCCCTTCCTAAATCGACTACAAATAGGAGAACATTTGACCTAGTCAAACTCTGAAAATTTGCTTTAGGGTTTCGGGTTTGACCATTTAAATTAATTAATTAAGTTGATAATTTAATTAATTAAGTGACCTAGGGTAATTAGTAAAGTACCCCTAAGTCCTTAGGACCATAACCAACCCCTTTGGACCATCCTAGGTTAGGTACTAGGATGTTTCTTTAGTTAGTTATTCGGTTAGTGTCACCCGGTTAGGTCTTAGGATTTCGGGCACACTAGTTAGTTAATTTTAGTTAGTACTAGGTTAGTTATTTACTTAGGGAAGTTAGTTAGGACCTAGAATTAGTTAGGGAGATCGGCTCCACATGGTTTGATCCGACACAACCTGCCCCCTAACCGCCTAACCGAATTCGGTTGGGCTTGTCTCTCGGCCGTTGGTAGCACATGTGCTTGCACATGTGTTACGTGCACTTTCCCTAACCTTGCACTCTGGAAAGTTCACTTCTTGTCTAAGGATCCTCACTATGTCATTGGACAGTGCTTAATCTACATGATCATTTTAAATGATTATGTGCTATGGTACCTAGGCTTGACACTTGGATGCCTCGTACCTAATGTTCTAAGAATTCAATAATTTTAGCTTACGATCTTCATTGCAGGTACAATTCCTAAATAAGCTTGGATTGGAGTATTTGAACATCAAAGGGTATTTTTAAGTTATAAGTTACTTCTGAATACATACAAAAATTGGCTAACACCCTTAAGCCAATATTCTCTAATATGCATAATATTACTCAATATTGGGCATTCGTATGCCTATGTACTGCTCAATTCATACTCTTGAAACCTAATAGGCTCTTCACTAGACAAGTACATTTTCTAGAATGTTACATTATCCCCCCCTTAGGAACATTCGTCCCCAAATGACACTAAAATCTTTTGGAGGGTAAGAAAAGACTCAATACTAGAAGCACAACTAGCACATATCATATCATTACACTTAGCACTCAATTCATGATGCACAAACATACAAGAGCTACATATTCATAACACATAGTGAGGAATTTCTTTCTCAACCTTATCATAAGCTCAAAATGCATCAAAGAGTTACCATGCTATCAATCTTCTCAAGATAACAACAAAACAACAAAATCTCAAGAAAACATATGCATACAAGTTTCACATAAGTGCAAGAATAGAGTATGAAAACATCTTCTTAAAACTCTAGTTGGTACTATCTTTTACTAAAACATGCACCTATTTAGTAAACAAGTTAATTTTTTCATTCTTGTTAAATTGGGCATGAAGTCTTTATAAGCCAATATTTATTGGCTATTCCCATTCTTTGATTATTTGCATAATATATAGTTCTTGGGGCATATATTCATACTCCAATATTGGCATAAACCAATAACTGTTAAAACTTCATTCTTATCCAACACTGATGATTTGACATTCTTATGCTTTGGTTACTTAGTTCACCTTGAACTTACCCTTCTTCTTATTTCTTTCTTTCTTACTTTCTTACTGAAATCTTGAGCATTATACATACTACTAGAATCGGAAATAGGGAGAACTAGGGAGATTAACATTCGGTAATTTCATTGGAAACAACCCTAGTTTTGGTTTTCTTGAAGTCAATACGATTGAAAAGCCTTCTTGGGAAAGCAAAGCATAATATTAACAGAGAAAACTTATAACATACCCGTCCCAACGTCGGGAGAGCTTTCTTGTTCGCCCCTAGCCTTGAGTGCATAGAAACGGTTCCTTTTTGTAGCTTCAGAATTAGGACCGTTTGGTTGAGCTTAACTTTTACCCTTACCTTGACTTCTCATATTAGGACAATCTTTCACCATATGGCCACCTTTGCCACAACCATAGCAACTATTAGTTCCAACAAGACGTTCGCCCCCTTGGTTCTTACCACACTTACCACAAGTTGGTCTTTCTCTTGGTGGTTCAATGTTTCTCCCCTCTTGAGGTTTAGGATTAGAACCTCTATCATTGCGATCCTCGGAGAAATTTGAAGGAACTTGGTTTGAAAACCTCTTCTTAAACTTAGGCTTGTCTTGAACATCTAGCCTACTTTTAGGAGAACCACTCTCAAAAGACTTTGCCTTCTTAGCTTCATTATTTCTCTTCCTTAGGCGACTTTTCTCAACCTGTAGAGCATGAACCATTAACCTAGAAAGATTCATATTGTCATGAAGCATGTCTGCACGATATTCTTCTTCAAGCTCTTCGGACACGCCCGTTACGTAACGGCTTATCTCATCCCTAGCATTAGAAACCAAAGAAGAAGCATATTTGGACAACTTAATGAACTTCAAGGAGTATTCCTTAACACTCATACCTCCTTGACGAAGGTTGATGAACTCCTCTACCTTAGCTTCTCTTTGTTCCCTTGGAAAGAATCTGTCAAGAAAGGCTTTTTTAAAGATCTCCCAAGTCACGGGACTATCTCCTAAATCCCTACTATTATTCCACATATTGTACCATGTCTGAGCCACGTCCTTGAGTTGATAAGAAGCAAGTTCAGCCTTCTCAGTAGGACTCACCCCCATAGCAAACAAAATCTTGTAGACCTCATCAAGGAAATCTTGAGGGTCTTCATCAACTTTTGATCCAAAGTACATGAAAGGGTTCATCCTAGTAAAATCTTTTAAACGGCTAGCCATAGTACTAGCATGCTAATTTTATCGAGGTGCAACCTCTCTGTTAGCTTGAGCTGTGATGGATTGAGCTTGGGTGGTAATGTCTTGGGCCATTTGGAACAGGGCTGCCCTCACCTCACCATCCGTCATAACTGGAGGATTCACCGGAACTTGATCATTTGCAGCACCTTGCACTTCAGGAGCATTTCGGTTACCTTGCGGAGTTAGGGAGCTCGGCCCCACATGGTTTGATCCGACACAACCTGCTCCCTAACCGCCTAACCAAATTCGGTTGGGCTTGTCTCTCGGCTGTTGGTAGCACATGTATTGCGTGCACTTTCCCTAACCTTGCACTCTGGATAGTTCACTTCTTGTCCAAGGATCCTCACTATGTCCTTGGGCACTGCTTAATCTACATGATCATTTTAAATGATTATGTGCTATGGTACCTAGGCTTGACACTTGGATGCCTCGTACCTAATGTGCTAAGAATTCAATAATTTTAGCGGTACAATTCTTAAATAATCTTGGATTGGAGTATTTGAACATCAAAGGGTATTTTTAAGTTATAAGTTACTTGTGAATACATACAAAAATTGGCTAACACCCTGAAGCCAATATTCTCTAATATGCCCAATATTACTCAATATTGGGTATTGGGTTGCCTATGTACCTCAATTCATATTTTTAAAACCTAATAGGCTCTTCACTATACAAGTACATTTTCCGGAATATTACATCATGGAAAATAGGTTAATTTCATAAATTATCCTTCTACAACTCAAAACCCACATCATATGATCATAACTTCGAAAACATCGGGATTACATGGGTTCATGAGAAAGCATCATAATAGCATGATATGAACTCAATTCATGCATAAAAGTTCATAGATCAATCAATTAAATCCATTATTATGAGAACCCATAACATAGATGAACAATCCTAACTCAATTGGGGATTTCTACTTTGAAAAGTTGGGAACTCCATGGATGGAATGGATCCATGGATGAAAACTATAATACGTTAATGCTAATTTAATATCTTCAATTTTGGATTAGCAGACTTGACTTGAAATCCTAGGTTGAACCCTTCTTCTTCAAGCTTTCTAAAGAGAGAAATATTTGAGAGAAAGACTTGTTCTTCTTTTGTAAATTTGAGAAAATGATTTTCAATTGGGAAATGTTGGTGTTAAAAAACTTATATAGGGTTCTAGTTAAGGGTAAAAAGACATAATATTAGGATTGAATAATTAGGAAAAAAATCCAAAAGCCCTTGAGAAAATAACTACCGAACCCATCGACGGTGGGGACATACGGTCCATGGGTCCACCTATGGACCATCCCTTCTCTTTGTCGATTGGTCATGAAACTATGTTTTTTGGGCCATAAACAATGGGACCCACCCACGGTCCATGGTACAATCGACAGTCAAGGATCCTAAACGTGGTCCTCAACTTTTGACCTCAAAATCTCTCTAAGTCTTGGACTCATTTACGAAACCTATTTATGGGTCTTGCATTAAACGACTGTCCGTCCTGGTGAACTGCTTAAAAATACAAAAAACTTGACATTTTTGAAAAACTAATCCATAGACACCATCTACGGTCCGTGGGTTGTTCACCAGGCCATTGATGGAATCGTAGGAGCTGGCACCAGACTTTCTAAAAGCTGATCTTTTTCAACTTTTTGAATCCAAGGTGTACATTATTTCCCCCATGGGATCATCGTCCTCAAATGAGATTGAAGATATCATAAGAAGACTAAGAACTTAGACTTAATATCCCGATATACATCCAATAACATAAATGCACATATCCTAGGAGGAAACATCAACTCCAATCTAAAGCATATTCAAAACATTAAATCATGAACTCTATATGCAACTCATACTCAAATGCACATAAACATGTCGAAGTCAAATAAGTTGAATACTTTTTTTCTTTCAAAACATAAGCTTTTTCTTAAACATGCATAAATGAGAAAATCATCGGTATATCGAAGACACATGACACTAAAGGAGTAAACCTTGAAAAACTCAATACCTTAAGATAGAGTAGGGGTAGAAGGAAAGAGATGAGGATAACGGGACATCATATTGGCCTCGGCCTCCCCAGTAGCACCCTCAACTAACTGATTCCTCCATAAAACCTTCACGAAAGCAACTTCTTTATTTCTGAACTTCTTGACTTTCCGGTCAAAAATCTAAATTGGGACTTCTTCATAAGAAATTTTTTCTTAACTCCCAAACCTTATAAGAAAATTATAGATGTCGCATCACTATTACATTTCTTCAACAAGGAGACATGGAAAACATGATGCATCATTGCAAGTTCATTAGGCAATTCAAGTTCATTTACAACTTTACCAATATGCCTCAAAGTCTTATATGGGCCTGCATCTCGGGGACATAGCTTCTCCTTCTTACAAAACCTCATTACACCCATCATAGGTGAAATTTTAAGTAAACCCACTCGTTCATATCAAACTCCAGATCTCTTCTTCTAACATCGACATAGGAATTTTGTTGACTTTGAGCCTATTTATGTAACAACCCTAAAAATGAATAGGATCAAGACTTAGGTTTTCAAGAATGCTTGCGGTTAGACCAAGGTACACACGGACTGATACGCGTAGAACCAGACCTCAGAACCCTTACTACGACCAAGCCAACTAACTTGGGGATCTAATTGAGCTTGGAAAGGTTGGAACCAACCATGTGAGGCTCACGAAAACGAAGATTTAATCGAAGGAGTCCTTACCGGACTTAAAAGAAGAAATTTCAAGTTTTGAGGGTCCAAGGGTAAAATGGTCTTTTCTAGACCAAGGGTAATATTGTAATTACCCTGAGGAATTAATTATTTAATTAATTAAATTAATTAAATAAAGCAATTCAGGTTGGGGCGACCCGAAGTGACCCATTTTCGCAAATAGGGTGTCACTCGGGTTCGAGCCCCACTAGAAGCAATGATTAAATTTGTTTTTAATTTATGTTGGTAAATTAATGTAATAAATTAATATTTATTAGCTGATTTAATAAAAAGAAATATCAGATTTTTATTTAAAAGTTTGAAAGAGTCCTAGTTGACTAAGTCCTTACCTAAGCCTAAACTACCTTGCACGTTTAACTCTCTCCTTCTCTCACGTCAACATCTCTCTTCTCTTTCACGTTTATTCTCTGCAAAATTAAGGTGAAGAACTGAAAATACATCAAGAGTTCTTCACACTTGAAGAACTCACACGAAATTTTAAGAAAAACAAAGTAACCAAAACGTTAAGGCAAAGAGAAGTTGTTGTCGGGTGGTGTGGACGTTGAGGAAGCTTGGACTGATTTGTGGAGAGGATTTTGGACAGCAAGTTCGTGGTTGAAAAAGAAAATTAAGGTATGGGTCTTCTTACTCTTGGTCCCTTTCCCAAGAGACCCTTAGGACTCAGACGAATTTAATCCGAAACTAAGTTGTTTCCCCTTTTGCATGCCCCTGTCACTAGCTCCCAATAAATCGTAGGTTGGGTATGATTGCTGGTAGATTTAGGAATGTTATGACTTCGTGATGAACATGATTTTTATTGTATACTTGAAATCGTAGGAAAGACAACCATGTATTCGAATGTTTGTGCAAGTGTGTGTATGTGCAAAATGTTACTGTAAACTCACTGTAAATGAGTTTTCGATTTATGGCTTCAAGTTTGATATGGTTTTGGTTGTCATTTTATGTGTATAAATCTATGTAATCGTGATGTTCATTAAAATGGAGATGGGGCTGATTTGAGTGTCAACATTTTGGCTAACGAATTCATGAAATACTTCCCCAAAAAATATCAAATGATCCATGAGCTTTCCTATGTTTTCAAGTAGAATTATTGGTGAATATAAGCTAATAAAAAGTGACTAATTTCCAGCAGCAACTACAAGTTCGTTTAGGCTAAAGTGTAGAAGGGAAATCTAGAAATTTATTGGTTTTAAAAGAGGTGAGGCCACCAGGGTTCGAACCTGTGACCTCACCCGTATAGCACTTTAATTTCGCAAGAATAAAAGAAAAGGGGTTGGGGGGATTCGAAATGGGGGTGCAGGCGAGTAAGGAGAGAGAAATAACTAAATTTAATAAAATGGGAGGCGTGGGAATCGAACCCACGACCTCAAGGCTGGAATGGAGAAGGGCGAAATAAATAGGAAAATGAAGTGAGGCTGTGGGGGCTCGATCCCACAACCTCACTGCCAAAATGCCTACATTAGAGGATTTTAATTAAAAATAAAAATAGGAGGCTGTGGGGGTTCGAACCCACAACCTCACAGCCCCTAGCGAATTAAAATAAGGAGGCTGTGGCGGTTCGAACCCACAGCCTCCCAATTTCCCCAGCGAAATAAAGAACAAAATAAAAGAGGCTGTGGGGGTTTGATCCCACAACCTCTTGGTTTAGGCAAAATTGGGCAATGAGATGTTAATGAAAAATAAAAAGGGGTTGTGGGGGTTCGAACCCACCACCCTTCGGCCAATTTAAGAGAAAAGTTAAGTAGAAAATTAATAATTCGATGTCAATGTTGGGATTTAATCTAGAGTTCTAATGTCATGAATATTAAAAATAAAATCAACGAAAAATGTAAATGATATCCCAGTGATTCAAACTTGGGTTTCCTTGCCCAAACTTCCGTATTGATACATAAGTCATACGTGAACAAAATATCCAAGAATAATGCCACATACTTAGATCGAAATCAAGATCTTGGCATACATACAAGATGCATAAGTCTTGTATCACATAATCTTAGAAAGATATGAATCACATAGACGAAATATGAATGAAGCCTCATGGCTTGTATGTATAGACACATAAGTCTAACATACGTTTAAAA
The DNA here is from genome assembly GCA_016801875.1 of Solanum sitiens. Taxonomy (NCBI): domain Eukaryota; kingdom Viridiplantae; phylum Streptophyta; class Magnoliopsida; order Solanales; family Solanaceae; genus Solanum; species Solanum sitiens. The sequence goes on along the minus strand of JABWTJ010000224.1, from coordinate 1,484,193 downwards.
ATAAGTGAACCTAAGATGTATGTAATGAAATGATGTAACCCTAGAAGGGTTAAGTACGAGTGTAAAATACACTAAATGGCCAAGAGAATTGACATACGATGAAATGATTATTATGTAATTAAATGATGAAACCCTAGAAGGGTTTAGTAAGAGTGTGAAACACACAAATGGCCAAGTGCATTGGCATATGATGAAATGAACATTCACGTAAAATGGGGTGAGTAATTATGAAGAGCAATTGTGCTAATGTTAATGAATGTGGTGACAACATGATATGAGGCTAATGTAAAAGATGAGAACAATCTCAAATGAGCCTAAGTAAATGTTACCAAAACGTACTCACCTATGAGAGTGTAAAGTTAATGAAGAGACCAGTCTATGAACACTTTAATGAAGTTTGGATTAACACTTAACCTATGATGAGAGGGAGAAATCTCTGCGCATCTGCTGTCCTCTCCTCAAGCACGCCACTCACTATGCATGAATGAATGGAACTTTATACTGAGCACCGATAGGCTAGCTAGAGCGGTGGATACCTTCTTTCGGGAAAACGGAGGTTCACGTAACTCTCATGAGATGACTGTCCGGCTTGCCGGGTATGGGTCTCCTTAGATCTCCTAGTCTTCGAACCTATACTGCCAATATAGGGATCTGGCGGGGTTAAATTCCCATGTACGCTAGTATGTTTTTGGGTCACCTTGGCCGGTGATTCCACCTCTTTTTGGTGTGGGGGAGACACTGGATTTCATGATGCTCACATGATCTATGTCGGTTAAAGTTGAAGTTCCCAATGAATAAATGAGGCCAGCCTCAAATGATGCACATAATGAAATGAATAATACCAAAGGTGTTAGGATAGGATAATCAAAGGTGAGTTAGATTCAAGTAATGACATTAGGTCATTCTTGGTCATTGCACAACGAACCTAATGAAAGTCTTAAACTACATCCTAGGTATAGCTGGTGGTTACACTGGCCTATGAATGAAATGAAATGAAGTACGTATGAATGAATGAAGCAGACTCTGTGTTTGCTAATGAAGATTCCCTAGTTGAGGTCCCATCTGTTGAGCCCTCATTTCTGGGATGTCTTAATGTCAAGTCCATGATTCCAAGGTCTCATGGCATATGAATGAATGATATGAAAGAAGTTATATGCTACATGCAAAATGTACTGTATTATGTGCTATGTGTAAATGTTATGTGCTGTGTGCAAATGTGAAAAGTATGATGATGTATGTTATTCTCATGGCATCACTTTCCTAATCCAAATTTGGAAAGCTCATTTACTTTCCTAATCCAAATTTGGAAACTTTCCTAATCTCAATTTGGCAAGTCCACTGACTTGACTTTCCAAAAATCATGTTGTTAGGAAAGAGCTATTCTTTCTCATGCATGTCCTTGGTGTGTGCTTGCATATACCCATACTTAGTACAAGTGTGTACTAACCCTATACAAACTCTACTATTTTAGGTGCAGGCACAGGTGGACGATAGAGCTACAGGATCATCGTTGCAGTTATCCGGACGTCCAGCATTCATACGGTTTTGGTAGGTCCTCATGTCTTCGAGGATGCTACTGTTTTATATTCTAGCTTAGTTTTAGAGTTGAGCTAGTGGAGCATGTTCCACTAGCGTTTCTTTCCTGTTTTTATTCAGACTATGTATTGGTGCCATTTTGGCAATTATACGCTTTATAAGTATTGAACTATTCCTTTCATTTGATTATCTCTTAATGTTAGATGTTTGATGGTGAACAAATTACGAATGTATTAGAAATGTTTAGTAAGCAATATTTAGAAACAAAAAGTTTCAAATTTTCCGCTAAAATTAACCTATGTAAAGTAAGAATGACATAAGTAGGCTTGTCTGCGACCTCTGAGAGGTCAACGACGCCGGTCTCGTCTGGGGTCTAGATTCCAGTCGTGATGAAGTTGGTATCAGAGCATTAGGTTAAATTACGAAAATAATAAGTTCACATCAACCACATTGAGTAGTTTCTAAGTCATGGTAGTGCAGTGCACCACTATCCTGAATTAGAGACTGCATGATGCGTAGGAAAATTTCACTTTTTCTGATCTTATCGTGCTTCTCCTAAAGTTTAATTTCTTGGTGTTATGAGCATTTCTAAAATCAATCCATGTTGTTTTCCAGAGAATGAACACTAGGAGAGCTAATGGTCAGAGGAGAGGAGGAGCGGCTGCTGGGGGTAACCGAGTTCCACCCCAGGCTCCAGCTGAAGGAGTGGCTGTGCCAGCTATTCCAGTTGGGATGACTGATGCTGAGGTGAGGGTATCTCTGGCCCAGATGGCACAGGCCATTAATATGCAGGCCTAGGCTATGACTGCCCAGGTCAACCGGCAGGATGTTCAGAGGGAGAACCCACCAGTTCGTAGCATGGCTGACAGGCTGAGGGATTTCACGAGGATGAATCCTCCTATTTTCACAGGGTCTAGGGCATCAGAGGATCCCCAGGAGTTTGTGGATGAGATTCATAAGATCCTGGTGGATATGGGGGCCACTGATATTGAGAAGGCTGAGCTGGCTTCCTATCAGCTCAAGAATGTTGCACAGACTTGGTGCAAGATGTGGCAAGATAGCCGTGTCTTAGGTGGAGTGCCAGTCACATGGGAGCTGTTCAAGACAGCATTTCTGGAGAGATTCTTTCCCAGAGAGATGAGAGAGGCCAAGGTTGAGGAATTCATCAACCTTAAACAAGGCTCTATGACAGTCAGGGAGTATTCCCTGAAGTTTGTTAAGCTGTCAAGGTATGTTATTTTTCCTAGTATTTAATAGCAAGAATGAGGATAATACTGAACTTTGTTGAAATCATCCAGGTATGCTACTTCCCTGGTTTCTAACAGCAGGGATGAGATGAGCAGGCTCCTCACAGGAATGAATGGAGACCTGGAGGAGGAGTGTCGATCTGCAATGCTCCATGATAATATGGATCTTTCTAGGTTGATGGTGCATGTCCAGCAGGTAGAGGACAGCCGCAGAAATGGAGGTGTTCGTGATGCTAGGAGGCCTAGGCCTCAAGATCAGGCAGGACCCAGTCATGGAGGCCACAGGAACAACTTGGGCGTCCATGTTTAGCCAAGGTTTAAAAAGGGGCAACAGAGTTCTGGGAATTTTAATCCTCAGAGGAGTGCTACACCTAGAGGAGGCAGACCTGAGCCCAAGAAGGGCAATGGAGGTGAGATGCAGCGTCCTAAGAAGAATTGTGCTAAGTGTGGCCGAGTTCATAGTGGAGAGTGCAGACAGGGCACTAATGCCTGCTTTGGTTGTGGTAAGAGTGGACACATGGTCAGAGACAGTCCACAGAACAGAGGTCCAGCTGGAGGTAATACTCAGCCTAGGCCTAATCCACAGGGTGCAGCAGCAGCCGAGCCTCCTAAGAGGAACAGGTTCTATGCCCTGAAAGGCAGAGAGGAGCAGGAGAAGTCCGCTGATGTGGTCATAGGTATGCTGCAAGTGTTCTCAACTTCTGTTTATGCTTTACTTGATCCAGGGTCTACACTTTCCTTTGTAACTCCCCTGCTTGCTCTTACTTTTGAGACATTGCCTGAAGTTCTGCATTATCCTATAGTGGTTAGTACACCTTTAGGAGAAAATGTAAGAACTGATAGAGTATACAAGGATTTCCCAATAGTTGTTAGTGGAAAAACTATGTGTGCAAACTTGGTTGAGTTACCCATTCATGATTTTGATGTTATTCTTGGCATGGATTGGCTTCACAGTTGTTATGCTTGCTTGGACTGTCGTAATAGAGTGGTGAGATTTCACTTTCCTAATGAAAAAGAGTTGGTCTGGGAGGGGTATAATTCGAGTCGTCCTAACCCCTTGATTTCTAACCTTAAGGCCAATAAAATGATGTCCAAGGGGTTATTGTGTCATCTTGTGAGTGTTAATGATCTATATCATGACATTCCTTCCATAGACTCAGTACTGTAGTGAATTAGTTCTTAGATGTGTTTCCTAATGATTTGCCTGGAGTCCCTCCCCTTCGAGAGATTGACTTTGGTATCGATTTACAACCCGATACTAAACCAATCTCAATTCCTCCTTACAGAATGGCTCCAGTCGAACTCAAAGAGTTGAAGCTGCAGTTAAAAGATCTCACTGACAAGGGTTTCATTCAGCCGAGCATATCCCCTTGGGGCGCTCCAGTGTTGTTTGTAAAAAAGAAAGATGGGGACCCTTAGAATGTGTATCGATTATCGGCAGCTCAACAAAGTCACTATAAAGAATAAGTATCCACTCCCCAGAATAGATGATTTGTTCGATCAACTCCAAGGGTCTAGTTTCTTCTCTAAGATTGATCTTCGTTTAGGGTATCATCAACTTAGGGTTAGGGATGGAGATATCACAAAGACAGCCTTTCGTATCTGCTATGGTCACTATGAGTTTTTAGTCATGTCATTTGGTCTCACGAATGCACCTGCTGCATTTATGGATCTAATGAACAGGGTCTTCCGTGAGTACCTTGACTCTTTCGTCATAGTATTCATTGATGACATTCTCATCTACTCTAAGACCAAGGAAGAGTATGAACATCATTTGAGACTAACCTTGCAGGTACTTAGACAGTATCAGTTGTATGCCAAATTCAGCAAATATGAATTCTAGCTGAGATCAGTGACCTTCCTGGGTCATGTTGTGTCCGATCAGGGCATGGAGGTAGATCCCATGAAGACTGAGGCTGTGAAGAACTGGCCAAAGCCTCTTACTCCTACTGACATCCGTAGCTTTTTGGGATTGGCTGGTTACTACCGCAGGTTTGTGGAGGGCTTTTCTTCCATTGCTGCCCCATTGACAGCTTTCACTAAGAAGAAATCCAAGTTTGAATGGATGGAGACTTGTGAGAAGAGTTTCCAGGAGCTCAAGGACAGACTCACTTCAGCCCCGGTGCTTACTTTGCCTAGGTGTGGTGAGAATTACACTATTTATTATGATGCATCTAGGGTTGGTTTGGGTTGTGTTCTTATGCAGGTTGGTAAGGTGATAGCCTATGCATCCAGACAGCTCAAGGTTCATGAGAAGAATTATCCCACTCATGACCTAGAGTTGGCAGCTGTGGTGTTTGCACTGAAGTTGTGGAGGCATTATCTGTATGGAGTGCATGTAGATATGTTCACAGACCATAAGAGTCTCCAGTACGTGTTCACACAGAGGGAGTTGAATCTACGTCAGCGGAGATGGTTGGAGCTGTTGAAGGATTATGACATGAATGTGCACTATCATCCAGGTAAGGCTAATGTTGTAGCTGATGCTTTGAGCAGGATGAGCATGGGAAGTACAACTCACATTGAGGATGAGAAGAAGGAGCTGGTAAAAGATGTACACAGACTAGCCAGATTGGGTGTGCGTTTGGTTGACTCCACTAGTGGGGATGTTTCAGTTCATCCTAGTTCTGAATCGTCCTTGGTAGTTGAAGTCAAGCAGGGTCAGCATCTAGATCCCGTGTTGATGGAGCTAAAGGACTCAGTGCTGATGAAGATGAATGAGTCTTTCGCTTTGGGAGGTGATGGCATACTTAGGTATCAGGACAGGCTGTGTGTGCCAGATGTGGATGATTTGCGGACCAGGATTGTTGCAGAGGCCCATGGTTCCAGATATTCTATACATCCAGGTTCCACCAAGATGTATCATAATCTCAAGCAGATTTATTGGTGGGATGGCATGAAGAAAGACATTGCAGAATATGTGGCCAAGTGTCCTAATTGTCAGCAGGTTAAGGCAGAGCATCTTAAGCCTGGTGGTCTGACTCAGAGATTGAGGTTCCGACTTGGAAATAGGAGGCCATTAATATGGACTTCGTGGTTGGCCTTCCGAGGACTAGGAGGCAGCATGACTCTATATGGGTTATTGTGGACAGATTGACTAAGTCTGCCCACTTTATCCCTGTGAAGTCTACTTATAGAGCCGAGGATTATGCGAGACTCTACATTGATGAGATTGTGAGATGGCATGGGATTCCCTTGTCTATTATTTCAGACAGAGGAGCTCAGTTTACTTCTCATTTCTGGAGATCTTTCCAGAAGAGCTTGGGCACACAGGTGAAGCTTAGCACTGCCTTTCACCCTCAGACAGATGGGCAGGCAGAGCGCACCATACAGACATTGGAGGATATGTTGAGAGCGTGTGTGATTGACTTCAGAGGTAACCGGGATGATCATCTGCCTTTGATAGAGTTCTCGTATAATAATAGCTATCACTCCAGCATTGGGATGGCACCGTTTGAGGCACTGTATGGTAGGAGATGTAGATCTCCAGTTGGGTGGTTCTAGGTTGGAGAGTCATCCATTTTGGGTCCGGAGATCATTCATGAGGCCTTAGAGAAGGTCAGAATGATTAGGGACAGGTTGACTACTGCTTACAGTCGGCAGAAGTGTAACGTTCCGGAAAATCATATGTCTAATGAAGAGCCCAATATGCCCTTAGGATAGCCTATTAGGGGTACATAGGCACCCCAATGCCCAATATTGAGAAATATTGGGCATAGTTTAGAAAAATTGGCTAAGGGATATTAGCCAATTTTCTATATACGAATAAGAAATATACTTTTTTGGGTTGTCATACCCCAATCCAAGATTGATGTTCAATAAATGTACCTGCAATGAAGACTCTAAGCTAAATTAAATGACATCTCAACAAAACATATGAAGTACTAGGCATCCAAGTGTCAAGCCTAGCACCATAGCACATGACCATTTAAAATGATCATGTAAATTAAGCAGTGCCCAAGGACATGGTGAGGGTCCTTGGGACAATAAGTAAACATTTCCAAATGAACCATAAATAATAGTTAGTTAGAAAATTACAACCAACCCATGTGCAAGCACATGTGCAAGACATGTGAAGAAGTGGCCAAGGAGGGGACCACCCTAACCGAATTCGGTTAGGGTAGTTAGGGGGGAAAAACGTGCACAAGGGACCCCTCCATGTGGGGAATAACTTCCTAACTAATTCTAGACTCTAACCTACTGCCATAAATAGCTAACTAACCTAGGACCAAACGAAATAAACTAATTAGTGCACCCGACAACCTAGGACCAAAATCGGGTTGACACTAACCTAGTACTAGTTAAAGAGACAACCTAGTACCTAACCTAGGATGGTCCAAAAGGTTAGTTATGGTCCTAACAACTTAGGGGTACTTTAGTAATTCCCCTAGGTTACCTAATTAATTAATTTGACAAATTAATTAATTAATTTAAAAGGGCTAAAACCGAAACTAAAAAGGAAATTTTCAGATTTCGGTTAAGACAAGAAAGGGACAACCTAGTACCTAACCTAGGATGATCCAAAGAGTTAGTTAAGATCCTAACGACTTAAGGGTACTTTAGTAATTACCCTAGGCTACTTAATTAATTAATTTAGCAACTTAATTAATTAATTTAAAGGGGCAAAACCGAAATCACAAAGCAATTTCCAGATTTCGGTTAAAACAAGAAAAAGACAACCTAGTACCTAACCTAGGATGGTTCAAAGGATTGGTTATGGTCCTAACGACTTAAGGGTACTTTAGTAATTACCTTAGGTCACCTAATTAATTAAATTAGCAATTTAATTAATTATTTTAAATGATCAAAACGAAATTCTTACACAAACCTAGTACAACTCAAGAAACATCCTAGTACTTAACCTAGGATGGTCCAAAAGGGTTAATTTTATTTCCAATGACTTAGGGGTACTTTAGTACTTACCCTAGGTCCCTAAATTAATTAAATTAAGGATTTAATTAATTAATATAAAGTCAAAATGTTGACCAAAACCATAGTCAATACCAATTTCCAGATTTGACTAGGTGTTATGTTCTCCTATATTTAGTCAACTTAGGAGGGGCTTTTTGGTAATTGGTTAATTAGTTTATTAAATTAACTTATTAAACCTAAGTTTTATAATTCACGATCAGTTCTTAAACATAAGAATAACGTTCAAACTCATAGAAAAGGCGACGCAAAAACAGCAAGCAACGACCGAAAGAAAAACAGAAAATTTATCGATTTCTCTAGGGCGATTTCAAGGTTTCTTCAAGGTTTCGTTCAAGGTGGTCTTCGTAGATTAAGTTCTACATAAGGTATGGGTTTCTCTCCTGGAATTCTTTCTCCAAGAGTATTTTCCTTCGAATGATTCACAAGATCTTGAAAACTAGGGTTGTTCCCGTTCTCGTCGAACTCCTTTCCCTAGTATCCTTGTTACGATTTCAATGTTGAATAGGTTAGAAATCATGTTGTTGGTATGTGGTTCTGGCTGATCTTAACGTGTATGGTTTTTGATTAATAATGATTGAATGAACCTATTAATTGGACTTGTTTGATGCTAAGTGTTATTACGTGAATTAAAAGAATGATACTATGTTAACGATATGTTCGAAAATGTTATGTATGAAGATGTTACGGTCTGTTGTGCACTCTTGCTGTTAATATGACGTTATGAAGATTATATATTCATCAAATTATAATATGATGCTGTCCAAGATGTTTAAAAACGTTATGCCTAAAGTTATGTTATAAGGTTGGCTAAAAAGATCTCCATGAAATCATAATTTGAGCGATTGTTGGCTTATGCTAATAAAATGGCTAACAATACATTGTCCAAAAGGGATGCATGCAAATGGCTATAATGTTATGATTAATAATTGAATTGGCTAATGAATAAAGGTATAATAATGTAAGCATGAATGAATATAATTTTGGCTTATGCCAACAAAGAAGTTATGAAGCCTATAGCCAATTGCTTATGCCAATACTAATCTTATGCCAATAAATTGGCTGACACTACATTGTCAAACAAGTTGTAGGGAATTGGCTATAATATTATATTAAATAGCTAAAAGATTGGCTAATGTATAATGTATAAAAACTTAAGCATGTTGAACATGAAAATTGGCTTATGACAACAAATATGGTTATGAAATCTATGCCCAATTGTTTATGCCAATAAAATGGCTAACGATACATTGTCTAAATGTGATGCATGTAAATTGCTATAATATTATGTTAAATAATTAAAAGATTGGCTAATGGTTCATACATATTAAATTAAATATGAACACACTTAAAATTGGCACATGCCAACAAAAATGGTTATGTGGTTTAATATTGAAAGGTTGAGGCCAATACTAATCATATGCCAATCTTATGTAGTTAGAATATCAAATGATAATATAAGCACTTCTAAGCTAATTCAATGAACCCATAACCAAGGTCATTCCACTCATTGGGACAACTACCAACATGCTCTAAAAGAATAACATATGAACTCATGAAACTCATTGAATGAAGTGCTCATCGTCCATACACGATGATATAAATCTACTACACTAAATTAAAGAAGTAACATGAGTTATAACATAATTAAAGGGGTCTAAATTAAGTAAGTGACCAGAATGGGGTGTTAAAGGAAGTGAGACAAGTCTTACTTACACCAAAGCTAATTTGTTAAAAGAATACTCACGAATGAAGGTGTTAGAATGTGTGAGACTAGTCTCATTAACACCTAAGGATGATATGTAAGGACAATTCACATTTATCAATGTAAAGTAAGGATGATATGTAAGGACAATTCACATCAATGTAAAGTAAAGATGATATGTAAGGACAATTCACATTCATCAATGTAAAGTAATGATGATATGTAAGGACAATTCACATTCATCAATGTAAAGTAAGGATGATATGTAAGGATAATTCACATTTCATCAATGTAAAGTAAGGATGACAAGTCATCAAAAGAGTAAATAAGTCTCAATCATACTCTATATGTAAGTGTAAGAACAATTCACACTTAATACTAATAATGAGATGAGAAATCATCTAATGAGCTATGGTGTCCTCATGCTAGAAGCCAGCTTCCATGATGTATGAGTTGAATGTAATGGAACTTTATACTGAGCACTGATAGGCTAGCTATGAGCGGTGATGCCTTCCTTCGGGAAGGGCGGAGGTTCACGTAACTCTCATGAGATGAGACTGTCCGGCATGCCGGGTATGGGTCTCCTTATATCTCCTAGTCTTTGAACCTATACTGCCAATATAGGGATCTAGCAGGGTGCAATTCCCTATATACGCTAGCATGTTTTGGTTTCACCTTGGCCAGTGACTCCACCTCTTTTCGGTGTAGGGAAGACACCGGATTTCATGATGCTCACATGATCTATGTCGGTTAAGGTTGGAGTTCCTCAAAGTATGAAAGATAATGAAATGAACGATACCGAAGGTGTTTGTGCAAGACAATCAGGAGATGAAATCAGATTCAAGTAATGACATTAGGTCATTCTTGGTCATTGCACTTCATGATCCCGATGAGAGTCTTAAAATTCATCCTAGGTATAGCTGGTGTTTACATCAGCCTACGAATGAATGAAATGAATAATGTGAAGTACGAATGAACGAATGAAGCAGACTTTGTGTTTGCTAAAGAAGGCCCTCAGGTTGAGGTCCTATATGTTGGATCCTCACTTGAGATGTCTTAATGCTATATCAACGATTCCAAGGCCTCGTGTATATGAAATTTATAATATATAAAACATGAAAGTAATGAAATCAATGGAATAACCAATAGAGAATGGCTTATGAAATGTAATGAATACTTGATGTAATGAATAACTTGTTGTAAGGATAGTCAAATCATGTCCAATAAAGATTACAATAAGTAAAGGGAATAACTAATAATGAATCCTCATGTTATGAAAATGATAAACCCAAATAAATTGGCTTATAATGATTTTATATAATTGGCAAAAGATATTATCCAAATAAGATTGGCTTATAATGACTTCTTACATTAGGCCAATAATACAATAATAGGAATAGTCACTAAAGATTGGTTTGTAAAGAATTCATGCCCAAAGTAAGCAAGATCATAAGCTTTAATGATATTCCCCAAGATCTATGCACATTATGCAATCAACTAAAGAATGAGTATAGTCAATAAGTATTTACTTATAAATAGATTCATGCCCCAAATTGTAGTTAAGTCATTTCCTTAATCTCTTGAATTACTTACTTGATTCACTGTGGGTATGGGACTACAATGAATCATTGCACTTGTAAGTAAAACATAGGACCAAAGGAGTTATTGAACTACACAACAACAAGAAGAAAAAGACTGAAAAATAATCTAAGTGTACAAAGAGGAGCTCTCGGGTCTGGAGGATCAAAAATTTAAATCTTCGCCCGAGTGGTTCTAAAATTATGTTGATGATACTAATGTCTTGTAATCATATAGAAAATGAGTTTTGTGCTTTGAATTCATTAAAATACATCATATTCATACCACAATTCACAACTAACGAATTAGGGAAGTCTAATGACTAGACTTTCCAGAAATGGCATGTTGCTTAGGAAGAGCTTTCATTGATCATGCATAGCTTTATGTGTATGTGTGCATACACCCATACTTAGTACAAGTGGTGTACTAACCCCCTACTATTTACTATTTTTATAGGTGCAGGTCAAATGACAGGTTGACGACACTTGCAGCGGTTTGGACTTCAGCGTTTCTCCAAACCAATTGGTAGGTCCTAATGATTTCGAGGATGCTACAGATTTAGTCTAGCCTTAGTTTTAGACATAGCTAGTGGATGTTGTCCCTAGAGTTTATTTCATACCTTCATTTCGAAGCTTTGTAATAATGCCGTGTTTGGCAAACTATTTATGATATATTCATCTTCAGTTTCGAATTGATTCTTTATGTTAGATGGTTGTTCTCTTATGTTGAGCTTAGTATATGATGTATCTAGTTAATAATTATATGAAGTCTATGTATACTTCATACATATAAAAAGTTCTAAATTTTCCGCAAATTTAACTAGATGAATGTGATGAATGCAAGATGAGGCTTGTCTGCGACCTCTGAGAGGTCAACGACGCCGGTTGCGATCCGGATTCCAGAATCCGGGTCGTGACAAGAAGTCATATGCTGATAACAGAAAGCGGCCCTTAGAGTTTGATGTTGGTGACCAGGTTTACTTGAAAATATCGCCTATGAAAGGGGTGATGAGATTTGGTAGAAAAGTGAAGCTGAGTCCGAGATATGTTGGGACATATGAGATCCTACAGCGTGTGGGTGAGGTGACCTATGAGTTAGCATTGCCTACAGAACTAGCTTCTGTTCATCCAGTCTTTCATGTCTCTATGTTGAAGAAGTGCCTAGGTGATCCAGTATCAATCTTACCTGTTGAAGGTTTGGGGGTTGGTGAAGACTTGTCTTATGAGGAGGTACTTGTTGAGATCTTAGACAGACAGGTCAAGCGGCTGAGGAACAAGGAGATTGCCACAGTGAAGGTATTGTGGAGAAATCATCTTGTTGAGGGTGCTACGTGGGAGGCTGAGGCCGACATGAGAGCCCGCTACCCTCACCTGTTCAGCTCTTGAGGTTAGACTTTATACTCTTAAACTTATGTTTCCTTATCGCCCCGTATTTTGTGCTATTGATTGACTGGGTATAGTGATTTTATTATGATCTGACTGGCATTACAACGTGAAGTAGTAGTGTCATTCGGGGACGAATGTTCCTGGGGGGGGGGATAATGTAACAACCCTAAAAATGAATAGGATCAAGACTTAGGTTTTCAAGAATGCTTGCGATTAGACCAAGTTCCACACGGACTGATACGCGTAGAACCAGACCTCAGAACCCTTACTACGACCAAGCCAACTAACTTGGGGAGCTAATTGAGCTTGGAAAGGTTGGAACCAACCATGTGAGGCTCACGAAAATGAAGATTTAATCGAAGGAGTCCTTACCAGACTTAAAAGAAGAAATTTCAAGTTTTGAGGGTCCAAGGGTAAAATGGTCTTTTCCAGGCCAAGGGTAATATTGTAATTACCCTGAGGAATTAATTATTTAATTAATTAAATTAATTAAATAAAGCAATTCAGGTTGGGGCGACCCGAAGTGACCCATTTTCGCAAATGAGGTGTCACTCGGGTTCGAGCCCCACTAGAAGCAATGATTAAATTTGTTTTTAATTTATGTTGGTAAATTAATGTAATAAATTAATATTTATTAGCTGATTTAAGAAAAAGAAAAATCAGATTTTTATTTAAAAGTTTGAAAGAGTCCTAGTTGACTAAGTCCTTACCTTAGCCTAAACTACCTTGCACGTTTAACTCTCTCCTTCTCTCACATCAACATCTCTCTTCTCTTTCACGTTTATTCTCTGCAAAATTAAGGTGAAGAACTGAAAATACATCAAGAGTTCTTCACACTTGAAGAACTCACACGAAAGTTTAAGAAAAATAAAGTAACCAAAACGTTAAGGCAAAGAGAAGTTGTTGTCGGGTGGTGTGGACGTTGAGGAAGCTTGGACTGATTTGTGGAGAGGATTTTGGACAGCAAGTTCGTGGTTGAAAAAGAAAATTAAGGTATGGGTCTTCTTACTCTTGGTCCCTTTCCCAAGCGACCCTTAGGACTCAGACGAATTTAATCCGAAACTAAGTTGTTTCCCCTTTTGCATGCCCCTGTCACTAGCTCCCAATAAATCGTAGGTTGGGTATGATTGCTGGTAGATTTAGGAATGTTATGACTTCGTGATGAACATGATTTTGATTGTATACTTGAAATCGTAGGAAAGACAACCATGTATTAGAATGTTTGTGAAAGTGTGTGTATGTGCAAAATGTTACTGTAAACTCACTGTAAATGAGTTTTCGATTTATGGCTTCAAGTTTGATATGGTTTTGGTTGTCATTTTACGTGTATAAATCTATGTAATCGTGATGTTCATTAAAATGGAGATGGGGCTGATTTGAGTGTCAACATTTTGGCTAACGAATTCATGAAATACTTCCCCAAAAAGTATCAAATGATCCATGAGCTTTCCTATGTTTTCAAGTAGAATTATTGGTGAATATAAGCTAATAAAAAGTGACTAATTTCCAGCAGCAACTACAAGTTCGTTTAGGCTAAAGTGTAGAAGGGAAATCTGGAAATTTATTTGTTTTAAAAGAGGTGAGGCCACCAGGGTTCGAACCTGTGACCTCACCTGCATAGCACTTTAATTTCGCAAGAATAAAAGAAAAGGGGTTGGGGGGATTCAAAATGGGGGTGCAGGAGAGTAAGGAGAGAGCAATAACTAAATTTAATAAAATGGGAGGCGTGGGAATCGAACCCACGACCTCAAGGCTGGAATGGAGAAGGGCGAAATAAATAGGAAAATAAAGTGAGGCTGTGGGGGCTCGATCCCACAACCTCACTGCCAAAACGCCTACATTAGAGGATTTTAATTAAAAATAAAAATAGGAGGCTGTGGGGGTTCGAACCCACAACCTCACAGCCCCTAGCGAATTTAAATTAAAATAAGGAGGCTGTGGGGGTTTGAACCCACAACCTCCCAATTTCCCCAGCGAAATAAAGAACAAAATAAAAGAGGCTGTGGGAGTTTGATCCCACAACCTCTTGGTTTAGGTGAAATTGGGCAATGAGATGTTAATGAAAAATAAAAAGGGGTTGTGGGGGTTCGAACCCACCACCCTTCGGCCAATTTAAGAGAAAAGTTAAGTAGAAAATTAATAATTCGATGTCAATGTTGGGATTTAATCTAGAGTTCTAATGTCATGAATATTAAAAATAAAATCAACGAAAAATGTAAATGATATCCCAGTGATTCAAACTTGGGTTTCCTTGCCCAAACTACCGTATTGATACATAAGTCATACGTGAACAAAATATCCAAGAATAATGCCACATACTTAGATCGAAATCAAGATCTTGGCATACATACAAGATGCATAAGTCTTGTATCACATAATCTTAGAAAGATATGAATCACTTAGACGAAATATGAATGAAGCCTCATGGCTTGTATGTATAGACACATAAGTCTAACATACGTTTAAAAATAAGTGAACCTAAGATGTATGTAATGAAATGATGTAACCCTAGAAGGGTTAAGTACGAGTGTAAAATACACTAAATGGCCAAGAGAATTGACATACGATGAAATGATTATTATGTAATTAAATGATGAAACCCTAGAAGTGTTTAGTAAGAGTGTGAAACACACAAATGGCCAAGTGCATTGGCATATGATGAAATGAACATTCACGTAAAATGGGGTGAGTAATTATGAAGAGCAATTATGCTAATGTTAATGAATATGGTGACAACATGATATGAGGCTAATGTAAAAGATGAGAACAATCTCAAATGAGCCTAAGTAAATGTTACCAAAACGTACTCACCTATGAGAGTGTAAAGTTAATGAAGAGACCAGTCTCTATGAACACTCTAATGAAAGTATTGAGATTAACACACTTAATACTAATGATGAGATGAGAAATCATCTAATGAGCTATGATGTCCTCATACTAAAAGCCAGCTTCCATGACGTATGAGATGAATGAAATGGAACTTTATACTGAGCACCGATAAGCTAGCTATGAGCGGTGATGCCTTCTTTCGGGAAGGACGGAGGTTCACGTAACTCTCATGAGATGAGACTGTCCAGCTTGCCGGGTATGGGTCTCCTTATATCTCCTAGTCTTCGAACCTATACTGCCAATATAGGAATCTGGCGGGGTTAAATTCCCATGTACGCTAGCATGTTTTTGGGTCACCTTGGCCGGTGATTCCACCTCTTTTCGGTGTGGGGAAAACACTGGATTTCATGATGATCACATGATCTATGTCGGTTAAAGTTAAAGTTCCCAATGAATGAATGAGGCCAGCCTCAAATGATGCACATAATGAAATGAATAATACCAAAGGTGTTAGGATAGGATAATCAAAGGTGAGTTAGATTCAAGTAATGACATTAGGTCATTCTTGGTCATTGCACAACGAACCTAATGAAAGTCTTAAACTACATCCTAGGTATAGCTGGTGGTTACACTGGCCTATGAATGAAATGAAATGAAGTATGTATAAATGAATGAAGCAGACTCTGTGTTTGCTAATGAAGATTCCCTAGTTAAGGTCCCATCTGTTGAGCCCTCATTTCTGGGATGTCTTAATGTCAAGTCCATGATTCCAAGGTCTCATGGCATATGAATGAATGATATGAAAGAAGTTATGTGCTACATGCAAAATGTACTGTATGCTATATGATATGTGCTATGTGTAAATGTTATGTGCTGTGTGCAAATGTGAAAAGTATGATGATGTATGTTATTCTCATGGCATCACTTTCCTAATCCAAATTTGGAAAGCTCATTTACTTTCCTAATCCAAATTTGGAAACTTTCCTAATCTCAATTTGGCAAGTCCACTGACTTGACTTTCCAAAAATCATGTTGTTAGGAAAGAGCTATTCTTTCTCATGCATGTCCTTGGTGTGTGCTTGCATATACCCATACTTAGTACAAGTGTGTACTAACCCTATACAAACTCTACTATTTTAGGTGCAGGCACAGGTGGACGATAGAGCTATAGGGTCATCGTTGCAGTTATCCGGACGTCCAGCATTCATCCGGTTTTGGTAGGTCCTCATGTCTTCGAGGATGCTACTATTTTATATTCTAGCTTAGTTTTAGAGTCGAGCTAGTGGAGCATGTTCCACTAGCGTTTCTTTCCTGTTTTATTCAGACTATGTATTGGTGCCATTTTGGCAATTATACGCTTTATAAGTATTGAACTATTCTTTTCATTTGATTATCTCTTAATGTTAGATGGTTTATGGTGAACAAATTACGAATGTATTAGAAATGTTTAGTAAGCAATATTTAGAAACAAAAAGTTTCAAATTTTCCGCTAAAATTAACCTATGTAAAGTAAGAATGACATAAGTAGGCTTGTCTGCGACCTCTGAGAGGTCAATGACGCCGGTCTCGTCTGGGGTCTAGATTCCAGTCGTGACAATTTAAATCTTTCTTTAATAAGTCGAACCTTCTTCATAACCTCATAAACCAACTCGGGACCTATTAGGGAAACTTCATCCATCTCAAACCAACCTATAGGATATCTACATCTCCTATCATATCATGCCTCAAATGGAGCCATTAATATACTTGAGTGATAGCTATTATTGTAGGAAAACTCAATCATAGGCAAGTGATCATTCAAATTACCCTTGAAATCCGTCACACAAGTTATCAACATATCTTCTAAAGTTAGATAGTACGCTCTGCTTGCCCATCAATTTTTGAATGAAAGGTCATATTAAGATTAACACGAGTACCAAGAACCTTGAAGGATTTCCAAAACTGTGAAGTGATTGCATACCACGATCGGAGATAATGGAAAAATGCACTCCATGCAACTTCAATATTTCTCTTAAGTACAACTTAGCATAGTCCTCCACTGAATAAGAAACTTTGGTGGGAATGAAATGAGTTGATTATGTCATTCTATCTACTATAACTCAAATCAAGTCATGTTGTCACCGGGTGCGAGGTAACCCCACAACAAAGTCCATGTTAAAATCTTCCCACTTCCAAGAAGTAATGCTAATGTCTTGGGATAAACCTCCCGATTTATGATGCTCAAGTTTAACTTTGTTGACAATTAGAATACTATCCACAAATTCCACAATATCCTTTTTTTCCCATTCCACCAATAGATCTTCTACAAGTCACGATACATCTTGGTGTCTCCCGTGTGAATGGAATACGGAGAATTATGGGATTCAGACAAGATGTCTTCTCTCAAGTCATTAACATTAGGAACACACAAATGACCTTGATATGTGAGTACACCATCTCCCCCTTGGGAGAAACCTGTAATACCTCGAAAATAGCTTAGGTGCTCTAGAGCCTAATATGTTGGTATTGGTATTCTAATGTCCTAAATATTCCTAAAATATAGTATATAGGCAGTAGCTAAAATATTAGAGGTGTTGGAAGTCAAACGTCAAGAGGCGACTAAGACGTTTGACGACTAAGTCACCAAAATGTCTAAAATGTGGTTATATGTGTTTATGTGTGTTTAACGGTGTTTTAAGGTTATTAATAGATTTAATATAGCATGTATAGGCAGTGGTTAAAGTTTCGTGAAGTTTGGAGGTCAAACGACCAAGAACGTCCAAGGCGTTCGAAAGATATGCCTTGAGTCGACCTTGTACGTCTAGGCAAGTTTCGTTGAGTTTTACGTGTTTGTTTTGGATGAATTTCAAGTGAGAGGTGTTAAACTTATAGAAGATTGTATTTGGGTTGGAAACGTCCGGGAAATTATCCCCAAGGACCATCAAAGGGTCCTTGAAGAAGGACCCAAAAATCAGTGTGCAGGCAGTCCCAGGCAGCCTTGGCGACGGAGCAGTCAACGGCCAGTCGTGGCTGTGACGCCCCGTCACAGGGTCTAGTCGTGGGGGACTTAATCAAGGGTGAAGAGTGGATCCTTGGACATCCACTGTAGCCACCGACGGAGGCCTGTGACGGCCTGTCGAGGCAGTGACGCCCCGTCAAGGGTGAGTCGTCGCGCGCACCTGTTCCTGCGCAGGTGTTTCTGCCAAGCCAAGGGGTGAATTGTAAATTCACTCCACTTCTAAATTAAGTGATGGAAGGTTATTTTAGGGTCTTATGGGTATTTTAATTAACTATATAAGTAGTTAACAACCTAAAGACTTCATTCTTCCAAATTGAAAACCCAAAACACTTAGAAAATATCCCAAACCTCCATTGAAGACCCTATTGAAGAGGCAGCTTGGTGAGGGGTTTTTGAGTGGAAATTCATCATCAAAGTGAAGAATTATAATCCTTGAGGTATGGCTTTTGATCCTTGAAACTTATTTCATCAAGCAGCCCAATCCTTAAGATGTTTTACAAAGTTTTCTAAAGTGAATTGTCCAATTTCGGGATTCTACCATGGGTTCTTGCATAAATAATTTCTAAACATTGAATTATGATCTAATTAATATTGTATTGATGATTTTAACATAAATTACATATGAACCCACGTATATTGATGAACCTTAGTTTTGACTACTTATTGGGTTACTTGATATTAAGCTAATATTGATGAACTGTTGTGTAGTTTCTTATGGCCTTTATAACGATATAAGAATTGTATTCAATTGATAGCTAATTGATCTAAGATTGTTAAACCTTGAATGAATTGATGTAGATTCATTGAGTTTTATGGTTATTGCTTTGAATTATTGTTCATGGCCATGGGTAAGGGCCTTGTGATGTTGAATTGGTTGATTTAGCATTGAATTGAAGTGTGGATGAAGGGATGAAGGTATGCTGCCCCATTTTCTTTAATTTGATATTAATTTTACTTTGATTCTATTGTGATTGGTATGGTCCACTTATGGTGGCGGTGTTATGTGTTTTACTTGCAATTGACGTGGCCTTGTCGGCGTTACTTTATGAAATATTATGAGCATGGCCTTATTGGCAACTACTTGAAGTTATGTGGTTATTTGTATAGTTAGATTATGTGGAGCATGACATTACCTATCAACATGTGAAGTTATATAGTCATGTATGTATTCTTCTAGTTATGTTGCCTTATGTGCTCATGTTAGACTTTGACTTGACATTATGAGAGTAGTGTTAGGTTAAGTCTTGGTTATTCCTACTTGACTTTATGAGTCTATGTGGAGTATATTAATGATGTTATGATGATATATAGGGTGACTTGAAGATGTTGGGTTGTTTTAGAGGTGTTTCTAGAATGAGTTGTATTATGTGTTAAAAGTGAAGTATGTGATGTCTTGTCTTGGTTGACTTGTATCTCTTGCTTGATGTATATATGATTATGGATATGTGATATCTTGATTTAGGGTGTTATAACTCTTAGTCTTGAATTTATGAATGACATGTGACTTTAAATGATGTTATGAGAGTCTCTTATGTGCAAACCTTGACTTAAGAGTAAGGTTAAGATTGATTGAAGTGTAAGCCGTAATGGTATCCTTCAAAGTAAAGGAATGATGGACTTAAGGTTAGTTGGCTAGAACGGCATCATATTAACACTTAGGAAAGTCATCATGATCTTCTTATCGCCATTCTGAGGTAGCCCTAGTGGACCTTCCTTGGTAGGGTAAATGTAATTTGGTTATGAACTAGATATGGAACCCTTTTATGTAAACCTATGAAATACTCTATGAGAAAGAAGGCTAGCACCGAGTGAGTATGGCAAGGGAAGTAGTTCTAGTTAAGTATGAGACTAGAATACAAAAAAGCCCTTCATATTCCTTAACCATGTGCCTACATGGGATGTTTCTAAGTTCTACCATTGACAAGTAGAACAACCTCATCGGAGTAGGATAGAACTCCGGATTCCATGTCTTGCTACCATGGTCTATGTCGGTTATTGATTCTCATCATGTGGAATACCTATTAGCATTAGATAAGTTTATGCGGTTTAGGTGGTGGTATGGGACGCTATCTAGACATTGTACAATAGGCTTTGAAGATGTTATGTGGAATTTCCTAGGTCTTGTCCAAGACCATTATGTGAGTGTCTTATGTGATGTATTATGTGAGTGTCTTATGTAATGAATGAGTATTAATGAACTAATGAACTAATGACCTATGTTAGTAACTATGTAAATGAATGAGTACCTAATCTAAAGTGGCTTAAGCATTCCTTAGCTAAAGTGTGAGGAGGGCATGGAAGGATGATCTCTTCATGTCTTATCTTTGGAAGTCTTGAGGATGACTCTAGTTAGGGAAGTTGGTTAATCTTGTTGACATGATCTAAGCCTTAGGTAGTCTTAAGGACTATTTAGGAAACCTTGAAGAGGTCACTATGGACGTTATCTTCTTGATTTACTTAAGTAGGTCTTTTGATAGCCTTTGGGTAGAGAATGTCATATCACATATGGTTGGTGATTTAGTGAGAATGATTCTACTATAAGGAGTCCATAGGATCACTTGAGTGTGTGTGTAAGGGATTGCATGCACGGTTCCTTCACATTTTACTTACGGGAGACTTAGGATTCATGATTGGTAGAGAAATCTCACAATGATGTTTATGATTGCTTTGTAAGTATGTATGTAACTCATTGTATGTAATCTTAAGGGTCGTTTATGCACATCTAGAGAGGGTGTATGGGCAGTCTCTCTTTGTGTGACTTAAGTTAATCTTAGGATGACTTTAAGTGAGGGAATTACATGCTAGAAGTTGGTTATTAAAGGAGTTAGTAAGTCACTGAAACGGTGAAGTCAATTCACTGTAAAGTGAATTGAACTTACTGTAAAGTGATGCCTAAATTTGGTATTCTTGATTAATTGCTTTCTTATGTGTTTCTAAATTGATTAATGATGTTATTATGATTAAAATATGATTTGTAAATGAAAAGATACATATTTCCAATAAAGTCCGTTTTCATGATTTTTTATGCATAATGCCATACTTAGTACATGTGGTTGTACTAATTCCATGCTTTATTTTCTATCTGTAGTTCTTAATAGGTGAAGAGCTTTGTGAAGTGAAGACTTGGATGTATAAGGATCGTCCAAGAAGAAGTTGAAGTATGTCCTCAATTTACTCGAGGGCATATGTGTTTTATGTTTTCTTTGAAGTATTGTAATAGACTATGTCTTTCTATTTTCGTATTGAAGTATGGGCCATGTCCCAAGTATTCTTGTGTCTTAAGATGATGAGATTGAGACTTAGTGTTTTTCCTAATTTCTACTTATATGAAAGAGATTAAAGACTTCTATATTGTTTTACGAAAAGTTTTATTTCCGCACTACTTTTCACTATGTATATGCAATGAATGATATGAAAGAGGCTTGTCTTAGAACTCCGAGAGTTCGACGACACCGGTTACAATCCAAGATTGTACTCTAACTTCTAGGGTATGGTTTTGGGATGTGACAAGCTTGGTATCAGAGCATAGGTTGGTGAAAGTGGTCTTAGGAATCAAAAAGTCTCATCAAGTCACGTCTAGTAGAGTCTTGACCATCGGTGTGAGTCGCGACACATCTATGGGCGAGAGGCTATAGGACGATAGAGTTTCCCTTCTTTTCTACTCCTATGTCGTGCGGTAGAGTAAATGTTATGATTATCCTTCTTATGTGTTTCCTTGTGTTTCTAGGAGATGAATACTAGAAGCATGGCCGCTAGAAGGTTGGAAGAGGAGAGGGTGAATGAGGAGATTCCTCCTCAAGTTGAGCAAGTTGAGCAAGTTCCTCAAGGTGCTCAAGATGCTCAAGTGCCTACCCAAGGTGATCATGTTCCTAATGTGGGTGGAGGTAATGAGGTTCCGGTGGTTCATCCGGAGTTGATTACTCAAGAGATTAGAGAGGTTTTGATGGCTTTAGCTCAAGCCGTAACTACTCAAATCAATTTTAGTATGATGCCTAGGGTTGTGGATAGCACTATGACTTCTAGGTTGAGAGACTTTGTGAGGATGAATCCTCCTATCTTTCTTGGCTCTAAGTAAATGAGGATCCCCAATTATTTCTTGATGAAGTGTACAAGGTGTTGAGTGCTATGGGGGTTACATCTAGAGAGAAGGCGGAATTGGCTTCATACCAATTGAGGGATGTTTCTGAAATTTGGTATAATCAATGGAAGGACAATAGGCCGGAGGATTCGGGTCCTATTGAGTGGGAAGAGTTTAAGGGAGCTTTTCTTGGCAAGTACTTTCCCCGAGAGAGGAGAAAAGTCAAGGTGTAGGAGTTTATTAATCTCAAGCAAGGCAATATGAGTGTTGAGGAGTACTCTTTGAAATTCTCAACATTGTCTAGGTATTCTCTTTCTCTTGTGTCCAATCCAAGAGATGAAATGAGTCGCTTTTGTACCGGAGTAGCCGACTTGGTGAATGAAGAATGTCGTACCGCTATGCTTCATGATGATATGACCCTATCTAGACTCATGGTGTATGCACAATCTATTGAGGAGTCTAAACTTAGGAGGATGGCTAGAAGTTTGAAAAGTAGTGTTGCTAGTGATCAAGAGCAACCTAGGTTCAAGAAAAGAGTTCAATCTCAAGAAGAGCCTAGGAGGGCTAAGATGAGGTTTGAGAAAGGAGGTAGTTCCAAGGATGGCAAACCTACTTGTGCCAATTGTGGCAAGAAACACTATGGTGAGTGTCTATTGGGTACCGGGAATTGCTTTGGTTGTGGTAAGGAAGGACATAAGGCTAGGGATTGTCCACGATTGCTTCTAGAGGTAGAGAGGGTAAGCAAGTTGCTCCTAGTGTTCCAAAGGAAGATGCTCCAACTAAGAGGCGTTTCTATGCACTCCGTACTAGAGTTGAGAAGCCAGATGAGAATGAGGGTTATGATGATGTTGGTAAGTTCTCTTTCTTTTGTTAAGATTTAAATTCCTTCCAAGTGTGGGAGTATGGTTTGTAGATGGGATAGAAGTTCTTGAATTTGTTGCTTGTGCATGATGTATAGGAGTTTGGTTGAAATTGAATTTCATTAATTTCTTGCATCGTGTGTTTTATGAAGCTTTTAGTATGTTATAAGGTCTGTTTATATGATGTTACTTTGCATATTAGCATGTTCATATCATGAATTACCTTAAATGAGCATTTTTGGAAAATTTGCAAAAAAATCACTGTTGCTCTATAAACTGTATCTATAAACTGCATGCTGCCATATTTTTGAGAAAATGACTAATTGATTCTTTTGCCTAAAAATATTGTAATGTGGTTAAAACTGATGTATATGAGTAGGGTATTGAGTATAAAATGAGTTTTTGCTATTTGGATTGAAGCATGTGAGGTTTGTAGCTTAACGAGTTATAGAATTATCTTCTAGTTTCTTGTTGTGTTGCGAATATCTTGACTATGTGAAGTTGATGTTTTCCTCTTGTATATGTGTTGTATGGTTTGGTTATGTGCTGCTAGTTGAGTCTCTTATATTGGAAGTGTTCGGAGAGTGGCAAGTGTCATTCGAGGACGAATGTTGTCCAAGTGGGGGAGATTGTAATACCTCGAAAATAGCTTAGGTGCTCTAGAGACTAATATGTTGGTCTTGGTGTTCTAATGTCCTAAATATGCCTAAAATATAGTATATAGGCAGTAGCTAAAATATTAGAGGTGTTGGAAGTCAAACGTCAAGAGGCGACTAAGACGTTTGACGACTAAGTCACCAAAATGTCTAAAATGAGGTTATATGTGTGTATATGTATTTCATGGTGTTTTAATGTTCTTAATAGAGTCAATATAGTATGTATGGGCTGTGGTTAAAGTTTCGTGAAGTTTGGAGGTCAAACGACCAAGAACGTCCAAGGCGTTCGAAAGATATGCCTTGAGTCGACCTTGTACGTCTAGGCGAGTTTCGTTGAGTTTTATGTGTTCGTTTTGGATGAATTTTATGTGAGAGGTGTTAAACTTATAGAATATCATATTTGGGTTGGAAACGTCTGGGAAATTATCCCCAAGGACCATTAAAGGGTCCTTGAAGGGGGACCCCAAAATCAGTGTGCAGGCAGTCCCAAGCAGCCTTGGCAACGGAGCAGTCAACGGCCAGCCGTGGCTGTGACGCCCCGTCACAGGGTCTAGCCGTGGGGGACTTAAGCAAGGGTGAAGAGTGGAGACTTGGGCATCCACTGTATCCACCGACGGAGGCCTGTGACGGCCTGTCGAGGCAGTGACGCCCCGTCAAGGGTGAGTCATCGCGCGCACCTGTTCCTGCACAGGTGTTGCTGCCAAGCCAAGGGGTGAATTGTAAATTCACCCCACTTATAAATTAAGTTATGGATGGTTATTTGAGGGTCTTATAGGTATTTTAATTAACTATATAAGTAGTTAACAACCTAAAGACTTCATTCTTCCAAATTGAAAACCCAAAACACTTAGAAAATATCCCAAACCTCCATTGAAGACCCTATTGAAGAGGCAGCTTGGTGAGGGGTTTTTGAGTGGAAATTCTTCATCAAATTGAAGAATTATCATCCTTGAGGTATGGATTTTGATCCTTGAAACTTATTTCATCAAGTAGCTCAATCCTCAAGATGTTTTACAAAGTTTTCTAAAGTGAATTGTCCAATTTCGGGATTCTACCATGGGTTCTTGCATAAATGATTTCTAAACATTAAATTATGATCTAATTGATATTGTATTTATGATTTTAACATAAATTACCTATGAACCCATGTAAATTGATGAACCCTAGTTTTGACTACTTATTGGGTTACTTGATATTAAACTAATATTGATGAATTGTTGTGTAGTTTCTTATGGGCTTTATAACGATATAAGAATTGTATTCAATTGATATCTAATTGATCTAAGATTGTTAAACCTAGAATTAATTGATGTAGATTCATTGAGTTTTATGGTTATTGCTTTGAATTATTGTTCATGGCCATGGGTAAGGGCCTTGTGATGTTGAATTGGTTGATTTAGCATTGAATTGAAGTGTGGATGAGGGGATGAATGTATGCTGCCCCATTTTCTTTAATTTGATATTAATTGTACTTTGATTCTATTGTGATTGGTATGGTCCACTTATGGTGGCGGTGTTATCTGTTTTACTTGCAATTGACGTGGCCTTGTCGGCGTTACTTTACGCAATATTATGAGCATGACCTTATTGGCAACTATTTGAAGTTATGTGGTTATTTGTGTAGTTATAATATGTGGAGCATGAAATTACCTATCTACATGTGAAGTTATATAGTCATGTATGTATTCTTCTAGTTATGTTGCCTTAAGTGCTCATGTTAGACTTTGACTTGATATTATGAGAGTAGTGTTAGGTTAAGTCTTGGTTATTCCTACTTGACTTTATGAGTCTATGTGGAGTATATTAATGATGTTATGATGATATATAGGGTGACTTGAAGATGTTGGGTTGTTTTAGAGGTGTTTCTAGAATGAGTTGTATTGTGTGTTAAAAGTGAAGTATGTGATGTCTTGTCTTGGTTGACTTGTATCTCTTGCTTGATGTATATATGATTATGGATATGTGATATCTTGATTTAAGATGTTATAACTCTTAGTCTTGAATGTATGAATGACATGTGACTTTAAATGATGTTACGAGAGTCTCTTATGTGCAAACCTTGACTTAAGAGTAAGGTTAAGATTGATTGAAGTGTAAGCCGTAATGGTATCCTTCAAAGTAAAGGAATGATGGACTTAAGGTTAGTTGGCTGGAACGGCATCATATTAACACTTAGGAAAGTCATCATGAGCTTCTTATCGCCATTGTGAGGTAGCCCTAGTCGACCTTCCTTGGTAGGGTAAATGTAATTTGGTTATGAATTAGATATGGAACCCTTTTATGTAAACCTAATGTATGAAATACTCTATGAGAAAGAAGGCTAGCACCGAGTGAGTATGGCAAGGGAAGTAGTTCTAGTTAAGTATGAGACTAGAATACAAAGAAGCCCTTCATATTCCTAAACCATGTGCCTACATGGGATGTGTCTAAGTTCTACCATTGGCAAGTAGAACAACCTCATCGGAGTAGGATAGAACTCCGGATTCCATGTCTTGCTACCATGGTCTATGTCGGTTATTGCCTATTCTCATCATGTGGAATACCTATTAGCATTAGATAAGTTTATGCGGTTTAGGTGGTGGTATGGAACGCTATCTAGACATTGCACAATAGGCTTTCAAGGTGTTATGTGGAATTTCCTAGGTCTTGTCCAAGACCATTATGTGAGTGTCTTATGTGATGTATTATGTCAGTGTCTTATGTGATGAATGAGTATTAATGAACTAATGAACTAAGACCTATGTTAGTAACTATGTAAATGAATGAGTACCTAATCTAAAGTGGCTTAAGCATTCCTTAGCTAAAGTGTGAGGAGGGCATGGAATGATGATCTCTTCATGTCTTATCTTTGGAAGTCTTGAGGATGACTCTAGTTAGGGAAGTTGGTAAATCTTGTTGACATGATCTTAGCCTTATGTAGCCTTAAGGACTATTTAGGTAATCTTGAAGAGGTCACTATGGACGTTATCTTCTTGATTTACTTAAGTAGGTATTTTGATAGCCTTTGGGTAGAGAATGTCATATCACCTATGGTTGGTGATTTAGTGAGAATGATTCTACTATAAGGAGTCCATAGGATCACTTGAGTGTGTGTGTAAGGGATTGTATGGGCGGTTCCTTCACATTTTACTTACGGGAGACTTAGGATTCATGATTGGTAGAGAAATCTCACAATGATGTTTATGATTGCTTTGTAAGTATGTATATAACTCATTGTAGGTAATCTTAAGGGTCGTTTATGCACATCTAGAGAGGGTGTATGGGCGGTCTCTCTTTGTGTGACTTAAGTGAATCTTAGGATGACTTTAAGTGAGGGAATTACATGCTATAAGTTGGTTATTAAAGGAGTTAGTAAGTCACTGAAACGGTGAAGTCAATTCACTGTAAAGTGAATTGAACTTACTGTAAAGTGATGGCTAAATTTGGTATTCTTGATTAATTGCTTTCTTATGTGTTTCTAAATTGATTAATGATGTTATTATGATTAAAATATGATTCGTAAAATGAAAAGATGCATATTTCCAATAAAGTCCATTTTCATGATTTTTATGCATAATGCCATACTTAGTACATGTGGTAGGTGAAAAGTTTTGCGAATTGAAGACTTGGATATAGAAGGATCGTCCAAGAAGAAGTTGAAGTATATCCTCAATTGACTCGAGGGCATATGTGTTTTATGTTTTCTATGAAGTATTGTAATAGACTATGTCTTTCTATTTTCGTATTGAAGTATGGGCCATGTCCCAAGTATTCTTGTGTCTTAAGATGATGAGATTGAGACTTAGTGTTTTTCCTAATTTCTACTTATATGAAAGAGTTTAAAGACTTCTATATTGTTTTACGAAAAGTTTTTATTCCGCACTACTTTTCACTATGTATATGCAATGAATGATATGAAAGAGGCTTGTCTTAGAACTCCGAGAGTTCGACGACGCCGGTTACAATCCAAGATTGTACTCTAACTTCTAGGGTATGGTTTTGGGATGTGACAAAACCCTTACCAACTTTCTTAAGCAGTACATCATTTAATTTAATCAAAGTCAGAGGCATTCATATCTGCCAAAAAACATGACTCAGAACTATTATCAACCATAACCCACCTTTAGTAGAGTCTACAAAATGAACACCCGACTGGGCCAACTTATGAATATCTCGAGCCAACTCTTTTGTATCATCCTCAATATGAGCAACACTATCCATAGAGAATAAACTAAGAGCATCTGCTACTACACTCGCTTTACTAGGGGTGATAGAGAACCCTCATATCATAAACATTGAATAACTCAAGCCACCTACTTTGGCAATGATTTAGATCCTTATAATTAAACACATATTACAAACATTTGTGGTTGGTAAAAAAATGAACATGAACACCATACAAATAGTGCCTCTAAATATTAAAAGCAAAAATAACCGGTACTAGTTCAAGGTCATGGGTTGGATAATTCTCTTCATGAATCTTAAGTTTCCTTGAAGCATAGGTAGTAACTTTCATATTTTTCATAAGAACACACCCTAGCCTAATCCCTTAGGCATCAAAATAAATGAGAAAACAATGAGTCCCTTTCGTTAAGATCAACACCAGAACTGGGAAGTAGGTCTATCCTTTTTCCTCAAAGATATTTTCACATGCTTCGAACTATATGGACTTAGCCTTCTTTTGGGTCGATGATGTTAATGGAAAAGCAATAGAAGAAAACCCCTCAACAAATATTCTGTTGTAACTAGTTAAACACAAGAAACTCCTAATATCCTAAAGGAATAGAGTTCTAGGCCATCTCTTGGCCACATCCATCTTCTTAGGATCTACCTTAATACCCTTACTTGAAACAATGTGACTAAGAAAAGCCACAAACCTTAGACAAAACTCACATTTTCTAAACTTCGCAAAAAGTAGTTGGTCCTTGAGAATTTGCAACACAATCCTCAAATGATTGATGTGATCATCCTAACTTCTTGAATACATCAATATATAATCAATGAACAGAATCACAAACACATCAAGGTATTGTCTAAACACCCTATTCATCAAATCCATTAAAAAGCCGGAGCATTAGTCAAACCAAGAGACACCACCAAAAACTCAAAATGACCATATCGTGTTCTAAACGCCTTGTTCGGAATATCATCTTCATTCACCATCAAATTGTCATAACCTAACCATTGGATAATCTTAGATATGAAAATTTCTCCTTGAAGTTGGTCAAACAAGTCATCTATCCTTGGGAGAGAATACTTATTCTTAAAGATAACCTTGTTCAATTGCCGATAATCTATACAAATACGAAGAGAACCATCTTTGTTTGTAACAGAAAACACTGGAGCACCCCCTGGAGAGATACTACGTCAAATGAAACCTTTATCAAGCAAATCATGCAGTTGCACCTTCATCTCCTTTAGTTATATCGAAGCCATTCAGTAAGCAGGAATAGAGATAGGCTGCATATCTAGGAGAAGGTTAATACCAGAGTCTATTTTTATTTCAGAAGGAAAACCGAGTAAAACATTTGGAAACACTTTTGGAAACTCAGTCACAATGGGGACCAACTAAAAAGTAGAGGTTTCAGAATCTCCATCCCTCACCCTAACTAGATGGTATATACAACCCTTAGCAATCATATTTGTAGCTTTAAGAGTAAAGATAAACTGACCCTTAGGCATAGAATTTCCCCGTTTCCACTCCATGTTGGGCTCATTTGGAAACTGAAAATTTATTACCCCAGTTCTACAATCAATAGAGGTGAAACATTAATAAAATCAATCCATACCAAGGATAAAATAAAAATCTAGCATATCAAGCTCTACTGAATCTACAAGACTGACTCTATGGGACAAGGAAAAGTGAAACTTTTTATAGACCCTCATAGCCACAATATAATCACCAATAGGAGTAGAGACAGAAAGAGGATATAACAACACATTTGGAATAATATGAAATCTCATGGACACATACATCATCACAAAAGACAAGGTAGAGCTAGGATTAAGTAAAGCATAACCATCAAGTTGGAAGGCTTTTAACATACCGATAACCACATCTGGAGAACCCTCTTGATCACCACGAGTCTAAAGTGCATAGAATTTTGTTTTTATTGGGAGAATAAGAACGAAACACTAGGAGGATATTGCTTACCCTCTGTTACTCTAGCTCCAATCATCACACAAGCTCTCATATTTACCAAAACAACCATATTTTTCTACTAAAAACTTACCATCATGCTTTTTTCCACGCCTAGCACAAGTAGACATAGGCAATGAAGATCTACCACCATTACCTCCTTGAGGCTTAGGGTCATACACCCTATCTTTTTAGAACTTAGGAGGAACAATGGTGGAACTTTGACCAGAAAACCTTTATAGAAACTTAAGACGACTATGTCCATCAGACCTTGAATGTAAGAAGTTACCATCACCAATCTTAGCCCTTTTCACCTCCCTATACCGTTACTTAAGTTTCTCCTCTTTGACTTGTTGAGCATGAACCACGATATTAGAAATGTCCATATCATTAATAAACAATGCAGTACGGTATTCCTTAACCACCATTTTGGACACTCCCGAAATGAACTTGCTCATCTTTGTCATAGGATCGACAACAATTGTAGGAGTATATCAAGAGAATTGTGTGAACTTTAAAGAATATTCTCTCATACTCATTCTCCCTTGTCAAAGATTAATGAATTCGAGCACCTTTGCTTCTCTCATCTCAAGGGTAAAAAACCTATCAAGCAAAGGAACTTTGAAATTTTCCCAATCGAGAGGACTCACATCTTCGTTCTCCCCTCCTTCCATTGATTGAACCAAAATTAAGAAAGACCCTTAAGTTGATAATAAACGACTTCTGAATTTTCCACAAACATCACTCGCATAATCATCAACACCTTATAAATCTCATCAATGAACTCTTGAGGATCTTTCTCAATCTTAGAACCACAAAACCATAAAACTTCAGAGGATTCATCCTAGTAAAGTCCCTCACTCTATATACCATCGTACCCACATTTGGGTCATGGGGACGGCAACCTTCTTATTGGATTTGGTCTTCATGGCTTGGGCCGATACTTGAAAATCAGACATAAACTCCGACTTAATCACTTGCTTAGAAAAAGGATCGACCAAAACAAAAGGAGCCCAAAATGGATCTTCGCATTCCACATTCCTTCTTGCATATGCTCTTCAAGTATCCATATCTTGTAGAGCATCAGATATGGATTAGGAGAGAGACTTTATAGAGTTAAACTCTATCACACGACTTTAGAGTAATAAAAAAAGTGGAGTTTCCTAATTATCTTGTAGCCTCTCATTCATAAGTGTGGTGAACTTCAACTCATGAACAAGACTCTACTGGACGTGGCTTATGAGACTTCCTAGGATCTTTCTAAACCTTGTTTTTTTTTTTTACCAAATTTGTCGCAACCCAAGGTAGAACCTAGGCTTAACATAGCGTACAAGACCCCGAGAGACCACATACAAGACACTTAGCTTTCATTATATAAAATAATAGAATAAAAAGACAAATAAAGAATTTCAAGATATCAAAGTTTTATAAAGCATAGCGGAAATTTAAACATCATCTCAAAGCTATCTAGTACATAAGAATGAAATTTTGCCTAGACCATACATCACGTGCAAAACTGAAAGTAAGTAAGAAAACAAAAAATAATGAAAATTCATCCTCGAAGCATAAGGACTCACCAAAGCTTGAAAATCTCCTCCACGAACTCTAGCCACGAAACTGGAACCCTAACTCTGGGACCCTACATTTTGGAAAATGTAGGCAAGAGTATGCATTTGTATAAACATGTACCAAGTATGATAACAATGCATAAAAATATTTAAATTATTCTAAAAAAGGGATATTTTTGTAACGTGCAATGACCAAGCTAAAACATGAGTATAAGGAGTTAGAAAACTTAAGTCGTAAAACATGGTTAATGCAAACTAACATCAATAAAACTCTTATGAGAATACTTATAAAAGTAACTATAATTCATTATTATTGGAGATTTACCTTTAACGGACATATTAGACCATGTGAGCTATCCACACGGAATTCGGTGTCTACCCCTCACCGAAAAAGGTTGTCCTAGTTGCCAAGGTATAACCGTGAACATCTAGCTTATGTGGATCAACTATCTAATATCTATCTAAGATAATCATCCTATGGGGGTATATAGGTATGGGATAATATATAGCCTCTAGGAACCTGACCTCTACTGACACGAGAGCCCTCACCTCAATATCTCTTGGTGTTATGCATAAATCCCACAATATAGTCATTTTCTTAACCTATTCTTATTTTCCATGGAATGGCACATAATCTTGCCAATCAAAGACGAGTTTTATGAGAATATCTCCTTAAATATTTGATTCATAGTTTAGTTGTGAAAACTGTTCAACCCTAAGAATCCTTTATGTGAGAATGTCCTTTCACAAATCATGCTTTCATGTGTATATGAGAAATCCTGTAAAAAACACAACAATAATATAATTCATACTTCACTCTCAAAGCATCTTTTAAACATTTACATCAATTTCATGGAAACATGCTAATTTCATGAACTTTCTTTCCACAACTCAAAACCCACATAATATGTTCATAACTTGGAAAACATGGGAATTACATGGGTTCATGGGGAGTTATCATTAAAAATAAGATTAACTCAATTCATGAACAAAAGATCATATATCAATCAATTAAATCAATAATTAAGAGAACTGATAATATAGATGAAAAACCCAAACTCAATTGGGGATTTTTACTTTGAAAATCAGAGAAGTTGGAAACTCTATGGATGAAAGAGATCCATGGATGAAAACTATCATACCTCAACTCTAATTTGCTTATATTCAATTGTGGATTTGGAGACTTGACTTGAAACCCTAGGTTGAAGCCTTTTTCTTCAAGCTTTCTTGAGAGAGAAGTATTTGAGAGGAAGACTAGTTCTTCTTTCATAAATTTGAGAGAATGATTCTCATTTGGGAAATTTTGGGGTTAAAACACTTAAATAGGTATTTTAGTGAACGGTAAAATGACATATTATTAGGATAAAATAATTAGGAAAAGACAAAGCTTCTAAGAAAATAACTTCCAAACCCATTAACAGTGGGACCTATGATTCATGGGTCTACATGCGGACCGTCCTTTCCCTCCGCTGATAAGTTTAGAAACAAAGGTTTTTGGACCCCAAACTACGGGACCTACCCAGGGGCTATGGTCCAATCGACAGGCCTTGGGTCCTAGTTGTCTTCCTCAACTTTTGACCTCAAAATCTCTTTAAGTTTGGAGTCACCTACGAAACTATTTAGGCTCGTGCATTGAACGATTGCCCGTCCTTATGAACCGTTAAAACATATAGAGAACTTGACATTTTGTAAAAACATATGGCCAATACATGGACACCACTATGGTCATTGGGTCGTTCCACTGGTCGTGGATGACACCATATGGACTAGAACCAGAGTTTCTGAAAGCTGAATTTTTCCATCATTTCAAATCTGAGGAGTTACACATTTATAGTGAGAGTATTCACTAGGATAAATCCTCCAGAGTTTCATGGTTTAATATTTATGGAAGTTCCTCAAGAGTTTATTGACAGGGTGTATAAGTTGTTGATGATTATAGGAGTGACGTCGATGGAAAAGGAAGAATTAGCCGCTTATCAATTATGGGTGTCACTCAAGTTTGGTTCAACTAATGGAAGGAAAGGAGGCAGTTGATGCGAGTCTCTTGATTGAGAAAAGTTCAAGGTTGCTTTGCTTGATAGGTTTTTCCCCTAGAGATAAGGGAGGCAAAGGTGCTTGAATTCATCAACCTTCGTCAAGGAAGTATGAGTGTGAAGGAATATGCTTTGAAATTCACACAATTATCTCAATATGATTCTACTATGGTCACGGATCCTAGGCAAGAATGAGTAAGTTCATTTTAGGTTTGTCTGAGATGGTGGTTAAGAAATGTTGTACCGCTATGAATATTAATGATATTGACATTTGTCGTCTCATTGATCATGCTCAACAAATTGAAAAGAAGAATCTTTAAGGAATGGTCTAAGGAGGCAAAGAGGGCCAAAACTAGTGATGGTATCTTCTCACATTGGTCCGATGGACATGGTCGTTCTAAGTTTCAGTAAAGGTTTTCCTACCAAGGTTCCTCCAGTGCTCCCTCAAAGTTCAACAAATATAGGGTGTCTAACTCTGTGCTAGGTGTGGGAAGAAGCACAAGGTTAAGTGCTTAGACGGTAGGGATGGTTGTTATGGTTGTGGTAAGAGTGGTCATAAGATGAGGAATTTTCCAATGCTTACGCCTAAGGGAAGAGAAAGTAATAAAGCTCCTCTTAGTGGTTTGGGTTCAAATTCTCCGCAGCAAAACATGTTCCATGCACTGTAGACTCTTTATGAGCAAGAGGGTTCTATTGATATGGTTACCGATATATTGAAAGTCTTTATCTTGATGTTTATTCTCTTCTTGACCCAGGTGCTACGTTGTATTTTGTGACGCCATATGTTCCCATGAGATTTGATATTCTTCTAGATGCGTTGTTAAATCCTTTTTCTGTCTCTACTCATGTTGGTGATTCTATTATGGCTAAGAGGGTCTATAGAAAGTGTCCTATCTCCTTGTCCCATAGAGTTACCCATGGTGATGTTGTGGAGCTTGATATGCTAGATTTTGATGTTATTCTTTGTATGGATTGACTGCAATCATGTTTTGCTTCTATTAATGGTAGAACCCATGTAGTCAAGTTTCGGTTTCCAAATAAACTCATTCTAGAGTGGAAAAGGGGACATTCTATGCCTAAGGGTCAATTTGATTATTGTCTTAAGGCTAGAAAGATGATTTCTAAGGCTTGCATATACCATCTAGTTAGGCCGAGGGACATGGATTCCGAAACCCCTACTCTTGAGTCGGTCCCCATTGTAGATGCATTTTCGGAAGTGTTTCCAGAGGATTTACCTGGTATTCCTCCAAAAGGGAAATATACTTCGATATTTATCTTCACAGATATACACAACCTATTTCTATCCCTCTTTACCGAATGGCTCAGAAGAACAAAAGGAGTTAAAAGAGCAAGGTTACTATTAAGAATAAGTATCCTCTCCCAATGATAGATGATTTGTTTGGTCAACTTCAAAGAGCAAGATACTTCTTTAAGATCGACCTTTGGTCAGGATATCACCAATTGAGGCTGAAGGCGGATGACATTCCGAAGATGACTTTTTGAAATCAATATGTTCATTATGAGTTTTTGTTAATAACATTTGGTTTCACTAATGCTCCAGCCACATTTATGGATTTATTGAATAGGGTATTTACACAATACCTTGACATGTTTGTGATTGTATTCAATGATGATATATTTATCTACTCAAGGAGTGAAGGCGAGCATATAAATCAGTTGAGGTTTGTGCTACAAGTCCTCAAGGAACAATAACTCTTTGCAAAGTTTAGCAAATGTGATTTTTGACTAAGGTTTGTGGATTTTCATGGTCACATTGTTTCTGAAAAGGGTATTGAGGTAGATCCTAAGAAGACAGATGCAATTAAGATCTGACCTAGACCTCTATTCCCTTTGGATATTAGAAGTTTCTAGGGTTTAGCCAGTTACTACAGAGGTTTGTCGAGGGTTTTTCTTCTATTGCGTCTCCATTGAGGGAATAGACCCAAAATAAATCTAAATTTTTATCGTCAAAAGCATATGAAAAGTGGTTTTAGGAATTGAATAATAGACTTACTTTCACTCTAGTGTTGACTTTACCGAAATAAACTGATGGTTTTGTGGTTTATTGTGATTCCTTGAAACGACTGATGAGATAGAGATAATGCAGGTGGTCCCTTATTCTTCTACAATGGAAAGTCTCATGTATATATTGTTATGCAGTTAGTCTGATATCTTCTTTTTTGTTAGCATGGTTAGCAGATTTCAGCCTAATCTTGAGCAAGAACACTAAACTTTAATAAAACATTTAATCAAGTACTTGAAAGGACTTGGGATTATATATCGTTTTCCACTCGTCTAATATTTTTCCAATTGGGTATATAAATTTAGATTTTCAATCAGATAGTGACTCTAGATAATCAACCTCAGGATATGTGTTTATTTTAAGAGGTGGACCCATAAGTTGAAGAAGCATCAAACAAACATGTGTTGTTGATCCAATTGAGGAAGCTGAGAAGGTTATTTGGCTTGGAAACTTTCTGAAAGAGCTTGGTGTGGCTCCTTGATTCAAGCATCACTCATACTTTATTGTGAAAATACCGTTGTGGTTGCAAAATAAAAAGAACCACGACACCATAAAAGAAGTAAGCACATTAAGTGAAAATTTCACTTTATTGTGGGACATAATTCAAAAGGATGATGTGAGAGTTTTGAAGATTGAGTCAAATTAAGAACAATCTGGTGGACTTGTTTACAAAGAGTATGACATAGAAGGGTTTTGATAAGCATGTGGAAGAAATGAACGTTAGAGTTGTGAATGCATGGTAATAATTCTAAGCAGGAGATTGTTAGGATATAGAGTTAACCGCGTGGTTTAGCTATAGTATTGTGTTTTTATCATTATGTAAATACTGATAATTTCATTTATTTGATTTAATAAAATATCTATTAAATAGATCATTGTGCCTACATGTG
Source organism: Solanum sitiens (assembly GCA_016801875.1). Taxonomy (NCBI): domain Eukaryota; kingdom Viridiplantae; phylum Streptophyta; class Magnoliopsida; order Solanales; family Solanaceae; genus Solanum; species Solanum sitiens. The sequence continues at coordinate 1,447,760 of JABWTJ010000224.1, read as the reverse complement.
CATCATTTACTTACATGATAAAAATTTAGTGTATGGAGTCAAAATGACGTAGGACAAACATCTTGATGATTACAACACAAGATTAGATAAAATTTGATCTTTATTATGAAAGTAGTTCCATTGCAATTTCTTGTGGTACTATGTTTTTCGTGTGTATTGAACGAACCAAGAAGAGAAGATTATTTCTGTTCTGAATATTTATATAAAATCTTCTCAAAATCATTAAATGTATGTATACTCTTAATCTTAATATAGTTGTTATGATTAATGTAATTTTGTTTATATCTTGATCTGCCAAAAGGCGAGACCCTAATGTGAATAGTCAATATAAACCTGATAGACTGAACAGGAACAAACCACATTTGTGAAATAATAATTAGTTGATAGAATTCAGTTTCGACCTTGAGAATTGATAATACCTTTATGATTGCTTATAAGTTTTCATGTGAAACCCTATATGTGAATTATATAGACCCGTCACATGAAATAAGTTAAACATATATATAAATAAAGGATGAAATTAATCAATAATGTATCCAATTATCAGAGATTTAACTTCATTGATAATTCAAACATGAGAAGTTGAATAAGATTTAATGCAGGATTCTAAAAATTAAACTAAGGAGTGCAACTACGGATTTTGGGTGGAGTAATTAGTAATTTATTATGGTTGGATTAATTCATTCATTGATGAATTAATGCTATAATTGGAAGCCTCTACTATTAAATTTGTGGTCCCTATTGAACCAGATTAGTTATATTGTTTTAATAAAATAAATTAAGTATTCTAGAAGCAGTTAAAAGTTTTTAGTGAGCTTCTAGACACATTTCTATTTTTGAAATGTGGAGAATATTTCAGTTAAGAGAAGACTCCGTCACATTTCCAACTATCTGTTGAGAAATGTGGATAAGAGGGAGCAGAATCTCATAAAAAATAATCCCTTCTGCGCTCACTGAAGTATAATCTGGTTTAGTAGAAGGCTGCACATCTGTCGATTGTTGTTTGGGACGATCGTTGCGCAGTCTTGTAAAGTTTAGTGAATACTTTTCAAAAATTTTGTTTAAATTATCTTAGATAGCTTGTAGGTTTTGTAATCTTGTAAATATCTTTGTTGCCATATTTCTATCATAGACAAGTTCAGTAATGACATATTGAGCATGATTTCAGGCTGGTTGGGTGTGTGGGATGGGATATAGATTTGTTAACTTGTATTGTACGTAGCCTAGTATTGGTTCATTCCTTTTCCTACCTGCAACTTCAATTCTGTTTGACATTTCCTCATATAATCTCTACAGCATTAAGGAAAAAGTTGTCTACCAAACCTATATATACATTAACGATGTAGTGATTTTACCTACTAACAGGCACAAGTTCATTACTCCCATACTAATTTTTCACATTGATTAATTGAAATAATCGGATTAATACTTCTTACAGAGAGGGCGCTATGTTCTCAACTTTCCAGATGCTAAATTATCATTGTTATCGTGTATTAGAGTTCCATGTCGATTTGACGAATGAACCAGCGGTTTGCTTATATGGACTTGCACAATCCTCTAGTCATGAGTTTGTTTTTGACGTAGAGTTATGCTAGGTACCATTTACATGGTACTAGAGTCAGGTTCATTCTTGTTTGAACTCCCTATCCATGCTCAAATTAAGACTGGTCATGAAGGGGTGTTAGGGTGGCAATGTGGGATGAACGAGTGGTTTTTTATATGGACTTAAGTAATTATCCACACATGAACTTGCTATTGGATTGAGTTATGTCAATGTCATATCCTTAAAATCATCAAGTAATTGGTAATGTGAATTAAAAAAAGTTTAATTCAAAAGAAAACATTCATTTAGACTATTTTATTCTCAAACTTCATTCTAGCTGAAGAGAAGATAGAAACTACTCCCTCGGTAGCATTTTGTATGGCGGCGTTTAGTTGAGGAAATATTTTTTTAAAAAGTACCTTTACCATAAGAACATGTACTTCAAAATTAAAAAAATGTCACATGAGACTGAAGGAGAGACTACCTTTATTTAAGAAATCTAACAAAAACGGAGATGTAAAAAAAGCAACAGGGGATCTAGGCTCCACGTTGAATTTCTCGCAATAAGGAAGTCGTTTGGTGGCTCTACTATAGGATTAGTTGTGCATAGATATACCCAATTTTGGAAACTCTTTCACATACCTATCTCTGGTAGACAATGGAGTTCTTTTTGTTGATAAATTCATATTTAATTTGTATTAAATCTTAATTTCATAATACGTTGATCAAGTCAAATTATTAGTTAATTACGTCAAATTAATATTTAATAAAATTAACTGGTGATCTGCAAGCAAAGAAGTTTTTATCTCGACACAAGTATTTCATCAAATCAATAACAATCGTGATGAGAAGAATCATTGGATTACATCTTTTTTTTAAAAAGACTTCATTAAGATTCAAATTTATGAAGAACCGGGGGATTACATCTTTATGAAGCCTTAATAAAAAAGATGTAATTTCCTGATTCTTCTCTTTAAAATTGTTCTTAGTGAAATGAAATACTTGTAGCTTGACACTTGGAGACGAAGAATCTTGCAGATCACGAACAATGATTTTCTGTGTATTTATATGTGTTCTTTCTCTTCTAATATAGACCCGTTTACATAGGCGCGATCTAGGATTTTAGGGGTATTTTGGTTCAAATAATTTCAGATGACCTTAGGCTTAAAGAACACGAGTTGGGCTTGTCTTGTCAAGTTAATGGGCTCGCCTAAATGTGTATCTCCATGGGACAATAATTTGGAAAAATGAATCAAAACCATCATTTTGTTACTTCTCGGGTTCTTTAAGATAACCCCCATTTTCTCATTTAAAGGCTTGATTTGAACACATAACCATAAACAATAATGGATAATTGAAGATTTAGAGTTAAGAAATGTTCTCAAAAGATTTTACTCGAGAACCTGGTCCACTCGCCTCCTAATATCCTAAAAAACATAAATGGTTAAATGGGGTTTAAATCCCAAAATGGCAGCAAAACCTCCCAGGTGTCGTTTAAGAGAAACAGGTTCCACATAAGCAAACCCCACAAAAGTTGAGCGTCTCACTTTTGCGAACCATGCTTAATGGATCATCACTAAAGCGAATCTTTCTGAACAACTAGTTTGACTTTTGCAAACCTAGTTCTGCTTAAGAGTCCATTGCTAAAGAGAACCAGGTTCCACTTAAGTGAAAACTGCAGCGCTAGACACAATATCAGCCAACAAAAACATCTAAAAGAACCTCGAGATCCGTTTTAAAACTCATGAACACAACCTGCATATGTAAATCAATTATACTCGACCTTCTAGACTCAACGAAACCACCAAAACACGAAGTTGAGGTCTCGTTGGCCTGACATTCGCCAAAACACAAGAAACTAACTCATGCCTAAAAAGGCTAGAACAATCTCGACACCTCTCAAAAATCAAGACAAGCGACACCTAGGCCTAAAATCATCCACGAATCCACCTTAACTTTAAGAATTCTAATCTGAGCATCCGAAACCTCAATATTGACAAAAGTAAACTCAAAGGCTAAAATTTCACAATTTCACAACTTAGGACCTAAAATCCTTAAAAGACGAAATTGACAACTCTCATGGATTAGATTTCACATTTTGAGGATAATAATATCGACAGGAATCCATTCTAAAATAGGAAACTCCAAATGACACCAGAAACCACTTACTTAACAACTTACCTTTTCAAACTCAAAACTAACCAAAAATGTAAATTTTTAACTAAAATTCCTGTAACACCCTATACCCGAAAGAGGAAGGCTTAACAAATTTTAGGACTTGGCAAACCACAGACCGTGGTTGGACCCAAGCCACGTGGGTGATCCCCATAGGTGGAAACTCTTTTTGAAAGTGACCCACGCCAGGACCCATGGCTTGTGCATGGGTAAATCATCGCTGGATGGGGGCATTGTCGATTCGTAGAAATCTCTGACCACAAATGATGATGACCATGACGTACCATAGGTAAATCCATGGCCTGTCGATCGTGGTCCATAAGTTCTCACATAGTAGTTAAGTTTAAGGGCATAAGGGACTTTTCCGATTTTAATTAAATCAACGTGGTGTCATTTTGCATGAGTTTAAGGCACCTATATAAGTGATTTTAATCCCAAAATACCCCCAAATTAATTCATTCTATAAAAATCTCAAAAGAATTCCCAAAAATCCTCTCAAATATTCTCTCTCTAGAAGTTGAAAGAAGAAGAAGAAGATTGAAGCTAGGTCAAGATCAAGTCTCCAATTTTCAAGCTTTTTTGGGCTATTTGACTAAGGTATGATGGATTTTCATCCATGGGATCCTTCCTCCCATGGAGTTCCCTAGAATTTCACAATTTGATGAAGAATTTCCCTAATTCTAGTTAGGGTTTCTTTCATTGTTGTGGGTTATGATGAATGTTGATCCAATTGAGTGGATTATGATTGTTTATGATTGAATTGATAGAATTCCATGTATTTAGGATGAATTTACAAGTACCCATGCTTATCCTAAAGTTTGTGTTGAATGGATATAGTTAGGTTGATGTCATGTGAGGTAAACCTTATGGATTAGATATCTCCTTAAAGGATTGATGAATTATGGTTACAATTGCTTTAGATTGAAGCATATATGATAAACACCAACACTCGAGAGTAAATCATAGATGACGATCATGAGATGTAGAGCTTTGAGATTAAAGCCTAGACTATGCATTGTTGATTGATTAATGCTATGATGTGGAAGAGATACTTCCTATAATGAATTAATAAGCATGATTCTATGAATGTGAAATTCTTACTAACATGAAGTATTCTAGGTTGAAAGGATTGCTCGCCTAAAATGAATATATACTAAAATGCATTATGAATGATGATGCTATAGGCGATTACCCTTGACCTCCATATGAAAGATATGAGGCGATTCTCGTACTCCTTATACTTGAATAAGAGGTGAGTCCCATTTTCTTACTATGATAAATGGATATGGAGGTGAGGATCCATACTCCTTATGAAATGATGTGGAGGTGAGTACCCGCATCATGTGATGAGGTTGTGGAGGTGAGTTCCCGCAATCTAAAAATAAGTAAGGCAAAAGGCGAATACCCATTAGCCTTTATGACTTAGGCATAAAGGCGAATCCCCGTGTCTTTAAAAGTAAGTATAACTAATGTGATTATGTATGATAATGATTGCTTGGAGTGTTAATAGATATGCCTTCCATGATGTAAGCTTCTCTAGAAGCAAATGACCTAAGTCTCGTTTAAGGATAAATGAGGTTGCTTAAGGAAGTATTCGTCTTCCATTATGATGTTTATTATGTATTGATATGATTATACTTATGTCTTGTATTGACTAACGTTTATTATGTATTGATATGATTATGCCTTATGTCTTGTATTGACTAATGCTTATGTTTATGTTGTATATACTAGCCATCATATTTAATACTTGATTGTACCAACACATACTCTTGCCTAAATTCGTATCAAATGTAGGGTCCGACATTCCTGATTCACATACTTGTGGTTAGGCTCTAGTTGATCGTGAAGTAATGTTTTGGAGAGTCCTCATTGTATTCGAGGATTGGATAACCCTATTTTATTCATGTATTTCTTTTACCTTTTGAGAATATTGTATAGGTTGCGTCCCAAGATTTACACTTTCTTATGTTCTAGATGGTTTAAGACAATGTCATATTATACTTCCGCTTGCTTTTATAAAAGACTATCATTGTATTTGAAAAGTTTTAATTCCAGCACATTTTCTATTATTTTATGTTATGTTATGCTAAGTGACTTGTATGAGGCCTCTCGGGCTCTTATATGCCTTGTTACATCTAGGAGGTACCCCTGGGTCATGACAAACTTGGTAATCAGAGCACAATCTTTAGAGTGGTTCTAGGACGTCTCAAACCACGTCTAGTAGACTCTTTCTCATAATTGTGAAGCACTACCCATTTATGAATAGGAGGCTATTAGAATTTTAGGAAATTCAATTTTTCACTTATTTAAGTCGTGCCATTGAGTTTAACTCTATAAGTCTTTCTCATAATACATGCCCACTGTTTTTTTTGGAAATGACTACTAGAAGGGCTAATGCTAGAATATTGGAGGAAGACAATTTTGAGAAAAAGGTTTAACATGACTAATCCGGAGTTTAGGTCAGCATTCAAAGTGTTGGCTCAAGATGTGACGGTGTAATATGACCGAGAGGTTGTAACCCCCGTGAACCCAAGTGTGGGTACAGAGGTGTCAAGAATGAGAGATTTCATAAAAATGAACCCGCCCAAATTTTATAGCTCCAAACTTGAGAAAGACCTTCAAGAGCTTATTGATGAGGTTTATAAGGTGCTTTCTATAATGTGTGTCACTTCGGTAAATAAGGAGGAACTAGTCGCTTACCAACTCGAAGCGGTTGGTCAGATTTGGTTTAATCAGTGTAAAAAGGCTATACCAATGGAAGCGGGTCTCATAGAATGAAAAAGGCTCAAAAGTGCATTTCTTGATCGATTTTTCCCTCTAGATATGAGAGAGGACAAGGTATTTGAGTTCATCAACCTTAGGAAAAAATGTGAGTGTCAGAGAGTACACTTTGAGGTTCACTCAACTATCTAAATATGCTTCTTCCGATGTGGCAGACCATATCGCCAAGATGAGTAAGTTTATGTTGGGAGTGACCGACATGTTAGTCAAAGCGTGATGGCTGCTATTCTTGTTCATGACATGGATATCTCTCTCCTCATGGTGCATGCCCAAAAAATTGAAGAAAATCTCAACGAAAAATCTAGGGAGGAAAAAAATTGATGATGAAAACTCTGCATATGCTCGGTCCGGTGGACGGGGTCATTTTAGATTTTGGCAAAAGTACTCTGGTCAAGGTTCTACAATTGCTCCTCCGAATCCAAAAAATTAAAGGGTGTCTAATCCTATACCCTAAGAAGATGGTGGTAATCTTTGATGCCTACTTGTTCTAAATGTAGGGGAAACCATGAAGGGATGTGTCTATCGGGGTCTAATGCTTATTCTGGGTGTGGTAAAAATGGATCATAAAATAAGGGATTGTCTCAGTTACTAGATATGAGGGTTACACTCGTCGTAGGGATCAACCCTACCCTTCATTCGTACCAAGTGGCTTAAGTGGAAATGCTCCTAAGAAAAAACCATTTTTATGCTCTCCAAACTAGAGGCTACCAAGAGAGTTCTACGGATGTTGTGACTGGTATATTAAAAGATTTTCATATAGATGTGTATTCTTTGCTTGATTTGGGTGCTAATTTATCTTTTGTGACTCCTTTTATAACTATGAGATTTGATATGGCCCCCGACGTGTAGTTAAAACCTTTGTTTATTTCTACCCCTCTTGGTGATTCTATGGTGGCTAAAAGAGTCTACAGGAAATGTCTCATTTCCTTACCCCATAGAGTCACTCTAATAGATTTGGTGAAACTTTAGATGATTGACCTTGATGTCACCTTGTGTGGTTGCATTCTTGTTATGCCTCTATTGATTGTAAGACTACAATGGTCAAATTCCTGTTTCCAAATAAGCCTAATCTTGAGTGGAAGGGGGAAAATTCTATGACTAGAGGTCAATTTGTTTCTTACCTAAAAGCATAGAAAATGATCTCAAATGGTGTGTCTACCATATTGTGAGTGTAACAACCCTAAAAATGAATAGGATCAAGACTTAGCTGTTTCAAGAATGCTTACGATTAGACCAAGGTCCACACGTATTGATACGCGTAGAACCAGACCTCAGAACCCTTACTACGACCAAGCCAACCAACTTTGGGAGTTAATTGAGCTTGGAAAGGTTGGAACCAACCATGTGAGGCTCACGAAAACGTAGATTTAATCGAAAGAGTTTTTACCAGACTCAAAAAAAGAAATTTTAAGTTTTGAGGGTCCAAGGGTAAAATGGTCTTTTCCAGGCCAAGGGTAATATTGTAATTACCCTGAGTAATTAATTATTTAATTAATTAAGTTAAAATTAAAGAAATTCGGGTGGGGCAACCCGAAGTGACCCATTTTCGCAAAATGGGGTGACCCGGGTTCGAACACCACTAGAAGCAAGATTAAACTTGCTTTTTTTTAATGTGTTAACTTAATTTTTAATAAATAATTAATATTAGCTGATTTAGGAAAAAGAAATCAGATTTTTTATTAATTTTGATTAATTATTGAGTTGACTAATTCAAACCCACAAAATCCTACTTCTACTAGACTTCTATCTCCCATTTCCCCCACTCTCTCTTGCACGATTCTCTCTCTCTTTCACTTTCTTTTCTTGCTGAAAACGTGAGAAAACAATCAGCAAAAGAAAATTAAAGTCAAGGCAAAAGTTCATCAAGAACTTGAAAGATAGAAACTCAAAGAGAAAACAATCCGGTAACGTTAAGCAGAACTACTACGCTAGTCGGGTGAGGTTTGAGTGTGGGTGTTTGGACTGATTTTTGGAGAGGTTCTTGGGCAGCATTCTGGACATTTAACAAGAAAACAAGGTATGGGTCTTCTTACTCTTGGTCCCTTTCCCAAGAGACCCCTAGGACTCAGTATATTCGGCTAAAAAACTAAGGTTGATTCCCCTATTTTATGCTCCCTGTCATTAGCTCCCAATGAATGTAGGTTGGTATGAATGCTGGTAGACTTAGGATTATGTGATGTTTGTGTTAAATGTTAATGTGTTGGATGTACGTTAGTTTATCAAAAGACAAACCATGTATGTGTGTTCCAAATTAAGAAAGATGTATGCCATATTTGGAGTCTCGGCCTTGAGGCTTAAAATTGCTAATGTTGTGTTTGTTAATTTACGTACCCAAACTCATGAAGATTGTGATGTTCATAATTAAGAAATGTGGCTGACTTGAATAAGAATTTGATAGCCAATAAATTCTCTAAAGGATGCACTTAAAAAAAATTTTGAATGGAATTATGAAAGAATGTATGAACTAAGTAAAACATTGATGTTATGAGTTAATAGTAACTAAAAATTTCCAGCATTGTACAAGTTAATATAGACTAAATAAAAATGCATATGAATCTGGAAAATTTACTAAAGAAATAAAAGAATGAGGCCACTAGGAATTGAACCCGTGACCTCATCCTTGGGTGAAACAGACATGGCAAAGGGTGAGGGCTGGGGGGTTCGATCCTGGGTCTGAGCAAGGGCTAGAATAAGAGAAACATTAATGAGGGGAGTGGGATTCGAACCCACCACCCCTCGGTCAGAATTCATGAAGAGTAGAAGGAAAAATAAAATTAGAAAAAGATGTTAGGGCTAAGGGGATTCGAACCCCTTAGCTACTGCCGCGAAATTAAATGATAAAATAAGTGAGGCCATGGGGGTTCGATCCCATGACCTCACTGTACATGCCCTTAACTTAGAGAAAATATAAAAATATAATTATGGGGCTGTGGGGGTTCGAACCCACCACCTCACAGCCCTTAGCGAAAATTTATTAAAAGAAAGGAGGTTGTGGGGGTTCGAACCCACAACCTCCTTACTTGAACGAAATTAAGAGAAAAATAAAAGAGGTTGTGGGGGTTTGATCCCACAACCTCTTGGTTTAAGAAAGAATAGGAGAATAACATGTTAATAAAAAAAAAAAAAAGAGGTGGGGTTGTGGGGACTCGAACCCACAACCCATCGGCCAATGTAAGAGAAATTTAAAATAGAATAGTAAGCCTTCAATGTAAATATTGTGATTTGACGTAGAGTTAAAAATGCTATGAATATTAGAATGAAATCAATTAATAATGTAAATGACATTCAATTGATTCAAGCCTTGGGTTCCTTGCCCAAACTTCCGTTTGATACATAAGTCATACGTGAACAAATCATCCAAGAATAATGCCACCTACTTAGATCAAATTCAAGATCTTGGCATAACTACAAGATACATAAGTCTTGTACTACATAATCTTAGGAATGTAAGAATTACTTAACGAACTACGAATGAAGCCTCATGGCTTGTGTGTATAGACTCATAAGTCTAACATACGTTCAAAAAAGTGAATCCTAAGATGTATGAATATGAAATGGAGAAAACCCTAGAAGGGTTTAGCTATGAGGTAAATACACTAAATGGCCAAGTTGAATTGATTATGACGAGATGAACAATGAAATAATGACTTTGAAATCCTAGAAAGGATTAATAAGGGTTGTTGAAATCCACACCAACGGCCAAGCTGCATGGCTGCTGTGAAATGAACATAACGAATAAGGGTGAATACTATGAAAAGCAAGATGCTATGATGATGAATGTGGTGAACAAAACATGATAAGAGCTACGTTAAATACTGCGAGCTGAGATGCAGCCGCTAATCTCAAATGAGCCTACGTAAACTGATTACCAATACGTACTCACCTCTGCGAGGGTAGTAATGAAGAGACCAGTCTCGAGAACACTCTAATGAGAGTATTGAGCTTAACACACTCAATACGAATGATGAGATGAGAAATCATCTAATGAGCTATGATGTCATCATACTAGAAGCCAGCTTCCATGACGTATGAGATGAATGTAATGGAACTTTATACTAAGCACCGATAGACTGGCTATGAGCGGTGATGCCTTCTTTCGGGAAGGGCAGAGGTTCACGTAACTCTCATGAGATGAGACTGTCCGGCATGCCGGGTATGGGTCTCCTTATATCTCCTAGTCTTCGAACCTATACTGCCAATATAGGGATCTGGCGGGGTTAAATTCCCAAGTACGCTAGCATGTTTTGGGTCACTTTGGCCGGTGATTCCACCTCTTTTCGGTGTGGGGGAGACACTGGATTTCATGATGCTCACATGATCTATGTCGGTTAAAGTTAAAGTTCCCAATGAATGAATGAGGCCAGCCTCAAATGATGCACATAATGAAATGAATGATACCAAAGGTGTTAGGATAGGATAATCAAAAGGTGAGTTAGATTCAAGTACTGACATTAGGTCATTCTTGGTCATTCCACAACGAACCTAATGAAAGTCTTAAACTACATCCTAGGTATAACCGGTGGTTACACTGGAATATGAACAAAATGAAATGAAGTACGTATGAATGAATGAAGCAGACTCTGTGTTTGCTAACGAAGACTCCCAGTTGAGGTCCCATATGTTGAGCCTTCATTTCTGGGATGTCTTAATGTCAAGTCCATGATTCCAAGGTCTCATGGCATATGAATGAATGATATGAACGAAGTTATGTGCTATGTGTAAATATTATGTGCTGTGTGCAAATGTGAGAAGTATGATTATGTATGTTATTCTCATGGCATAACTTTCCTATTCCAAATTTGGAAAGCTCACTGACTTTCCTAATCCAAATTTGGAAAGATCACTTACTTTCCTAATCCAAATTAGGAAACTTTCCTAATCTCAATTTGGCAAGTCCACTGACTTGACTTCCAAAAATCATGTTGTTACGAAAGAGCTATTCTTTCTCATGCATGTCCTTGGTGTGTGCTTGCATATACCCATACTTAGTACAAGTGTGTACTAACCCTATACAAACTCTACTATTTTAGGTGCAGGCACAGGTGGATGGTAGAGCTACAGGATCATCGCTGCAGTTATCCGGACGTCCAGCATTCATCCGGTTTTGGTAGGTCCTCATGCTTTCGAGGATGCTACTGTTTATGTTCTAGCTTAGTTTAGGAGTTGAGCTAGTGGAGCATGTTCCACTAGCGTTTCTTTCTTATTTTATTCAGACTATGTATGGGTGCCATTTTGGCAATTATACGATTATGTTATTGAACTATTCCTTTCATTTGATTATCTCTTAATGTTTAGATGGTTGATGTTGAACGAATTACGAATGTATTAGAAGTGTTTAGTAAGTAATGTTTAGAAACAAAAAGTTTCAAATTTTCCGCTAAACTTAACCTATGTAAAGTAAGAATGACGTAAGTAGGCTTGTCTGTGACCTCTGAGAGGTCAACGACGCCGGTCTCGTCTGGGGTCTAGATTCCGGTCGTGACAAAGTTCATATCAGAGCACTAGGTTAAATTACGAAAATAATAAGTTCACATCAACCATATTGAGTACTTTCTAAGTCATGGTAGTGAAGTGCACCACTATCCTGGATTAGAGACTGCATGATGCGTAGGAATGTTTCCCTTCTTCTGATCTTATCGTGCTTTTCTAAATGTCTGAATTCTTGGTGTTATGAGCATGTCTAACATCAATCCTTTTGTTTTCCAGAGAATGAACACTAGGAGAGCAAATGGCCAGAGGAGAGGAGGAGCAGCTGCTAGGGGTAATCAGGATCTACCCCAGGCTCCAGCTGAAGGAGTGGCCATACCAGTTAACCCAGCTGGGTTGACTGATGCTGAGGTGCGGGCATCTTTGGCCCAAATGGCACAGGCCATTACCATGCAGGCCCAGGCTATGACTGCCCAGGTCAACAGACAGGATGTTCAGAGGGAGAACCCACCGGTCCGTAGCATGGCTGACAGACTAAGGGATTTCACGAGGATAAATCCTCCGATTTTCACAGGGGTTAAGGCATCGGAGGATCCTCAAGAGTTTGTAGATGAGGTGCATAAGATCCTGGTGGCTATGGGGGCCACTGACATTGAGAAGACTGAGCTGGCTTCCTATCAGCTCAAGGATGTAGCACAGACTTGGTGCAAGATGTGGCAAGATAGCCATGTCTTAGGTGGAGTACCAGTCACATGGGAGCTGTTCAAGACAGCATTTCTGGAGAGATTCTTTCCCAGGGAGATGAGGGAGGCCAAGGTTGACGAATTCATCAACCTCAAACAAGGCTCCATGACAGTCAGGGAGTATTCCCTGAAGTTTGTTAAGCTGTCAAGGTATGTTGTTTTTCCCCAAGTATTTAATAGTAAGAATAAGAATAATACTGAACCTTGTTGGAATCTCCCAGGTATGCTACTTCCCTGGTTTCTAACAGCAGGGATGAGATGAGCAGGTTCCTCACAGGAATCAATGGAGACCTGGAGGAGGAGTGTCGATCTGCTATGCTCCATGATAATATGGATCTTTCCAGGTTGATGGTGCATGTCCAGCAGGTAGAGGACAGCCGCAGAAAGAGAGGTGTTCGTGATGCTAGAAGGCCTAGGCCTCAAGATCAGGCAGGACCCAGTCATGGAGGCCACAGGAACAACTTTGGCGTCCGTGAGCAGCCCAGGTTTAAGAAGGGGCTCTCCCACCAAGGGGAGTCAAGTTCATCCAAGAGTTGCTATGATAGGGATTCTGAGTCCAGAGTTAAGAGAAACAATGGAGTAGATACACCTCAGGAGAGGCCACCTTGCAGGAAGTGTGGCAAACTGCATGGAGGAGAGTGTATGATGGGCTCTAATGCTTGTTACAGCGGTGGAAAACCGGGCCACATGGTGAAAGATTGTCCGAATAAGAGGAGTCAAGAACAAGGGACGGAGAGAGTTCAGACAAATGGCCCGAATGAAGAGGCTCTAAAGAGGCAACTATTCTTCGCACTCAAGTCCAGGGGTGCAGGGGAAGGCACTTCTGATGAAGCCTCGGGTGCGTAGCCTTAATTAGCCTTTCATATATTTGACTGTATATGGTGTTTATGCCCTAGTATGAGGTTAATAGGTTTGAAGTCATCATATTGGTTGCTGATGTATGTGATTTTTATGTTGACTTTGTGTTGTATCCTTTGATGAGACCAGTTTAGGGAAGAATGCTTTAGTCTAAAAATGTAAAGCTACTAGTAGGTTTCAAGGAGGTGTTTCATCATGTTAATATGTGAATAAGATATTCACTAGTGAAAGTATTGAGGTACCTATGTATGCGTAGGTTCTATAGATGACATACTTATTGTTAGTAAAGAGTAGTGTCATTCAGGGACGAATGTTCCTAAGGGGGGGGCGGGATAATGTAACAACCCTAAAAATGAATAGGATCAAGACTTAGATGTTTCAAGAATGCTTGCGATTAGACCAAGGTCCACACGTATTGATACGCGTAGAACCAGACCTCAGAACCCTTACTATGACCAAGCCAACTAACTTGGGGAGTTAACTGAGCTTGGAAAGGTTGGAACCAACCATGTGAGGATCACGAAAATGAAGATTTAATCGAAAGAGTTTTTATCGGACTCAAAAAAAGAAATTTTAAGTTTTGAGGGTCCAAGGGTAAAATGGTCTTTTCCAGGCCAAGGGTAATATTGTAATTACCCTGAGTAATTAATTATTTAATTAATTAAGCTAAAAATAAAGAAATTCGGGTGGGGCAACCCGAAGTGACCCATTTTCGCAAAATGGGGTGACCGATGTTCGAACCCCACTAGAAGCAAGATTAAACTTGCTTTTATTTTAATGTGTTAACTTAATTTTTAATAAATAATTAATATTAGCTGATTTAGGAAAAATAAATCAGATTTTTTATTAATTTTGATTAATTATTGAGTTGACTAATTCAAACCCACAAAGTCCTACTTCTACTAGACTTCTATCTCCCATTTCCCCCACTCTCTCTTGCACGATTCTCTCTCTCTTTCACTCTCTTTTCTGGGCTGAAAACGTGAGAAAACAATCAGCAAAAGAAAATTAAAGTCAAGGCAAAAGTTCATCAAGAACTTGAAAGATAGAAATTCAAAGAGAAAACAATCCGGTAACGTTAAATAGAACTACTACGCTAGTCGGGTGAGGTGTGAGTGTGGGTGATTGGACTGATTTTTGGAGAGGTTCTTGGGCAGCATTCTGGACATTTAACAAGAAAACAAGGTATGGGTCTTCTTACTCTTGGTCCCTTTCCCAAGAGACCCCTAGGACTCAGTATATTCGGCTAAAAAACTAAGGTTGATTCCCCTATTTTATGCTCCCTGTCATTAGCTCCCAACGAATGTAGGTTGGTATGAATGCTGGTAGACTTAGGATTATGTGATGTTTGTGTTAAATGTTAATGTGTTGGATGTACGTTAGTTTATCAAAAGACAAACCATGTATGTGTGTTCGAAATTAAGAAAGATGTATGCCATATTTGGAGTCTCGACCTTGAGGCTTAAAATTGCTAATGTTGTGTTTGTTAATTTACGTACCCAAACTCATGAAGATTGTGATGTTCATAATTAATAAATGTGGCTGACTTGAATAAGAATTTGATAGCCAATAAATTCTCTAAAGGATGCACTTAAAAAAAATGTTGAAGTGGAATTATGAAAGAATGTATGAACTAAGTAAAACATTGATGTTATGAGTTAATAGTAACTAAAAATTTCCAGCATTGTACAAGTTAATATAGACTAAATAAAAATGCATATGAATCTGGAAAATTAACTAAAGAAATAAAAGAATGAGGCCACTAGGAATTGAACCCGTGACCTCATCCTTGGGTGAAACAGACACGGCAAAGGGTGAGGGCTGGGGGGTTCGATCCTGGGTCTGAGCAAGGGCTAGAATAAGAGAAAAATTAATGAGGGGAGTGGGATTCGAACCCACCACCCCTCGGTCAGAATTCATGAAGAGTAGAAGGAAAAATAAAATTAGAAAAAGATGTTGGGGCTAAGGGGATTCGAACCCCTTCGCTACTGCCGCGAAATTAAATGATAAAACAAGTGAGGCCATGGGGGTTCGATCCCATGACCTCACTGTACATGCCCTTAACTTAGAGAAAATATACAAATATAATTATGGGGATGTGGGGGTTCGAACCCACCACCTCACAGCCCTTAGCGAAAATTTATTAAAAGAAAGGAGGCTGTGGGGGTTCGAACCCACAACCTCCTTACTTGAACGAAATTAAGAGAAAAATAAAAGAGGTTGTGGGGGTTTGATCCCACAACCTCTTGGTTTAAGAAAGAATAGGAGAATAACATGTTAATAAAAAAAAAAAAAAGAGGTGGGGTTGTGGGGACGCGAACCCACAACCCATCGGCCAATGTAAGAGAAATTTAAAATAGAATAGTAAGCCTTCAATGTAAATATTGTGATTTGACGTAGAGTTAAAAATGCTATGAATATTAGAATGAAATCAATTAATAATGTAAATGACATTCAATTGATTCAAGACTTGGGTTCCTTGCCCAAACTTCCGTTTGATACATAAGTCATACGTGAACAAATCATCCAAGAATAATGCCACCTACTTAGATCAAATTCAAGATCTTGGCATAACTACAAGATACATAAGTCTTGTACTACATAATCTTAGGAATATAAGAATTACTTAACGAACTATGAATGAAGCCTCATGGCTTGTGTGTATAGACTCATAAGTCTAACATACGTTCAAAAGTAAGTGAACCTAAGATGTATGAAATGAAATGATGAACCCTAGAAGGGTTAAGTATGAGTGTAAATACACTAAATGGCCAAGTGCATTGGCATATGATGAGATGAACAATGAAATAATGAAATCCTAGAAGGATTAAGTAAGGGTGTGAAACACACCAAATGGCCAAGTGCATTGGCATATGATGAAATGAACATTCACGTAATAAGAGGTGAATAACTATGAAAAGCAAAGATGCTAATGATGATGAATGTGGTGAAAACATGATAAGAGGCTAACGTAAATGATGAGAGCAATCTCAAATAAGCCTAAGTAAATGTTACCAATACGTACTCACCTATGAGAGTGTAAGATAATGAAGAGACCACTCTATGAACACTCTAATGAGAGTATTGAGCTTAACACACTCAATACGAATGATGAGATGAGAAATCATCTAATGAGCTATGATGTCCTCATACTAGAAGTCAACTTCCATGACGTGATGGAACTTTATACTGAGCACCGATAGACTAGCTATGAGAGGTGATGCCTTCTTTCGGGAAGGGCGGAGGTTCACGTAACTCTCATGAGATGAGACTATCAGGCTTGCCGGGTATGGGTCTCCTTATATCTCCTAGTCTTCGAACCTATACTGCCAATATAGGGATCTGGCGGGGTTAAATTCCCATGTACGCTAGCATGTTATTGGATCACTTTGGCCGGTGATGCCACCTCTTTTTCGGGGTGGGGGGAGACACTGATTTCATGATGCTCACATGATCTTGTCGGTTAAAGTTAAAGGTCCCAATGATGAATGAGGCAGCCGCAATGATGCACATAATGAATGAAGGATCCAAACGGGTTAGGATAGGTAATCAAAAGGTGAGTTAGATTTCAAGTACTGACATTAGGTCATTCTTCTGGGTCCATTGCACAACGAACCATGAAAGGCTTAAACTACATCCCTAGTATAAACCGTGTGTTACACGGGATATGAACGAAATGAAATTAGTAAACGTATGATGAATGAAGCAGACGCCTGTGTTTGCTACGAAGACTCCCAGTTTTTTGAGGTCCCATATGTTGAGCCCTTCATTTCTGGGATGTCTCATGTCAAGAAGTCATGATTCCAAGGTCTCATGGCATATGAATGAATGATATGAACGAAGTTAAATGTGCGATGTGTAAATGTTATGTGCTGTGTGCAAATGTGACAAGTATGATTATGTATGTTATTCTCATGGCATAACTTTCCTATTCCAAATTTGGAAAGCTCACTGACTTTCCTAATCCAAATTTGGAAAGATCACTTACTTTCCTAATCCAAATTAGGAAACTTTCCTAATCTCAATTTGGCAAGTCCACTGACTTGACTTCCAAAAATCATGTTGTTACGAAAGAGCTATTCTTTCTCATGCATGTCCTTGGTGTGTCCTTGCATATACCCATACTTAGTACAAGTGTGTACTAACCCTATACAAACTCTACTATTTTAGGTGCAGGCACAGGTGGACGGTAAAGCTACAGGATCATCGCTGCAGTTATCCGGACGTCCAGCATTCATCCGGTTTTGGTAGGTCCTCATGCTTTCGAGGATGCTACTGTTTATGTTCTAGCTTAGTTTAGGAGTTGAGCTAGTGGAGCATGTTCCACTAGCGTTTCTTTCTTATTTTATTCAGACTATGTATGGGTGCCATTTTGGCAATTATACGATTATGTTATTGAACTATTCCTTTCATTTGATTATCTCTTAATGTTTAGATGGTTGATGTTGAACGAATTACGAATGTATTAGAAGTGTTTAGTAAGTAATGTTTAGAAACAAAAAGTTTCAAATTTTCCGCTAAACTTAACCTATGTAAAGTAAGAATGATGTAAGTAGGCTTGTCTGTGACCTCTGAGAGGTCAACGACGCCGGTCTCGTCTGGGGTCTAGATTCCGGTCGTGACAAAGTTCGTATCAGAGCACTAGGTTAAATTACGAAAATAATAAGTTCACATCAACCATATTGAGTAGTTTCTAAGTCATGGTAGTGAAGTGCACCACTATCCTGGATTAGAGACTGCATGATGCGTAGGAATGTTTCCCTTCTTCTGATCTTATCGTCCTTTTCTAAATGTCTGAATTCTTGGTGTTATGAGCATGTCTAACATCAATCCTTTTGTTTTCCAGAGAATGAACACTAGGTGAGCAAATGGCCAGAGGAGAGGAGGAGCAGCTGCTAGGGGTAATCAGGATCTACCCCAGGCTCCAGCTGAAGGAGTGGCCATACCAGTTAACCCAGCTGGGTTGACTGATGCTGAGGTGCGGGCATCTTTGGCCCAAATGGCACAGGCCATTACCATGCAGGCCCAGGCTATGACTGCCCAGGTCAACAGACAGGATGTTCAGAGGGAGAACCCACCGGTCCGTAGCATGGCTGACAGACTAAGGGATTTCACGAGGATAAATCCTCCGATTTTCACAGGGGTTAAGGCATCGGAGGATCCTCAAGAGTTTGTAGATGAGGTGCATAAGATCCTGGTGGCTATGGGGGCCACTGACATTGAGAAGACTGAGCTGGCTTCCTATCAGCTCAAGGATGTAGCACAGACTTGGTGCAAGATGTGGCAAGATAGCCATGTCTTAGGTGGAGTACCAATCACATGGGAGCTGTTCAAGACAGCATTTCTGGAGAGATTCTTTCCCAGGGAGATGAGGGAGGCCAAGGTTGACGAATTCATCAACCTCAAACAAGGCTCCATGACAGTCAGGGAGTATTCCCTGAAGTTTGTTAAGCTGTCAAGGTATGTTGTTTTTCCCCAAGTATTTAATAGTAAGAATAAGAATAATACTGAACCTTGTTGGAATCTCCCAGGTATGCTACTTCCCTGGTTTCTAACAGCAGGGATGAGATGAGCTGGTTCCTCACAGGAATCAATGGAGACCTGGAGGAGGAGTGTCGATCTGCTATGCTTTATGATAATATGGATCTTTCCATGTTGATGGTGCATGTCCAGCAGTTAGAGGACAGCCGCAGAAAGAGAGGTGTTCGTGATGCTAGGTGGCCTAGGCCTCAAGATCAGGCAGGACCCAGTCATGGAGGCCACAGGAACAACTTTGGCGTCCGTGAGCAGCCCAGGTTTAAGAAGGGGCTCTCCCACCAAGGGGAGTCAAGTTCATCCAAGAGTCGCTATGATAGGGATTCTGAGTCCAGAGTTAAGAGAAACAATGGAGTAGATACACCTCAGGAGAGGCCACCTTGCAGGAAGTGTGGCAAACTGCATGGAGGAGAGTGTATGATGGGCTCTAATGCTTGTTACAGCTGTGGAAAACCAGGTCACATGGTGAAAGATTGTCCGAATAGGAGAAGTCAAGAATAAGGGAAGGATAGAGTTCAGCCTAATGGTCCAAATGAAGAGGCTCCAAGGAGGCAACGATTCTTCGCACTCAAGTCTAGGAGTGCAGGGGAAGGCACTTCTGATGAAGCCTCAGGTGCGTAGCCGTAATTAGTCTTTCATATATTTGACTGTGTATGGTGGTTATGCACTAGTATGAAGTTAATATGTTTGAGTCATCATTTTGGTTGCTGATTTGTATGACTTATATGGTGACTTATGTTATATGCTTTAATAAGACTAGTTCAGGAAAGAATTCTTTAGTCTATTAATGTAAAGCTACTAGTAGGTTTCAAGGATGTGTACCATCATGTTAATATGTGAATCAGATATTCACCAGTGGAAGTATTGAAGTACCTATGTATGCGTACGTTCTATAGATGACATACTTATTGTTAGTAAAGAGTAGTGTCATTCGGGGACGAATGTTCCTAAGGGGGGGATAATGTAACAACCCTAAAAATGAATAGGATCAAGACTTAGGTGTTTCAAGAATGCTTGCGATTAGACCAAGGTCCACACGTATTGATACGCGTAGAACCAGACCTCAGAACCCTTACTACGACCAAGCCAACTAACTTGGGGAGTTAATTGAGCTTGGAAAGGTTGGAACCAACCATGTGAGGCTCACGAAAATGAAGATTTAATCGAAAGAGTTTTTACCGGACTCAAAAGAAGAAATTTTAAGTTTTGAGGGTCCAAGGGTAAAATGGTCTTTTCCAGGCCAAGGGTAATATTGTAATTACCCTGAGTAATTAATTATTTAATTAATTAAGTTAAAAAAATAAAGAAATTCGGGTGGGGCAACCCGAAGGGACCCATTTTCGCAAAATGGGGTCACCCGGGTTCGAACCCCACTAGAAGCAAGATTTAACTTGCTTTTATTTTAATGTGTTAATTTAGTTTTAATAAATAATTAATAATAGCTGATTTAGGAAAAAGAAATCAGATTTTTTATTAATTTTTATTAATTAATAAGTTGACTAATTCATACCACAAAGTCCTACTTATACTAGACTTCTACATCCCATTTCCCCCACTCTCTTTGAACGATCTCTCTCTCTCTTTCACTCTTTTCTTTCTTGGCTGAAAACGTGAGAAAACAATCAGCAAAAGGAAAATAAAGTAAAGGCAAAAGTTCATCAAGAACTTAAAAGATAGAAACACAAAGAGGAAGCAATCCGTAACGTTAAGCAAAACGTACTACACTAGTCGGGTAAGGTGTGACTTTGGGTGTGTGGACTGATTTGTGGAGGAGTTCTTGGACAGTATTTTGAACATTTAACAAGAAAACAAGGTATGGGTTTTCTTACTCTTGGTCCCTCTCCCAAGAGACCCCTACGACTCAGTATATTCGGCTCAAAAACTAAGGTTGATTCCCCTATTGCATGTCCCTGTCATTAGCTCCCAACGAATGTAGGTTGGTATGAATGCTGGTAGACTTAGGATTATGTGATGTTTGTGTTAAATGTTAATGTGTTGGACGTACGTTAGTTTATGATAAGACAAACCATGTGTGTGTTCGAAATAAAGAAAAATGTATGCCATATTTGGAGTCTCGGCCTTGAGGCTTAAAATTGCTAATGTTGTGTTTGTTAATTTACGTACCCAAACTCATGAAGATTGTGATGTTAATAATTAAGAAATGTGGCTGACTTGAATAAGGATTAGACAGCCAATAAATTCTCTAAAGGATGCACTTAAAAATACGTTGAAGTGGAATTATGAAAGAATGTATGAACTAAGTAAAACATTGATGTTATGAGTTAAAAGTAACTAAAAATTTCCAGCATTGTACGAGTTAATATAGACTAAATAAAAATGCATATGAATCTGGAAAATTTACTAAAGAAATAAAAGAATGAGGCCACTAGGAATTGAACCCGTGACCTCATCCTTGGGCGAAACACACACGGCAAAGGGTGAGGGCTGGGGGGTTCGATCCTGGGTCTGAGCAAGGGCTAGAATAAGAGAAAAAAATTAATGAGGGGAGTGGATTCGAACCCACCACCCCTCGGTCAAAATTCATGAAGAGTAGAAGGAAAAATAAAATAAGAAAAAGATGTTGGGGCTAAGGGGATTCGAACCCCTTAGCTACTGCCGCGAAATTTAATGATAAAACAAGTGAGGCCATGGGGGTTCGATCCCATGACCTCACTGTACATGCTCCTAACTTAGAGAAAATATTAAAAATATAATTATGGGGCTGTGGGGGTTCGAACCCACCACCTCACAGCCCTTATGCGAAAAATTAATTAAAAGGAAGGAGGCTGTGGGTGTTCGAACCCACAACCTCCTTACTTGAGCGAAATTAAGAGAAAATAAAAGAGGTTGTGGGGGTTCGATCCCACAACCTCTTGCTTTAAGAAAGAATAGGAGAATATTATGTTGATAAAAAAATAAAAGGTGGGGTTGTGGGGACTCGAACCCACAACCCATCGGCCAATGTAAGAGAGACTTTAAGTAGAAAAGTAAACCTTCAATATAAACATTGTGATTTGACTTAGAGTTAAAATGTTATGACTATTAGAATAAAATCAATTAATAATGTAAATGACATTCAATTGATTCAAGACTTGGGATTCCTTGCCCAAACTTCCGTTTGATACATAAGTCATACGTGAACAAATCATCCAAGAATAATGCCACCTACTTAGATTAAATTCAAGATCTTGGCATAACTACAAGATACATAGGTCTTGTACTACATAATCTTAGGAATGTAAGAATTACTTAACGAACTATGAATGAAGCCTCATAGATTGTGTGGATAGACTCACAAGTCTAATATACGTTCATAAGTATGTGAACCTAAGATGTATGAAATGAAATGATGAACCCTAGAAGGGTTAAGTAAGAGTGTAAATACACCAAATGGCCAAGTGCATTGGCATATGATGAAATGAACATTCACGTAATAAGAGGTGAATAACTATGAAAAGCAAAGATGTTAATGATGATGAATGTGGTGACAACATGATATGAGGCTAATGTAAATGATGAGAGCAATCTCAAATGAGCCTAAGTAAATGCTACCAATACGTACTCACCTATGAGGGTGTAAGATAATGAAGAGACAAGTCTCTATGAACACTCTAATGAGAGTATTGAGCTTAATACTTAATACTAATGATGAGATGAGAAATCATCTATTGAGCTATGATGTCCTCATACTAGAAGCCAACTTCCATGACGTATGAGTTGAATGTAATGGAACTTTATACTGAGCACCGATGAACTAGCTATGAGCGGTGATGCCTTCTTTCGGAAAGGGCGGAGGTTCACGTAACTCTCATGAGATGAGACTGTCCGGCTTGCCGGGTATGGGTCTCCTTATATCTCCTAGTCTTTGAACCTATACTGCCAATATAGAGATCTGGCGAGGTTAAATTCCCATGTACGCTAGCATGTTATTGGATCACTTTGGCCGGTGATTCCACCTCTTTTCGGTGTGGGGGAGACACTGGATTTCATGATGCTCACATGATCTATGTCGGTTAAAGTTAAAGTTCCCAATGAATGAATGAGGCCAGCCTTAAATGATGCACACAATGAAATGAATGATACCAAAGGTGTTAGGATAGGATAATCAAAAGGTGAGTTAGATTCAAGTAATGACATTAGGTCATTCTTGGTCATTGCACAACGAACCTAATGAAAGTCTTAAACTACATCCTAGGTATAACCGGTGGTTACACTGGAATATGAACGAAATGAAATGAAGTACGTATGAATGAATGAAGCAGACTCTGTGTTTGCTAACGAAGACTCCCAGTTGAGGTCCCATATGTTGAGCCTTCATTTCTGGGATGTCTTAATGTCAAGTCCATGATTCCAAGGTCTCATGGCATATGAATGAATGATATGAACGAAGTTATGTGCTATGTGTAAATGTTATGTGCTGTGTGCAAATGTGAGAAGTATGATTATGTATGTTATTCTCATGGCATGACTTTCCTATTCCAAATTTGGAAAGCTCACTGACTTTCCTAATCCAAATTTGGAAAGATCACTTACTTTCCTAATCCAAATTAGGAAACTTTCCTAATCTCAATTTGGCAAGTCCACTGACTTGACTTCCAAAAATTATGTTGTTACGAAAGAGCTATTCTTTCTCATGCATGTCCTTGGTGTATGCTTGCATATACCCATACTTAGTACAAGTGTGTACTAACCCTATACAAACTCTACTATTTTAGGTGCAGGCACAGGTGGACGGTAGAGCTACAGGATCATCGCTGCAGTTATCCGGACGTCCAGTATTCATCCGGTTTGGTAGGTCCTCATGCTTTCGAGGATGCTACTGTTTATGTTCTAGCTTAGTTTAGGAGTTGAGCTAGTGGAGCATGTTCCACTAGCGTTTCTTTCTTATTTTATTCAGACTATGTATGGGTGCCATTTTGGCAATTATACGATTATGTTATTGAACTATTCCTTTCATTTGATTATCTCTTAATGTTTAGATGGTTGATGTTGAACGAATTACGAATGTATTAGAAGTGTTTAGTAAGTAATTTTTAGAAACAAAAAGTTTCAAATTTTCCGCTAAACTTAACCTATGTAAAGTAAGAATGACGTAAGTAGGCTTGTCTGTGACCTCTGAGAGGTCAACGACGCCGGTCTCGTCTGGGGTCTAGATTCCGGTCGTGACAGTGAGGTTGAGGTATGTGTAGTCCGAAACTCCTACTCTTGAGTCGGTTCCTAATGTAAATGAGTTTCGAGAAGTCTTTCATGATGATTTACCCAGTGTTCCTCCAAAAAGGGAAATAGACTTTGGGATTGCCCTTCTTCCCGATATCCAACATATCTCTCTTCCTCCTTATAGAATGGCTCCAATGGAACTTAAGGAGTACAAGGAACAATTAACGGACTTATGGGATAAGTGTTTCATTTGACCGAGTATCTCTACATTGGGTGCTCCAGTGTTATCTTTTAGGAAGAAAGATGGTTCACTCTGATGTGTATTGATTCCCGCCAATACAATAAAGTGACCATCAAGAACAAGTATCCTCTTCCGAGAATAGATGACTTATTTGATCAACTCCAAGGGGTAAGTTATTTATCCAAAGATGATCTCTGGTCGGATTATCACCAATTAAGGGTGAAAGAGGAAGATATTCCAAAAACAACATTCAAAACTCGATATGGTCATTATGAGTTTTTGGTTTTTTCTTTTGGTTTGACTAATGTCCCGACAACGTTTATGGAATTGATCATTAGGGTGTTTAGACAATACCTTAATATGTTCATGATTGTGTTTATCAATGATATTTTGATCTATTCAATTAGTGAGAATGAGCATATTGATCATTTGAGGATTGTACTACAAATTCTCAAGGACCAACAACTTTATGCGAAGTTTAGTAAATGTGAGGTTTGTTGAGGTCCATAGCTTTCCTTGGCCATATAGTTTCGAGCAAGGGTATTAAGGTAGTTCTAAAGAAATGGATACGGTCAAGAGTTGGCATAAACATCTATCACCGACAGATATTATAAGCTTCTTAGGTTTGCCCGGTTATTGTAGAAGGTTTGTTGAGGGGTTTTCCTCCATTTCTTCTACTATGATGGCTTTGATTCAAAAGAAATCCAAGTCCCTATGGTCGGAAGCTTGTGAGAAAAGTTTCCAATAATTGAAAGATAGACTGACTTCCGCTCCGGTGTTGACCTTACATGAAGGTACAAATCCTTATGGTATATTGTGACACATCTAGAGAGGGTTTGGGATGTGTGCTTATACAAAATGATAAGATGATTTCCTATGCTTCAAGGCAACTATAGTTTCATGAGAAGAATAATCCTACCCACGATCTTGAGTTAGCGAATGTTCTATTTGACTTAATGATGTGGAGGCATTATTTGTATGGGGTCCATGTTGATGTGTTTACCGATCACTAAAGATTTCCATATGTGTTTACCCAAGAAGATATAAATCTTAACCAAAGAAGGTGTCTTGATTTATTGAAGGATTATGATATGAGTGTACTCTATCACCCCGAAATAGTGAATGTAGTGGGGGATGCCCTTAGTCGGTTGTCCATGTTAGTTTTGCACATGTTGATGATGAGAGGAAAGAGTTGGTTCGAGATGTTCATAGGTTGGCCTGATCTGGAGTTCAACTAGTGGATTCCACCAAGGGTGGTATAATGGTCTATAATGGTTCCGAATCTTTTGTGTCCAATGATAAATCAAATAAATGTCTTGATCTGATCTTAGTTGAATAGAAAGAAGTGGTACTAAAGTAGGCCGTAAAGGCTTTCTCTCAAGGGGAGATGGTGTCCTAAGGTACCAAGGTTGATTATATGTTCCGGATGTGGATGACTCAAGGGAACAAATTTTATCCAAAGTCCATAGTTCTCGGTATTCTATTCACCCAGGAGCCACCATGATGTACCGTGATTTGCAAGAGATCTATTGATGAAATGGGATGAAGAAGGATATTGTGGGATTTGTGGCTAAGTTTCCTAATTTCAAAAAATCCAGGATTGAGCATGAAAGACCGGGAGGTTTATCCCAAGATAATATCATTCCTAATTGGGATTTGGAAGATCTAAATATGGACTTCATAGTAGGGTTGCCACAGACTCGACACCATTTTGATTTGATTTGGGTTATAGTTCATCGAATGATGAAGTCGTCTCATTAATTCCCGTTAAAGTTTGTTATAGTATGGAATATTATCTAAGTTGTACTCGAGGGAGATGGTAAGGCTTCATGGATTTCCCTTCAAGTGAAGTTGGGGTGACCGTTTGCCCTTGATTGAATTTGCCGATAATAATAGCTACCATTCTAGTATTGGTATGGCTATGTTTGAGGCTTTGTATGGTAGAAGGTGTATATCCCCTATTATATGGTTTGAGGTAGGTGAGGTTTCCTTGATAGGGCCCGAGTGATTTCATGAGGCTATTGAAAAGATTTGACTCATTAGAGAGAGATTGAGAATGATGCAAAGTCGACAAAAGCCTTATTCCGATGTTCGAAAGAGAGACCTTGATTTTGATGTGCATGATTTGGTTTACTTAAAAATCTCACCCATGAAGGGTTTAATGAGGTCTGGTAAGAAAGAGAAGCTTAGTCCCCCTTTTATAAGCCCATATCAAATTTTGAGACGTGTTGGTAAGGAAGCATATGGTTTGATTTGCCAAATCAGTTGGCATCGCTGCATCCCGTGTTCCATGTCTCTATGTTGAAAAAGTGTGTTTGAGACCCAACATACATAGTTCCCCTTGGGGTTGGAAGTGAAAGAGAACCTTTCTTATGAAGAAGTTCCGGTTGAGATATTTGATCGGCAAGTCAAGAGGTTGAAGAATATAAATTTAGCTTCCGTTAAGGTGTTATGGAGAAACCATCTAGTTGAGAGTGCTACTTGGGTTAGCAAATCTCATTGAACAATTCTATGAGAAACAATCTAATGTTCATTGAGATTTTCTAAGCTTTCCTCTTTTGGGTACGGGGTGTTACATTATCTCCCCCTTAACATTTCTAACATTTCTAATGTTCAATCATCATTTCTAATGTAGCCCATCATGCATACAACTTTTCTTAACATTTCTAATGTTCAATGAAATTTGCTAAGCCTTCCTCTTTCGGGTACGGGGTGTTACATTATCTCCCCCTTAGGATCATTTGTCCTCGAATGAGAATTTAAGCACATTTCCAACCGAAAAACGTATGACTAGTAGCCCATCATGCATACAAATTATCTTAACATTTCTAATGTTTAATGAGATTTGCTAAGCCTTCCTCTTTTGGGTACGGGGTGTTAAATTATCCCCCCCCCCTTAACATTTCTAACATTTCTAATGTTCAATCTGCATACTCAATGCACCATAAGGAAGTAGGAACTACATATAACAACCCAATAAACTTGAAATCTTAAATGTTCAATGAAATTTTCTAAGCCTTCCTCTTTCGGGTACGGGGTGTTACATTATCTCCCCCTTAGGATCATTTATCTTTGAATGAAACTTTAAGAACATTTCCAACCAAAAAACGTAAGACTAGTAGCCCATCATGCATACAACTTATCTAAATGCACACAACTAAGGATGAATATCAATTCTTATCTCAGCATACTCAATGCACCATAAGGAAGTAGGAACTACATATAACAACCCAATAAACTTGAAATCTTAATATTTATAATGTTCAATGAGGAACTTAAGACTTTCAGGTATCATCCACATGGTCAAACCATAGACCGTGGTTGGACCCACACCACATAGGTGAGCCTCGTAGCTGGACAAAATTTTAGGTAGTGACCCATGCCAGGACCCATAGCCGATGGATGCGTCCATAGTCCGTGGATGGGGGGTGTCACTGATTTGCAGAATTCTTAGACCACAAACAACAATGACCAAGATGGACCGTAGGTCCATCCACTGTCTGTCAATCGTGGTCCGTAATTCATCACCTGTCAGTTAAGTTTAGGGGCATAAGGGTCTTTTCCTAATTTAATTAAATCAATGTGGTGTCATTTTGCCTAAGTATAAGACACCTATGTAAGTGATTTTAACCCCCAAAATCCCCTATTTAAGTCATTCTCTCAGAATACCAAAAGAATTCCCAAAACTCCTCTCATATATTCTCTCTTAGAAGTTGGAAGAAGAAGAGGGAAATTGAAGCTAGACCGAGATCAAGTCTCCTATTTTCAAGATTCTGTGGGCTATTTGACTAAGGTATGATGGCTTTTCATCCATAGGATCCTTTCTCCGATGGAGTCCCGAGAACACCGCAATTTGATGAAGAATTTCCCCAATTCTAGTTAGGATTTCTTCCATTGTTGTGGGGTATGATGAATGTTGATCCAATTGAGTTGATTATGATTGCAATGATAAAATTGCATGTATTTAGGAATAAATTACATGTTCCCATGCTTATATTATGATTTTAGGGTTGAATTGATATAGTGGGTTTGATGTCTGGTGAGGAAACCCTATGGGTTAGATATATCCTTATAGGATTGATGAATTATGATTAGAATTGATTTAGATTGAAGCATATATGATGAACATGATTTTAAATGCTTGAGAGTGAAGCATATATGATGATCATGAGAGGTGGAGCTTTGAGCGTAAAACCTAGACTATGCATTGTTGATTGATTAGTGCTATGATGT
This sequence comes from Solanum sitiens, assembly GCA_016801875.1. Classification (NCBI taxonomy): domain Eukaryota; kingdom Viridiplantae; phylum Streptophyta; class Magnoliopsida; order Solanales; family Solanaceae; genus Solanum; species Solanum sitiens. The sequence continues at coordinate 1,419,064 of JABWTJ010000224.1, read as the reverse complement.
GGAAGTGATACTTCCTACAATAAATTGATTAGCAGGATTGTATGAATATAAAAGTCTTACTTACATGAATGATTCTAGGTTGAAAGGATTGCTCACCTAAAATGAATCTATATGAAAATTCTTAATGAATGATGAGGCTAGAGGTGATTACCCTTGACCTCTATATGAAATGATATAAGGCCTTTCCCCTACTCCGTAGACTTGAACAAGAGGTGAGTCCCCACGTTCTTACTATGATAAATGGACACAGGGGTTGAGTATCCATTCTTCTTATGAAAGATGTGGAGGCGAGTACACACATCATGTGATGAGGTTGTCGAGTACCTGCAATCTAGAAATAAGTAAGGGAAGAGGCGAATACCCAATAACCTTTATGAACTAGACATAGTGGCGAATCCCAATGTCTTTAAAATTAAGTATGAGTAATGTGATTATGTATGATGATGATTGCATGGAGTGTTGCTAGATATGCCTTCCAAGATGTAATCTTGTCTAGAGGCGGATGACCTTAGTCTTGCATAATGATAAGTAGGGCTACCGAATGAAGTATTCCTCTTTCATTATGACGCTTATTATGTATTGATATGATTATGCCTTATGACTTGTATTGACTAATACTTATGTCAATGTTATTTATTCTAGCCATCATATTTAGTACTTGATTTTACTAACGCATACAGTTGATACTCTTGCCTACATTCTAATCAAATGTAGGGTCCGACATACCTGATTCGTAGACTTGTGTCTAAGCTCTAGCTTATCGTGTAGTGAAGCTTTGGTGATTCCTTATTGTATTCGAGGATTGAATCACTCTATCTCATTCATGTATTTATTTTACATTTTGATACTATTGTATGTGATGCATCCCAAGATTTACACTTTCTTATGCTCTAGATGGTTTGAGACAATGTCATATTAGACTTCTGGTTGCTTTTATTAAAGAATTTGATTGTATTTGAAAAGTTTTAATTCCCGCACCTTTTATATTACTTTATGTTATGATATGCTTAGTGGCTTGTATGAGGCCTCTCGGGGTCTTATGCGCCTTGTTACATCTAGGGGTACCCCTAGGTCATGACAGCTCGAAACAAACTTTTCAAAACTCAATCATACGATACTTGAGGACAATCACAGGAGGGAAAAATGGTAATTTCCATAGAAAAACAAAAAAATGACTGACTGGTTTATTCAATAAATAAAGTCTAAATAATATTTGAGCGCATCCATTAAGTTGAAAAGACAAGCCCAACTCATGTTTTTCAAGTCCAAGGTCTTCTAAAATTACTTAGACCAAAATAACCCTAAAACTACAACTTATGCCTATATAAATGGGTATTGATAAAAAAAGATAGAACACACAGAAATACATAGAGAATCCTTACTCTTCAGGGATGATCTACAAGCAAAGAAGTCTTTATCTCGACGCTAGTATTTCATCAAATCAAGAACAATACTCAAGAGAAAAATTAGGGGATTTCATCTATTTTCTTGAGACTTCATAAAGATTGTAAATTTATGAAGAGTAAGGGGATACATCTTTATGAAGTCTTAAGAAAAAAATGAAATTCCCTGATTCTTCTCTTCACGATTATTCTTAATTTGATGAAATACTTGTAGCTCGACACTTGGAGATGGAGACTCTTACTCATCACGAGCAAAGATTCTCTATGTATTTCTAGTATGATTTCTCCTCTTATGAAGACCCCTTTATATAGGTGTGAGCTAAGGTTTTAGGGGTATTTTGGTTTCGACTAATTTTAAATGACCCTGGGCTTGAAGAACATGATTTGGTTTTGTCTTGTAAGCTTAGTTTACTCACCCAAATTTGTATGTTCATGGGATTCAGATCAAACCCTGTAGCTTGTGTTGTTATTTTATTACTTTATAAATAGTGAAAGTTGTGTCTGTCTGAACATTAAATGGATGAAACAGTAGTGATTTTATTGGTAGGATAAGGGATAACAACCTAACATAAAATTATTTTTCGCATTTGATTATAAGAGTTAGTAAATTATAAGATAAATTGCGTGTTAATCCAAGAGTCAATATTTTGGCTTAAGTTTAGGATTCAATTGTACCTCGTTTAATTTATTGGGGTTCGAAATCAATTATTTAGGTAATCCCACCAATAAATCAAATGAGTTACAGTTAAATTCAAAATATAAACCATAAAATTCAACTGTTAAATGTTCCCAATCAAACATGAAATAACACTTAATATATAACACCGTAGATTTTAGTCAGATTTTATGTTTTGGATCAACTTCAAACAACTATATATTTCAGTGCATAATGAGTTAGATGGCCCATGAGGTATCAAATCAAAGTTCTTTAAGTCCTCTTTCCAATGGCTCCGAGTGTGCTAAATTTCCAGTTCAGATGAAGGCGTTATGCCCATTTAAGTGAAGCCTCTCTAAATAGAGCCTTTTAATCAATTTTAAGAAGAGGAAGTTTGATCTTTTCCTTACCCAGCTAGGCCAAAACATTTGTCTTGCCAAATTAGGGGTCTAAGCTGATTGAAATCAGTTTTTTATTCTTTCAAAAATGCTTAAGGGAGTTAGGGAATGTTCAAGAGGAGAAAAAAAAAGACTTTTCAAGATTTCTTCAAGGATTTAGGGAAAACACCAAGAACTTAGTTCTTTCAATGTACGTAAGGTTTTTCATAGTGGTGGATTCATTCATCCTCATGTCAAGCATGTTTTGCTTCATTAAATTTTCCATGAAATCGTTAATGTAAAGGTTCTTACAGAAGTTCTTGAAGTTTTGCTTCATTCTTTGTCAGTGGAGTCATGTTGAGTTCTTGAGGTGAGGGTTTCGCGAGTGAGTGCTGTTTATGATGGATTTTATGTGGATTTAATTGAAAACGATTAGGGTTTATGAAAATTCGTTAAATTCGGCAATGGAGTTGCATTAGGTATGAATTGAATAGAGTGTAGAAGAGAAAGAAAAGATTAGGAAAAAATATGTGCCCTGATAATAATCACATCTCCGTGTCATGGAGAGTATACAGAGTCCTTTGTCTTAGAATTTATTTTTGTGACCAAAAATTAAATTCTATCTCCGCGTCATGCAAGTGCTTTCAAATTCGTGTCATTGCTCTTTTCTTATTACTAATTATCTAAGCCTTCATTCATCATAAGAGATATTATATCGATATCATGGCTATTAAATTCACTTTTCAAATCAAGTAAAGTTAAAGGTTCAATTTCATAAACACTAAAGAGTTTCCAATTATTTATATATTTATGTATACTTATGTACCTATGTTGATTATTGATCTTGAAAGATAAGTTCATAAGTGAATGTTTTCAAGAATGTAAACATGTATCATGTTTTGACAAGTATTTCAATCAAGTAAGAAGTTCATTTTTTAATGGGTAAATTGAGTATAAAGTTATATCAAACATTTCTAGAGAAGTATCGAGCACCGAGTTGGGCTAGATTCTCTTATAATTCAGAAGTCCCATAGAAATGCATAGCAGTGTAGGATTGGATAATATTGATTCTTCATGTGATTCCTTACTGCCTCTAAGAAGGCCAATTAAATGGATCCACAGTCAGGATGTCATTATATATCCCGACAAAGTATACCATGACCCTGACAACGTAAGAAGAAATATTGAATCATTGCTAGGGTCATGATAATGAATTTTAGATAGAGAAACTTCTCACAAGTATAGGATATTATTGTCATGTTGTTTTCATTGTATATTATGTTGTGAAGTTTAACTAGTTTTCATTCTATATTCATGTATTGATCCAATTATGTTGTTTCAGTCATTCAAGACAGTCAGTTGTTTACTCTAACCTTATCACTTACCAGTACATTCAATGTACTGATGTCATTCGACTTGTATCATTTCAATATGTAGATACAAGTACTCAGGATCATGAACAGGCACTTCATTGAGATCGCGATCCACTTGCAGACAGATTTTGATGAGGTCTCTTTGCTTTCGGGAGACTCCATTTAATTTAGTAGTTACGCGGGAGGGGGTATCACATGTCTTTTCGCAAGATCTATCATACATTGTTAGAGGCTTCATAGAAAGACTAAATTAGTTGTTTCTAGTATTTTCTCAAGATGTTTTATTTAACCCATGATTCATGTTAAGATTTTAGCAAGACAATATTGTTTACACTTTATTAAATGTCTAATGGTTCACATATTTAAGCTTTAAAATATTGTTAAATGTCATGTAAGTCATGTAGCCAGTCCAAGGGTTCGCTTGGGGATAAGAAATGTTTCTCGAGTGACATCACATCCAAGGAATAGGCTCGTGCAGTGACAAAATTAGTATTAAAGCCCAGAGTTCAAGATTCCTAGGGTTTCTATGAAGTTTTGCCCATAGATTCCTATTAATCGGTGTGAAATGCGTCACATCTATAATTAGGAGGATACACCATTTAGTAAACACTTTTCTTCTACTCTTTTTTCGGGCGATAGTGTTCAACTCTATAAAAGTTTATTCCATATTTGTGCTTGTGTGTATATCTTATATCATGCCTTCATGAAGAGATGTTTGAGTCCATCCCGCTAAGAGAAAAGATAATTCTCAGGATCAAGGGGTTTCTAAAGCACCAAAAGTGCAAACGCCTCATATGGATGTCACCAATGTTGAGTTCAGAAATGAAATTCAGATTTTGGCTCCACTAGTGACATCACATGTTTGTCACCAACAAGTCAGACATCAAGATAATATGATGCATCGAATGTCCGAGAATTTCTAAGAATGCATCCCCGAGTTCACAAGGTAAAAACTCAATGAGGCTCCAGAAAAAACTATGTGGATGAACTACAGAAGGTGTTTGAGGTCATGCATGTTATGAATGTTTAGCTTGTGCAGTTGGATGCTTACGAACTCAGAGCCATTGCTAAGGACATAGTTCTATTAGTGGAAAAATAACAGGGTTGAGGGGGCACCACAATTGACTTGGATTGTGTTCGAAGATGCCTTCTTAAGGCATTTCTTTCCCTGCGATATAAGGGAAGCGACGGTAAGAGAATTTTTTAATCTCATACCGGAATCCATGAGTGTGCAAGAGTATGGCCTGAAGTTCGCTCAACTATCCCACTATGCTTCGGAGATGATGGATGACATGAGGAGCAGATTGAGCTTGTTCGTGTCTGTTCTGGCCCGTTTATTGAGTAAGGAAGGTAAGACGACTATGCTTATAGGAGACATGAACATATCCAAGCTTATTCATGTAGAGAAGGTTGAAAAAGACAAGTTGAAGGTCATGGAAGAGTTCTGTAGATAGAGGGCTCAGACAGCAGGTCATGAGTCCAACCTATAGAAAACAAAGACCATGAATCGATCATCTTTTAAGCAGAAGTCATATCGACTTGCTCCTTCGTCAGCCAATGCACATGCACAAAGAAACATGAATGATTAGAAGTCCAAGGTTCTAAGTTTAAAGGAAGCGTATTACAAGGGTTCCCTCGCAACTCACTCTATGGTAAGTGAGGTAATCTCCATATAGGAGAATGTCATGTTGGCATAGATCTTTGCTATATGTGTGGGAGGACAATTCACTTTCTACGGCGTGTCGCAATAATAGATAGGGAAATGGGGAAATAAAGCCCAATCTTCTTTAGAAGCCCCAAAAGAAAGAAATAACCACAGAGGAGTTGCTTCACGAACATGTGGGGGTGAACACCGTATGTATGCTATAGCTAGTCGCTAGTATCGGTAGAACTCACCAAATGTTGTCATGGGTATGATTAAAGTCTCTATTATGATGTTTATCCCTTGCTTGACCCTGGTGCGAGCTTGTTGTTTGTAACTCCGTATGAAGATATAAAGTTCGTAATTTCCCAAAAAAAAACTTCTTCAGCCTTTTAGTATATCCACACCGGTTGGTGATTTTATTCTAGATGAAAGATTCTATCATTGTTGTACCACCTTTTTTAATCACAAGGACACCACAGTTCATTTAGTTGAGCTAGATATGATAGATTTTGACGTAATTCTATGTATGGACTAGTTTCATGCTTGTTGTAACACTTCAAAAATCCAAGACGTGTTCTAAAGCCTAACATAAGTGTCATAAGGTCTAGACACTGTTCTAATGTCCATTTTAATATTTATAATTCATTTAGGAAGTCTAGAAACCAAAATATCCAAGAACGTCCATGACGTTCGAAAACTAGTTCAAGGAGGTACTAGCGTGCCTTAGCCTATTTGACTAGCTTGTAGAAGTCGTAAAATGACGAAAATTGGTGGAAGGGTGTCTAACATGTGTTTAAGTTTATCCATGGTCGAAACGTCCGGTTATGACTCCCCTAGTACCAACCAGGTTCCCTTGAGGAGGACTCTTGCATTTTGGGGTCAAGACTGCCTGACAGTGTTCACCTACGGAGGCAAACGACGGAGCGTGTGTTGATCGATGGAGCGTCGATGCCATCCGTCGAACAACACTTAGACAAATAATTGGAGGGTCTCATTTGCACAGTCTCGACCAAGACTAAGGATGTGCAACACGGAAGGGGCGGGGGGAAGGCCGTCGATGGACCGATCCGTCGATCGTGGTCTCGTCAATGGGGTCTGTAATTTCCTGCACGTTTTTACTTAGTTTTAAATAATTAATTAATGGGTTTGGTGGTTAGTTAGGGATTAAGTGAAGTCTAATTAACTCAATTAACCCCCCATATAAAGACCCCAACCCCATTAGGCTAATGACAACTCTCAAAATAAAACTCTCTTCCTTGTCTCTTCTTTCTCTCTCTATTGGAAGACACCATTGAAGACCAAGCTAGGGGAGGGTTTTGGGGGCTGTAAAGGGAATATTTCACCATAAATTCTTCATCAAGCATTAAGGTATGAGATCTAATTCACATTTGAGACCTCTTTCCTCAAAGGGCTCCTTTAAAGTATTTTCAAAAATTGAGTTTTCATGTGGGCCTTTCCCAATCTCACAATTGATGTTATGAATTGATTTCTTTATGATTTATTTTGGATTTTATGAATATATTAACATGTATTCTAACCTAATTATGATAAATCTTGATGGTTTGGTCTAGTTTGTAGAAGATGACCCTTAACCTTTAAGCCTAGGTTATGATCTTGTTATGAATTAGGTTGTATTGATTCAATTGACTTAGTTATTGGATGAATTACTATTAGATGATGTTGTTATACTAATCATGAATGAATTAGGGTGATTTGTAGTCTTTCATGCTAGTTCTTGAGAAGATGATCTAGGTTAGGAAGTATGTTATAAATTGACCTAAGTATCTTGTCTTAAGCTATAATCTAGTATTGAAATGTGATGTAGTGATTCTTCTAGCCTTATTATCATTTTGATTATTGACTTATGATGATATATACCAAATTTGGTTGAATTGAGTGTTTAATGTAAGACCTTGATGATGAACTATGAAGGAGACTTGGTAAGTCTTATGATCCCTATCCTTTACTTCAAATTGTGGTTAATTGTGATTAAGTCATGATGTCGTGTTGGAGTATGCCTTGTATTAGGATTGATAGGGTGGTATGATATTGAATTGAAATGTCTTGACTATGTTTTGTGAGGTGTTGGCTTAAGATGTAAATGTTATAAAGATGGTGAATGATTTACTAATGTGCCTTATTATGAAGTGATATGTAAATGTGCTAACCTCACATATATGAATTGTAATGAAAGGATTATACTCATGCAATTCTTATTGATCTATGATGATGATGATGATGATGATTATACAATTGTTAAATTATATAGACCCTATGACCTACAATAAGTTATGATGATTAGTAAATACATTAAAGACATTTCAAAAAGGGACTTTAGCTTAGCACCGAGTGAACTTGACAATGGGAGGTGACTACTTTCCATAGAGGAAGATCCACCCTATAGTTCCACATGTGGTGTTGACTCCCCAATGAGTATACTCATCCAATGGATTCCCATGAGAGGAGGCCCCATTTGCCAAGTGTCATGTAGAGGGATTATACCTATCTCTTAGTTCTTGAACTATGTTTCCCCCATAGGAAGACTAGCTAGTGGATCCAACTAGAAAGCTACATTTATATTTGGTTTTACTTTGGACGGTAGACCACTTTCCTTCGGTGTAAGGTTTTACGACACCGGATTCCACAATTAGCTCTTTTGGTCTATGTCGTTTAAGGCATGTGTTCCCTAAAACTAAAATGAAGTAATGAAGTACCAACTAACTAGGCTGACTTGAGAGGTTGACTTAGCTTAGGTAGGGGTATGGGACTCTACCTATGCCTTGCACTAGTTTGCCTTGAAGGAAACTTTAGGAAGTTGCTATTATGTTAGTATATGGTTATGATGATATATGATATGCATATGATGAACTTGCACATTGTTGATACTATGTATTGATTGGTGTCACTTATGAATATGTGTTGGTTTATATTGTTAATGTATGATGTTATGTACTCTTAAATGTTATGATATGTGAAGTAGGATGTTAGTCATGATTCTCGTTGGTTACTTTATTAAGTAAGGTTATGGGGCTTTGCTTGGTCATTGCACTTGTTGACCTGATAGAGGTTCATGGGTAATTATTTTGCTTTGATTATGTTGAAATGTACTCTTATACATGTTTGTTGTTAATATGACTTGATGATAGAGTTACTTGAATATGTATTCAATTATATGCTATGCATGTTGACTTGACTAGACTTGATGTTGTTGTTCTTTTGATATACATGCCTATGACTTAATGAACATGCAATATTGGTTAGTATGGTCTTGTTAAATGTGCATAAAGGTTTTAAGTGAAAAGTGCATACTTTATGAAATGTCCCTTTTCATAGCATGTTTCCATAGTATGTGTGCATATGGTCTCATACTTAGTACAAATGCTGTACTAACCCCTTTTCTTCCTTTTCCCCAACATTATAGGTTCCGTTCGTTGAAGTGCTTTGAAGACGACTTGAAGAAGGCTTGGATCTCTTATTCATCCAAGTAGGGTAGGTCCTCACTTTCCGAGGGCGATGCCACTATCTAACTTATGGAGTTATTTTGAGTTTAAGACTATTATGTTGTTTCTCTTCCATTTAGTATGAAACATTGTATAGCCCATGTGAGGCATTCTTACTTTCATGTATGGGTTATGCCCAAGTTATTACACTCTTAATAGATGGTTATGAGATGAGAAGACTATTATGACTATGTCATATTTTATATACTTATGATGCAATAAGAGTAGAAGAAGAAGGGTCTATGTATACTCGATATATATATACTATGTGTATGTAGAGGTCTATGTAAACCTCCGAGTAGATGTAATGAAAAGTTTTAAATTTTCCGCTAAATTTAACATATGAATGTAATGATGTAAACTAAGAGGCTAGTCTTAGTCCTCAAAGAGGACGACGCCGGCGGTTACGTCTAGGGGGTAAACCGGATGTGACAAACTTGGTATCAGAGCATGAGGTTAAATATTTTTGAGTCGATGTCTCTCTCAACCACGTCTATGTAGGTTTATATTCATAATTGTGAAGCGCGCCACACTTATGAATAGAAATCTATGTGATGCTTAGGAAACTCTCACTTTCTTGGAAATCCAATATCGTGCCACTAGAGTTTACTTATTGTGTGCTTTTGCATCTAATCCTATTATTGTGATTATAGGAAATGAATACTCGAAAGAATGCGACACGAAGACTTGAAGAAAATATTGCCACTGCGGGAGCTCTTCCACATGGTGATCAAGTTCCTCCTCTTGAGGAAGATGTGAATGATGACCAAGCCCCGATGAATCCTCTTCCTTTGACGGATGAGAACATAAGGACCGCTCTCTTGAGAATGGCCCAAGCTATTACTACCCAAGAACAAGCCGCCACTACTAAAGCCCAAGAAATGACGGCCCAAGCTAATTCGGAGGTTGTACCCCAAGCTCATCAACAAGTTGCTACCATGTCCTCTCGTCTAAGGGATTTCACTCAGATGAATCCCCCTACTTTCTATGGGTCCAAGGTTGAAGAAGACCCCAAAGAGTTCATCGATGAAATCTACAAAATCCTCTATGCCATGGGGTTGTCTACTAGTGAGAAGCCCGAGTTAGCCACCTATCAACTCAAGGATGTGGATCAAGCATGGTATGTCCAATGGAGGGACAATAGGCCTTTAAGAGGTGGACCGGTGACTTGGGAAGTGTTCAAGAAGGCTTTTCTTGATCGGTTCTTTCCTAGGGAAAAGAGGGAAGCTAAAGTGGTGGAGATCATCAACCTTCGCCAAGGAGGTATGAGTGTTCATAATACTCCTTGAAATTCACTAAATTGTCAAAATATGCTCCTTCTTTGGTTTCCGATCCTAGAGATGAAATGAGCCGCTTTGTGACGGGGGTGCCAGATGATTTGCAAGAGGAGTGTCATTCGGCTATGCTACATGACAACATGAACATTTCCCGTCTTATAGTGCATGCCCAACATGTGGAGGAGGCAAGGGCTAAGAGGAAGATTAGAGATGCTAAGAGGGCAAGATCTTTTGATAGTGGTTCTTCAAAGAATAGGCTTAAGATACAAGACAGGCCTAGGTTTATGAAGCAGGTTTCTAATCAAGTTCCTTCCAAGTTCCCTAAGGGTAGGGATGATAGGGTTTCTAACCCTAAATATAGGAAGTGAAGGGATACCAGTTCACCAAACAAGAAGCTTACTTGTGCCAAATGTGGAAAAGGTCATGTAGGGGAATACTTAGTTGGAACGGGTATTTGCTTTGGTTATGGCAAGATTGGCCACAAGGTTAGGGATTTCCCTAATGTGAAGAGTCAATACAAGGGTAGTGGTCAAGCTCAAACAAGTGGTTCAAATGAGGCTCCAAAGAAGAACCGCTTCTATGCTCTCCTCTCTAGGCGTGAGCAAGAGACTCCTCCCGACGTGGTGACCGGTATATTGAAAGTCTTCTCAATTGATGTATATGCCTTACTTGATCCCAGTGCTACCTTATCATTTGTTAACCCTCTAGTAGCTAAAAAGGTTGACATTTTACTTGATATCTTGCATGAACCTTTTATAGTGTCTACTCTGGTGGGTAAGTCGGTTGTTGCAAAAAGGGTGTATAGAAATTGTCCAATAATGTTGCCTAATAGAGTTTCTTATGTTGAACTAGTAGAGCTTGATATGCTTGATTTTGATGCCATTTTGGGTATGGATTGGTTGCATGCTTGCTTTGCCTCTATTGATTGTAGATTGAAGGTGGTGAAGTTTAACTTTCCAAATGAGCCCGTTTTAGAGTGGAAGGGGGAAAATTCTATTCCTAGAGGTCGTATCATCTCTTGTTTGAAAGCATGCAAAATGATATCTAAAGGGTGTTTATACCATATGGTAAGAGTCCAAGATTTAGACTCTAAAATTCCTCCCATTGAGTCGGTCCCTATAGTGAGTGAATTTCCGGAGGTCTTTCCTAATGATCTTCCCGGTATTCCTCCCGAACAGGAAATAGATTTTGGTATCAACTTTCTACCAAATACAAATCCCATTTCAATTCCTCCTTATCGGATGGCTTTGACCGAATTGAAAGAGTTGAAGGCTCAACTTAAGGACTTACTAGACAAAGGCTTCATTAGACCTAGTATTTCTCCATGGGTTGCTCTGGTTTTATTTGTGAAGAAGAAGGATGGGTTCCTTAAGATGTGCATTGATTACCGCCAACTTAATAAAGTCACAATCAAGAACAAGTATCCTCTCCCTCGGATTGACGACTTGTTTGACCAACTACAAGGGGCAAGCTACTTTTCTAAGATTGACTTGAGATCAGGGTATCACCAACTTAGGGTGAGAGGTGAGGATATACCAAAGACGACATTTCGGACTAGGTATGGTCACTATGAGTTCTTAGTAATCTCCTTTAGTCTCACAAATGCCCCGAAGGCGTTTATGGATCTCATAAATGGGGTGTTTCAAAGTTACCTAGATTTATTTGTCATTGTGTTTATTGACGACATCTTGGTATATTCGAAAAATGAGGGTGATCATATGAACCATTTGAGGGTGGTGTTGCAAGTACTTAAAGAACATCAATTGTTTTCCAAGTATAGCAAATGTGAGTTTTTGTTGAGGTCAGTGACATTTCTTGGTCATATCATCTATAGTGAGGGAGTTGAGGTTGATCGAAGGAAAACGGAGGCGGTGAAAAATTGTCCTAGACCATTAACTCCAACCGACATTAGGAGTTTCTTGGGTTTAGCGGGTTATTATAGGAGGTTCGTGGATGGTTTTGTGTCCATTGCATCTACCTTGACTACTTTGACCCAAAAGTGTAAGAAATTTGAGTGGTCGGAGGCATGTGAGAGAAGCTTCCAAATGTTAAAAGATAGGCTTACTTCCGTGCTGGTGTGGACTTTACCGGAGGGTACAAAGGGTTTTGTTGTGCATTCTGATGCATCTCGAGTGGGTTTAGGGTGTTTTCCTATGCAACATGGGAAGGTAATAGCCTATGCTTCTAGGCAACTTAAGGTACATGAGAGAAACTATCCAACTCATGACCTTGAGTTAGCGGCCGTGGTATTTGCCTTGAAAATATGGAGGCATTACTTGTATTGTGTCCATGTTGATGTATATACCGATCATAAGAGTCTCCAATATGTGTTTACCCAAAAAGGAGTTGAATCTCCAACAAAGAAGGTGGTTAGAATTGTTTAAAGATTACGACATGAGTGTTCTCTATTACCCCGGCAAGGCCAATGTGGTTGAGGATTCTTTAAGTCGTATGACTATGGGTAGTGTGTATCACATAGATGAATCCAAGAAATACCTAGTGAAAGATGTTCATAGGTTAGCTAGGTTAGGTGTGAGGTTGGAAGATTCTCCGAATGGTGGTGTTATGGTCCATCATAACTCCGAGTCATCCTTGGTGGTTGAGGTGAAGTCCAAACAACACCTTGATAAACCATTGATGGAGTTGAAGGAATCGGTCCTTGGTAAGCTTAATGAGTCATTCTCCTTAGGGGTATGGTGTTTTGAGGTACCAAAGAAGATTGTGTGTTCTCAATGTAGATGGGTTGAGGAACCGGATCCTTGAGAAAGCCCATGGGTCCCGCTACTCCATGCATCCAGGTTTGACAAAAATGTACCATGACCTTAGGGAAGTTTTTTTGTGGGAATGTTTGAAAAAGGACGTAGCGGAGTTTGTTGCTAAGTGTCCAAATTGCCAACAAGTGAAAGTCGAGCAGCAAAAGCCTGGTGGCTTACTACAAGCAATCCAAGTTCCTGCTTGGAAGTGGGAAGACATCAATATGGATTTTGTAGTGGGTTTTCCTCGGACTCAAAGGCAATATGACTCTATATGGGTGGTTGTGGATAGGTTGACCAAGTCCGCTCATTTTATTCCCATCAAGTGTACTTATTAGGCCAAAAATTATGCTAGGTTCTTCATAGATGAGATTGTGTATCGCCATGGTATTCCGTTATCCATCATATCAGATCGGAGTGCACAATTCACATCTAGGTTTTGCAGGTCATTCCAAGAAGGGTTGGGTACTAAGGTAAAGTTAAGTATCGCTTTTCATCCCCAAACGGATGGTCAAGCGGAACGTACTATTCAAACTTTTGAAGATATGCTTAGGGCTTGTGTCATCGATTTCAAAGGAAGTTGAGATAAGCACTTGACTTTGGTAGAGTTTGCTTATAATAATAGTTTCCATTCATCCATTTCCATGGCTCCCTATGAAGCCTTGTATGGTAGGAGGTGTAGGTCTCCTATTGGGTGGTTTGAAGTCGGTGAGTCTTCGATTCTTGGTCCCAATTTGATTTATAAGACTTTGGAAAAAGTTCATATTATAAGAAATCGCTTGCAAACCGCCTATAGTCGTTTATAGTCTTATGCCAATCATAGGAGGAGGGATCTTGAGTTTGAAGAAGGTGATAAGGTGTATTTGAAAATTTCACCTATGAAAGGAGTTGTTCGATTTGGCAAGAAAGGGAAGTTGATTCCTCATTATGTGGGTCCTTATGAAATCTTGCAAAGGGTTGGTAAGGTTGCCTATGAGTTGAGGTTACCTAGTGAATTGGCTTCGGTTCATCCGGTTTTCCATATTTCTATGCTTAAGAAGTGTGTCGGTGATCCCGAGTCCATTCTTCCTATTGAGGGTCTTGGTGTCAAGGATAACCTCTCTTATGAGGAGGTTCCGGTTCAAATCCTTGACAGGCAAGTGAAAAGGTTGAGGAATAAAGAGGTGGTGTCCGTAAAAGTGTTATGGAAAAATCACCTAGTTGAAGGTGCAACATGGGAGGCCGAGGCCGACATGAAGTCCCGTTACCCTCATCTTTTTGATAATTAAGGTTAGTCATTCTTTCTAATAATATAAATATGACTATAAAGTGAAGTTTCTTGATTTTTGGGCAAAGATTTGCAAAAGTTGCATTTTTGAAATCCTTACAGTGAGGTTACAGTGATTTTGCCCTTAAACTTGAAATTTTTGCTTTTGGCTTATTTTGAGTCAGCAAAAGTCTTATGCCGATTATAAGAGAAGGAATTTGGAGTTTGAAGAAGGTGATAAAGTGTATTTAAAAATTTCTCCTAAAAAAGGGGTGGTTAGATTTGGCAAGAAAGGAAAGTTCAGTCCTCGTTATGTGGGTCCCTATGGAATCTTGCAAAGGGTTGGTAAGGTTGCCTATGAATTTGTCACGACTGGAATCTAGACACCAGACGAGACCGGCGTCGTTGACCTCTCAGAAGTCGCAGACAAGCCTACTTACGTCATTCTTACTTTACATAGGTTAATTTTAGCGGAAAATTTGAAACTTTCTGTTTCTAAACATTGCTTACTAAAACATTTCTAATACATTCGTAATTTGTTCAACATCAACCATCTAAACATTAAGAGATAATCAAATGAAAGAAATAGTTCAATAACATAACTGTATAATTGCCAAAATGGCACCCATACATAGTCTGAATAAAATAAGAAAGAAACGCTAGTGGAACATGCTCCACTAGCTCAACTCCTAAACTAAGCTAGAACATAAATAGTAGCATCCTCGAAAGCATGAGGACCTACCAAAAACCGGATGAATGCTGGACGTCCGGATAACTTCAGCGATGACCCTGTAGCTCTACCGTCCACCTGTGCCTGCACCTAAAATAGTAGAGTTTGTATAGGGTTAGTACACACTTGTACTAAGTATGGGTATATGCAAGCACACACCAAGGACATGCATGAGAAAGAATAGCTCTTTCCTAACAACATGATTTTTGGAAGTCAAGTCTGTGGACTTG
The DNA here is from genome assembly GCA_016801875.1 of Solanum sitiens. Classification (NCBI taxonomy): domain Eukaryota; kingdom Viridiplantae; phylum Streptophyta; class Magnoliopsida; order Solanales; family Solanaceae; genus Solanum; species Solanum sitiens. The sequence continues at coordinate 1,403,875 of JABWTJ010000224.1, read as the reverse complement.
CCAAATTGAGATTAGGAAAGGTAGTGAACTTTCCAAATTTGGATTAGGAAAGTCAGTGAGCTTTCCAAATATGGATTAGGAAAGTCATGCCATGAGAGTAACATGCATCATCATACTTATCATATTGCACACATCACATAACATTTACACATATCACATATCATATTGCATATAGCACATAACATATTTCATATCATTCATTCATATGCCATGAGACCTTGGAATCATGGACTTAACATTAAGAATTTCCAAAATGAGGGCTCAACATATGGGACCTCAACTAGGGAGTCCTCATTAGCAAACACAGAGTCTGCTTCGTTCCTTCATACGTACTCCATTTCATTTCATTCATAGACTAGTGTAAACACCAGTTATACCTAGGATGTAGTTTAAGACTTTCATTAGGTTCGTTGTGCAATGACCAAGAATGACCTAATGTCATTACTTGAATCTAACTCACCTTTTGATTATCCAATCCTAACACCTTTGGTATCATTCATTTCGTTATGTGCATCCTTTGAGGCTGGCCTCATTCATTCATTGGGAACTTTAACTTTAACCGACATACATCATGTGAGCATCATGAAATCCAGTGTCTCCCCCACACCGAAAAGAGGTGGAATCACCGGCCAAAGTGATCCAATAACATGCTAGCGTACATGGGAATTTAACCCCGCCAGATCCCTATATTGGCAGTATAGGTTCGAAGACTAGGAGATATAAGGAGACCCATACCCGGCAAGTCGGACAGTCTCATCTCATGAGAGTTACGTGAACCTCCGCCCTTCCTGAAAGAAGGCATCACCGTTCATAGCTAGTCTATCGGTGCTCAGTATAAAGTTCCATTTCATTCATCTCATACGTCATGGAAGCTGACTTCTAGTATGAGGACATCATAGCTCATTGGATGATTTCTCATCTCATCATTCGTATTAAGTGTGTTAAGCTCAATACTCTCATTAGAGTGTTCATAGAGACTGGTCTCTTCATTATCTTACACTCTCATAGGTGAGTACGTGTTGGTAACATTTACTTAGGCTCATTTGAGATTGCTCTCATCATTTACATTAGCCTCATATCATGTTGTCACCACATTCATTATCATTAGCACCTTTGCTTTTTCATAGTTACTCACCTCTTATTATGTGAATGTTCATTTCATCATTTCATTGTTCATCTCATCATATGCCAATGCACTTGGGCATTTAGTGTATTTACACTCATACTTAACCCTTCTAGGGTTCATCATTTCATTTCATACATCTTAGGTTCACTTATTTTTGAACGTATATTAGACTTATGTGTCCATACATACAAGCCATGAGGCTTCATTCGTAGTTCATTAAGTGACTCATACATTCCTAAGATTTTATAGTACAATATTTATGTATCTTGTATATATGCCAAGATCTTGATTTCGATCTAAGTAGATGGCATTATTCTTGGATGATTTGTTCACGTATGACTTATGTATCAAACGGAAGTTTGGGCAAGGAATCCCAAGTCTTGAATCAGTTGAATGTCCTTTACATTATTAATTGATTTCATTCTAATATTCATAACATTTTAACTCTAAGTCAAATCACAATATTTACATTGAAGGGTTACTTGTCTATTTAAAATTTTTCTTGCATTGGCCGATGGGTTGTGGGTTCAAGCCCCCACAACCCCATTTTCGTTTTTCTTTTATTTGTTTCGGTCCATGGGAGACTTTGGGACCCGAGGTCGAGTCCCCTCAGCCACACTAAAATTCTCCTTTATTTTCCTTTCCCTTCCATTCGCTTAAGGCCGAGAGGTTGTGGGTTCGAACCCCACAACCTCTTTATTTTATTCTCCCTTTTAAGAGTTGACTGATTGAGTTGACTGTGAGGTTGTGGGGTCGAATCCCCACAGCCTCATTTCATTTATTTTTATCTCCCTCATCCGCATAGAGGTCGTGGGTTCGATTCCCACGCCTCTCATATTTTTATTTTTCCTTTTCTTTGGTTTCTAACCGAGAGGGTGTGGGTTCGAATCCCACCCCTCTCATTTCTTATTTTCTTTTTTTCACACTTATTTCCCAGCCATGACACGGTTTGAATCCCCCTCACCATATAAATTTTTATTCTTTAATTTTTGGGGGATTTTAAAGGGGTGAGGTCTCGGGTTCGACCCTCAATGACCTCACCTATTTTTCTTTATTTTTCTTAACATTCTAAACAACTTAAATTGGCAGAGATATATCAACATAATGCTGGAAATTTAAGGTAACTTCCTTACTCATTTTTATCTCCATTTGTTCGTGAATTTATAGAGCAATACATAGTACAATTGGTACATTCTTTAATACATTTTTTTTCACGAATTCTTAACCAAGATGTTTACTCCTCAATTCAGCCACACTTCATGTCACATGAACATCACAATTTATTTCAATTGGCGTACATAAAACAACAAACATAATATTTACAATTTCAAGCCTCTAGGCCGAAACTCAACACATGCCATATATTTTTCTTAATTCGAACACACACATGGTTTGTCTTTTCATAAATTAACGTACATCCAACACATTAACATTCAGCACAAACATCACATAACCCTAAGTCTACCAGCATTCATACCAACTGTCACAACCCAAAAGCATACCCTAGAAGATAGGGTACAATCTTGGATTGTAACCGGCGTCGTCGACCTCTCGGAGGTCTAAGACAAGCCTCTCATATAATTCATTGCATTGGCATAGTAAATTTAGCGGAAAATTTAAAACTTTTCATAGCACATCATATGCTAGAAACATCACATCGTATATATATAAAACATAAGTCATAATACATATTTAAACTCTAAGTCCCTTTGCCATCTTAGACTCAATAACTTTAGAGTACATTTGGGACACGGCCCATACGACACATTACATAACTATACAATATTTGAAGACTTTACATTAAAGACATTAATAGGACATCCTTGGACTTAAGGATTCCTTTCCTTGAGCTTGGGAAATCACCTATCAAGCTCCCCAATCATAGACCTTCTTTAAGCATTCCAATACCTACACTTTGTGTAAAAGTAAAGAAGAATGGGATTAGCACAAGAATGTACTAAGTATGGCAACCATGCAAAAACATGCATTTAAAAGGGACATTTCCTTGAAATCATACTTCATGGCATTTTGAGTAAATCATCATAAAACCTTTGTTAACATCATTTATATCATCCACATACGTCATAGAAACACAATCAAAGGCCAATCATCATATGAAAGCACATATAGAATATAAGTGCACATAAAGGTCACTTTATAGTGAACTCACCCTTCTTGGCATTTAACTCTTTCTTTCAATTCATTAATCTCCTAATAATCCTTTAGGGATACTTGGTGCAATGCATCACCTTAGGGACATAAGAGAATACCATATATAGTATCTACACAAGACAACACATGCCATCATAGAAGTATAGTACAACATAAACATAGTCAAACCAAGACTACAACATCATACATAAAGGACACATACATAATCATATACATTAGAGAACCTTCCTAAGACTTCCCAAGGAGTCACTTGTGCAATGTCTAGATGGGTTCATTACTTCCATCTATCCTAAGTAACTTACCTTAAGTCCTCCTAGTCAGGATCCTATTCAATTACTTCCATTGTCCATTTTACCTTTAGGGAAACCATAGCCTTAACCGACACTAAGACCATGGGTGCTAATCATGGAATTTGGTGTTGTAGAGCCTTACACCAAAGGAAGGTGTTACTACCTAGCCAAGGTAGAACATTAACATACATGCTAGCATATAAAGCGAATTCACTTTGCTAGATCCTATGTGGCAAGCATAGTTTATGGAACTAAGAGATAGGTATTCCCTCTATATACCATTTGGTAATGGGGCCTCACCTCATGAGATAACATGAGTGAATATTCCTCAAGGAAAGTCAACACTTCATGTAAGTACATAGGTGAGTATTCCTCTAAGGGAAGTCGACACCATACGTAGGTCCATAGGTGATTATTCCTCTAAGGGAAGTCAACACTCTATAAGGGACAAATGGTGAAATATTCCTCTAAGGGAAGTCGACACCATACATAGGTCCATAGGTGATTATTCCTCTAAGGGAAGTCAACAATCTATAAGGGACAAATGGTGAAATATTCCTCTAAGGGAAGTCAACACCTCTCAATGTCAAGTTCACTCGGTGCTAAGCTAAGTTCCCTTATTGAAAAGCCTTTATTACCTTTGTTTATAAAACATAGTCTTAGGATATTCATCATTCATATGCTTATAGCATATTCAAGCACCTATCTAGTTTTGGAGTATTCTTGGGCCCTCCTAGTTGGACCTCTTCTCCCTAACTAGATCATTCATGTGTGTGAGTGTATATATAGATGTGAGCAAACCTTTCACATAACACATCAAGTCACACATGTTCATATATCAATGCATAAGTCTATAGGCATAACTATATGAGCAATCCTTTCATATAAACCTACTAAGACACTATACACATTCATACTTCATCATATCATATTTATAACATGTTCATATAATCATCCTTCATATGCATAAGAACAAAACCTAGGAACTATCCTATCAAGATATACATATGCAATGCATAGACAAGGTCCCATACCCTTGTCCATACTAGTACACCTATCAAGTCATCCTAGTAAGGGAATACAAATCATACATTCATAAGCATCACCTTAATATGCATAGTAGTAAACACTAGTGAATATGAGAACTACCTTTCATTTAGACCCAGTGACTCATACTACTTGAAATATGCATGTAAGTGAGAGTGTGTGTACATTGACCAATATGATCACATCATGGCTAGCAATATCATCTTAAGTCAGCCACACTATTAGACCACATTATACTTTCAAGCACATAGCACAAAACACATAATAGCATAGGAGACAAGGCAATATATACCATGAAATCAATACTCCTAAATTTAGCTATTTACACTTCCATATAAGGGATACATGGGTAGAGGCTATTAACCACTTTAACACATCAATAGCAGCACCTATACAACACCCTAACATGATTATACACATGCCCATACAATAGCCACATAACCTAATTCACAACTAGAATAGGAAAGTAGGCATAAGCTTCTCATAGTATCATTTTAGGCACATGTTCATAAGTTCATCAATTTGCCTTCATGGCCATGGTCAACACATATATAATGACAATAAAGTAAACACCGCCACCATAAGTGGACCATACCACACAATGCCATACAAGGCTTCCTCAACATTACTATAAGGAATAGAGAAGTAGAAGCGTAAAGAGAATAAGCATTCTTACCAAATTCTCATCCTTTGATCATCATTGATCAATACACCTTATTCATCAATAAAACACATATATGGCAGTAGCTAATGAAATCATAGTCTAGATGAGACACTACTGCAATTTGCCATTAATGTCGATACAAGCATACTTTATATAGGGAGTTCATGGAAAGTAAGTTTACATAGGTTAATCATATTCAACCTATCATGAATTGACCCATATTGTATTAATTACATATAATTCATCCTCATACTTCATTATAGGCAGCAGCTATAGACATTAACCATAATCAATTCTTATAGCGACTAACCTAATGTTAAGATCACAAGTTACAACTTCATAGACAAGAAGAGCCTAGATTAATTCAAACCAAGCCTTTTCTACTTTGGTCATACATGATTTATATTCACAATTCAACCATGGTATTAACCTAAAACAGTAGCTACAAGAACCACAACTTAATCGAAATTCACTTTAGATCACAAGAAAACCAACGTTAAAGTGAACTATAGAAAACTAGGCTAAACATGCTCAAATCTTCATACATTAATCCTCATGCATCATTCAACATCAATTCAACATAAATTCATGTAAATAACAGTATATACCATCACCTCAACGTAAGAGAATCATAGTTCAATCGATAACAAGTCAAGATCACAAAGCCCATGTAAGAGCTAAACCAATTTTGGAAGGAACATGGGTTCATCATGCAATTGGAGTGAAATAACATTCAAATCACTGTATTAACTTCAATTCATCATGATTTAATCATTAAAAACGTTTTGAGAAAGAACCCATGGCTAGATTGGAAGATTGGAAACTTGTTCATAAGATTTCTTTGAAAAACATTGAGAAGAACTCTCCAAGTGAAAGGTTACTTAGAGATGAAGGATCACCATACCTTTATCTACATGAAAACCTCTAAAACTTCATGATTCATCCATGAAAAACCCAGCTTGAATCTGTTCTTGAGCTTCACCAACAATGGTGGTTTTAGAGAGAACATTTTTGGAGAGAAAGGCTTAAAATATGTGAGAGGGTTTTGGGAATGGGTTAATCACGTTTTGGATGGCTTATATACACCTAAAATCACTTAATTAAACCTATTATAGTCAGGTTAGGACGTGGGGTGAATTTACCATTCACCCCTTTAAGAGGCAGCACGCAGGCAGCTAACTAGCAGGCCACCCGCGACGCATGCCTTGACGGGGCGTCATGGGCTTGACGGGGCGTCATGCCCTCCGTCGCCCATGACTTAGCCAATTTCTTGGCTCACAACCTGCCCAAGGATACCCTCCTTCGACGGTACCTGCTTGACGGTCCGTTGGAGGCCCAACGGTCCGTCATTGGGTCCGTCAAGGACACTGCCCAGGCAGTGTATTGGCAGCCTTGGGGTCCTTCTTTGGGGGCCACTTGTGGGGCTCTTTAGAAGTCGTACCCGGACGTTTCCAACGTAATTACAAACCTTAACATGTTATAGACCTACCACATAAGTTTCATCCAAAACAAACACCTACAAGACGTCCAAATAGCCTTGACCCCAACATGACATACGATGAACGTCTTAGGGGCTATCTTTCGAACGCCTTGGACGTTCTTGGGCGTTTGACCTCCAAACTTCACGAAACTTCATACAATAACATTAAACATCATTTAAAAATCATTTCAAGACTTATTTGACTCAGTTCACACAATTTAGGCATGCATACACACATGAGGCACATTAGCGACTATTCGTCGAACGTCTTGGACGTCCCTTGACGTTCGACTTCCAAATCACCTCAAACTTTGCACACTGACTCTATATGACATAATAAGGCATTTTAGGACCTTATAACGATAAGACGAACATATTAGGTCTAGACACCTTATCTCATTTTCGAGGTCTTACAATATCCCCCACTTGGGAACATTCGTCCTCGAATGACACTTAGGACTCTTTAATCACATCAATGACTTCAATACACATAAGAGCAGTTCATCACATTTAAAATAGCATCAAATCATTTTAGCACTACATGCACACAAGTAAGCAAAACTTCGATTCACTCACCCTTAATGCATTAATCAAAGAGGCTCTTATCATGTTCATAGGAGGAACATACTTCTCCTAATCATAACCTGGTCATTGCACCTTAATTCATCAAGATATCATCTTGCAAGGCCACATATAGGCAGATTTCAACAATACTCAAAACAAGTAGGCATTCATACTTCAATGCACATAGATTTGAGTTAATTGCATTTAACAAAAAAATCTTCATTAGTTAGACCTAGTACCATGAAGGTCATACTCAACCATACCATGCTTAGTGGTGTCCATGGAGGAATGTCTTGCTCCTCAACACATTACATGTATCATGAGTTCACACCTTAGCAAAGTACAAGGTCAATTTCCTTAAAAATGAGAAATTCCAACTTTCAAGCAAAGTCATGCATATATTTTTCTTCCTAGTGAAGTCTAAATGGCAAGTCACACCAAGTGCATCACAACAAAATAGGAAGTCATTCCACAAATCTCTTTTCTTAACATATTACTCACCCTTAAAGTAAGCCTCATTTTGGAAAAATAGCACAAACCATAGGCACACACGTATACACTTAGCAAAACATGCTTTCACCTTTCAAGAATGAGCCTACAATTTTATATTGTAAATCATCAAGTCACTAAATTTTCAAGAGAGTCAACATATTTCATGGTAAAAGAGACTCAACTTCTATTGCAAGGCTAAACAATTTACCCTACAAGTGACTATTTCCAAGTTCTTTGTCTTACCTCATGAAGTCAACTTCACAATTAGCACATTAAAATGCAAGTCAACAAGAGAAAACATGGATTTTATCAAAAATTTCTTTTCATGCCCTTTGGAAAATTTACCATGTCTCTAAGATGATGTCAATTAATTCATACCAATCATATAAAGATCATGCAATTCACACTTTCTGCAAGACTATTTTCATGAACAAGCATACTAAGAATTCATATTTTCAAATTCGTGTAAGAATAGAAGGACAATGTAGACAATTTCTACAATCTCACCACTCAAACACCATCCCCCACTTAGGGTAAACCAACTTAAGAGCAACTTAACCCAACATATAGAGGATTTCAAATACAAAACCTTCATATTCATCACTTAAAGTGATTACTACTTTAGAGAGAATTTTCATTAATTCAATTTAACAACTCATTCTTCATAAGCATGCATACTATATTTACAATTCAAGTCTCCATAAAAGACTCCAATTTATGCTAGCAACTCATCAAGTATCATTTATATGCAAAGGGAAACAATGCACATTTTTAATCGCATACACTCATAGGATAGCATACCTCCATAGGTAGTCATTAAACAATCCAAGTTCAAATCCAAATATTTGGATATTATCATACAAAATCATATAGGAATACACGATTTAAGAGAAATCACTTTAACCACTATAACTTCTAGCATGCTTCAACTATATCATGACATACATCATCGACATAACATGCTATGTCACATAGATTTCATATATTGCCATAAATGGCATCACATCGTCAAATAAGAGATATTTCATGCATAGCAAGGTAAGATAACCAATCATAATCCCCATAGAGTTAACATGTGCAATGATCACGTAAAGCTCCATAACTTCACTAAACCAAGTAACCCAACAAGAACTACAATTAGCATCATACTCCACTCATCTATAACCTTCATGCATGGATAACTCCATATCTTTAGTACATTAGGCTATTTACATGATTATAAGCATAGAGATCATCTCATAAGCACATTCACATTTATCATCATACACATACAAAGTATTACCCTCCTAAGGTCTCCATCAAGGAAAACTAGTGCAAGACATAGGTAGAGTCCCATACCCCTACCTAAGTTTAGTTAACCCTTCAAGTCGCCTTAGTTAGTATATACATCATCAAATAAGGACAATTGTCACCTTCACACATACTCATTCAAACCATAAAACAAGGATAAGCATTTCAAACTCACCTTTTCTCCCTCAAGCATAGAGAACTCTCATCCAACCAATCATATCTAAAATACCTTCGGACAAGAAAACATAAGATGGAGATCTTATAGAATTAAGTTCTATGGCACGATATGAGATTGATGAAGAAGGGAAACTCTATCGTCCTATAGCCTCTCATACCATTTAATGTGTCGCGACTCACCACCAATGATACGAGACTCTACTAGACGTGGCAATATGAGACTTTTTAGAACCTAAAACCGCTTTATAAACCTCATGCTCTGATACCAAGTTTGTCACAACCCAAAAGCATACCCTAGAAGATAGGGTACAATCTTGGATTGTAACCGGCGTCGTCGACCTCTCGGAGGTCTAAGACAAGCCTCTCATATCATTCATTGCATTG